>JALGQZ010000003.1:53661695-54261695 GCA_023105745.1 Austropuccinia psidii
CCCCTGGTCTTGGGGGAGGATGGCCAGGATTGATGCCTGGTGGCCTCTGGTTACTGCTAGAGGCCAATCATTGAGCTTGAGGGGGGGCCAAGGTGATATATGACCAATTTTAGGTTTTGGGTAAATTTTGAATTTTTTGAATTGGGGGCCAAAGGGCATGAACCATTCGCCCCATTGGATTTAGGCCAAAAGGGGAAAGGAAGAGCCTATGAGCTGCAGGCCACAGGGGGCCTAAATGGCGCAAAAAGTCCATTTATTCTCCAAGCCCCTAATTAAAGGGGCAGGCCAGAGGGCCTGGGGCCATGGAAGATTGTGAAGGACAGGATATGGCCTGGTGGGCCATATATGAAGGTTGAGGCTAATATTGGCCAGAGCCGGTGGGTGTGATCCAGGCACCACAGAGCAGCAACATGGCCCAATCGGCCATAGAATGGGTTTAGCAACAATTTCTGTAAAATACCCATTGGGGGGTAATTCCAATGGTTGTGACAAGATAAATGTTGAAAAATGATGGGTAATTTTAAGGTTAATGAATTATTCAAAGTAAAAAAGACCATAAAATAACTTTGAAATTACTTTAAAGACTTCTGTGAAAGGAATAACTCCCCTTTTGAAAAATGATTCAAATTTGATATTTGATTGTGTTAGATAGTGGTTTATATTTAATATTTTATTGAACAAACAAAAATCATGGGAAATGCATTATATTATATTTTCATTGAGTGCAGTCCTCAATTACCAAACCTGTGTCTGAAATTATCTTCAGAAATATCTCAAGTTTAGAGCCAAGCTTTAGACTCAGTTTGAAATCGGATTAGACCTGAGTTTAACCTTCTACCCCTACTGGTAGCAATAGAAAGGGTTTTGTGGTGATTATGTAAAAAAAGCTTACTAGATAGACTGTTGAGAGAATTGATAAAAGGAGGGATGTATATAGTTTCATGGTATTTATATTATGAAAATATCAATAGTATTAATATAGCTAGCCAAAGAAAACATAGTTTATTGTTGATATAGCTGAAACACCTTTTGATATAAGTAGTATAGTCTATGAGACTTAAAGGCAGAATATTGATATTAATAAAACATATAAATTATGTCAATAATTTTCAAAAGTATATATTTATTTCTATCTCAAAAGATAAAAATTAATGAAGTTTCATAGCTATCTGAATATCTAGAAGTATTGATACCATTATGGTAGTGCTTTGAATGTTTAAATATAGAATAGGCAATGTGATATTTTAGGAGGCTTTATGGCTGATCTGAATTTTAATAGTAAATTTTAAGCTATATCTTTCAGGACAGAGAAAAAAGAAAACAATATTTAGCTAAGGTATCCATATTCATGACATGATGGATTATGGTTTGAATAAAAAGGTGATTATTTCTAGCTGAAAACCACTTTAGCAATAGAATAAAACCGTAATTTGAAGAATGAATAGAGTTAAAAGTAAAAATAAGATGAAAAGATTTAATGATGTAATTATTTATTTAATTTATGGGAATGTGCTTGGCATAAAAAAAGGTGATTTGAAGGAATGATTTATGCCATTGCTTATAGCCATATCTTTAAACGTTTTCCACTATCCAGGATTAAGCTAATGTGAAACATTTTCTGAGAGATTGGTTTAGGTAGATTTAATTTTATTTAAATATTGAAAAAATTGACCATCAAACAAAGAATTCTTTCTGGTAACCAACGACACTGTTTGATTTTTTTATTATTAAAATAATATAAAATTATTTTAACTTATATTTATCTTTTGAAAGAATAATTATAATGATAATTATTGAATAAAACTAAACACTAGAGAAAAATCCAATAATCAAGGTAAAAAACTCACTAATACTCCAAAAATTCCTTGAAAAGAATTGGCAGACTGATCTGACAGATTATTTGTGGATTTCAAGGATCAAAATAGATTTATAGCAGTTATACAAGAATATAACAGTTAGAGACTATCAAAAATAGTATATTTTTTTATTTAACATCTCTCTGATTGATTATGAAAGAATTGAAAAATTTAAGAAAAGAATAACTAATCATTACTTATTGGTACCAATGATAAGATTGAATAATAAGATGATGATTGAAAAAATTAGCATGAGTATGCCTCTTTTAAGTCTGAAACAGTTCACAGAGGAATTTCATGGAGAAACCTGAAAAACCATTTACCTTAATTGGTTTAATAATTACATCACTTGGAGTCATGTGAAATCATCATAATTACTTGATTAAGTCAGTTTATGTGACTACCAACTAATTTATGGCAAAGAAACAAAGGAGTAATAAATTTAAATCTCATTTTATTTAAAAAAAATTCATTTCTCAAATTTATTAATTGTATTGGAAATTTCATCACAGGTTGTATTTTCTGTTAATTTTTTGAAGATTCAGTGTTTCACAAGGAATTATCAAAAATGGACTGTAAGTAAAGCTTCTGATTTTGATTATAAAGTTATGACTTTTTTGGTCTTGGTAAGGCTTATACCTTCCTACATTGGTTCTGAAGGTTTCAGAAAGATTCATTATGAACTGTATTTTTAATGAATTTTTGAAGTTTTTACCTCATTTCTATGTAGAAAAGCAAATAGTATAGTTATAGCTGGTTTCCATGAGGTAAATTCATGGCTAATACTCCAAAAAGGGTCTGAAGTATTCTTTTGGGGTCTATACATAGAAAAAATTTAATAATAGACATGCTTACAGGAGTCAGAGTTTCTCATTACCTCCCCGTCATGTCCAAATAGCAGCTTATTTGTTATTTTCTCATGATCTATTGAGGTTTTTACTTGGTAAAGAGGTTCCCAAAATGTTTTTATAGATCAATTGGACCATTATAGGCCATATATCCAAGATTTTGATCAGAAAATTCCTCAGAGGCCTCAGAAGCTGGGTACCCTGGCCC
This sequence comes from Austropuccinia psidii, assembly GCA_023105745.1. NCBI lineage: Eukaryota > Fungi > Basidiomycota > Pucciniomycetes > Pucciniales > Sphaerophragmiaceae > Austropuccinia > Austropuccinia psidii. The sequence continues at coordinate 53,664,608 of JALGQZ010000003.1, forward strand.
TCTTTGATGTTGCTTGTACCCCTTTGCTATTTTCACATCAAAAATAGTAATTCAGGCTTCAAGACTGATATCCACTATGGATTTATCAAAGATGTATGTAAAAATACAGAATTATTAAGTGCCACCCACACATGTAAAACTATTCTTGTGTATATGTAACATGGAATTTCTCACATTCCCATTATTTTGGTGTAAATTTGAGAAAAACAAAAAAAAATTGCAATTTTTTTATGTGGTAGCGATGATTTGGTATTGAATTATTTCCATATTACCACCTAATGAGGTAATTCAAAATTAATAACCCTATGAAGTTACCCTAGATGTATTTCTGTGTAGAATCCAAATCTTGCCTTAAACTCATGGATTTACTTACAAACAAAAAATTTCTTCATCTTTTCTTAAATGAAAAATGATTAATTCTGGATATATGCATGAATTATTGGTTATGAATAGCTTATAAGTTACTTTTATATTTACTGTGGCCTATTTAGTTATGTTAAAAATACCTCAAGGATCAAATTAAGGCACTGAAATACATTAAAAAACAAGAACAAATAGACACATCAGGTTCTTAATTGATGAAACTAACTTCAATTCCAAATATGTATAATAATTTGATCTTATATGATAAATAATGCATGAATTTCAAGTCCAGAAGCCTGTTTCAATATGTCTTCTTAGTAAATAAACTATACTAACATAGTAAATACATACCTACATTGGCTGTATTGTATGAATAAACTTTAAAAATTTATAAATAGAAGGAAGACTGACCCCTGAAATGATATAAATAAGGTTACCCCTAATAAATTCAATCCCACAGTTCCAAGTAGTTCATGAAATGAAACTAAATATAACTTAAAAACTGCATTGGGAACTCAAATGTTTTATGGCTAGAATATTTTTATAAATTTGATTACCAATATTCTAAATGGGTACATAGTAGTCACAAAATAAACTGATATATTCTTCTTGTAACAGCCCTCATTTAACTCAAATAGAAGAAAGAGTGTGAGAAAAAAGTAACCCAAAATAGGTCATGTTGAAATGGAAATTTTTTGAAAGTAAAATCTCTCTGATAAATTAATTTACTTGACTTATAAAAGAAAATTATTAAAGCCAATGGAAGTAAAAAGAAGTTTTGAAAGAAAAGAAAAGGCTTGATGGGCCACAGGTTCCCAAAAGGTATTGATAAAGGGTCACTCTTCCACATGAAATATTTTCCTCATTATTTGAACTGTACCATCCCTCTCCTGGGAGTAATTCCAGTATATATAACTATGACTTGAGAAAACCAGAAGTAAATTTCAGTAGTACCCTTGGACTTGTAATTTATGAGAAGTTTGAGATAAGTGTTATCACTTTCTTGATAATTGTTTCACTAGTTATTAAATAAAAGTTTATGAAAATTTCCATTAATATTAGCTTTCAAAGAATAACCCATATGTATTTACTACCCTATATATGAAAGATACTTCATAGCCATATGTGATAGCACCATAATATAATATTTAAAATTAAAAATACCAAACCTCTATCAAGCATTCTATAGCTACTCTCTCATATTACCCAAAAAACATTATCAGAAATCCTCATCAAACCCTTCAAATAGCTTTAAGAAATAAATGTATCATTTACATTATTATAATATTCATATCACCATAAATCACTAACAACAGACTACTTAACCAGAAAAATCTGAAAACTAGATAGCCATCACTTTTTAAGTTGAAATTACCCTATTTTCTATCACTTCTAATAATTATTGAAATTGAAGGGGTCCTAATAATAAGCTTATTAGTTAGAATTATGTATGTGGCTATCTGTTTATTCAATTGATTTAATACTTCTCTAAGATGATATTTTTCTTAATTTTATGAGATTTAGTGAATTCAAATTGTGAAATTTTCACCATATATTTCAAGAAAAAAGAACTGGTTACCTGTTAATTTGAGCTTCAGGTGCTTCCACATTTCACTTGAAAATATTGGAGTTTTTAAAATACTGGCTTGTAGTTTGAAAATATGAACTTTGAATGAATTAAGAAATATAAATAAGATCCATTGTAGCTAAAAATAAAGGTGTAAATCCTAATATCATGAGAATGTTATATAATCCACACTTTATGTCACAGGGAGTCAGAATACAATCAGATAGCATTCATCTGTATTATTAAAAATTTCTCATATAGGAAGTGGAATGGTAGAGTACTATCTTGATGATGGGAGCTATAGAGGAAGCTCCACTTATGTTATTGAATGGTATTAAGATGAGTGACCACAAAAAGCTTAATACCAGTATTCCTTTTGAAAAGTTGGTTACCTGAGATTATTGGGTACCTAATTTCTTAGAGGGATTATTTGGTGTGTGTTCCTATGCCCTTCTTCAAAGTCAGTTTTACACCCTCTGAGTGAATTAATAAAAATAATTAGCTAATAATACAAAGAGAAATGGAAGAGCACTAGATTTGAATTTGAAATCCTTTTGGTATTAAATTGAATAGGAGAAAATCATTGAAGGCATTTTAGGAATTAAATCATGGCTTTTGATAGTTTTTGAAGCTAGGCTTCTAGGCTCTATGATAAGATGACTCTATAATATAGTAATTCCAAGACTATAATTCTGAGTGTGAAATGTAGAAAAGAGTTTTATAATAGGTATTTGGGATAAAAATTGAAGGTCTTTATTAAAAATAGTGGTGGCAGGCACTGCTGAAAGCCCTGGTTTCTGTAATTTCCAATTTCCTAACTATAACCAGTACTAAAATTATAAAGAGTGAGATAATACCTGATTATTCTCAAAGGGTATAATTTTTTCTAGAAAATATACTATGTAGGAACTCAAGAGAAGGATGGGGATTCCTCTTTTAGGCAGAGGAAGGTCCCCTTTTATCCTGAAAAGTGGGTGGAGGGACCTCTGGTCCTTACCATGTAGAAAGAGTAAAGATTTCTAACTTTCAATTGTGGTCTTATGGTCTAAAAAATCCCATTATATCCTTTATTGGGCTCAGATGTGGTTTTGAAACCACATCTGGTCACCTTTCCCCAATAAAGGATGAAAACTTTCATCCAGGGTCCCCACAGGCATGTTCTGACAGGCCAGACACATGAAAAGCTGTACAGCATGCCTAAGTGGACCCCATGTGAGTCATACTATGATTACTTGAAGTATAAACAAGATTTTTTTAACTTTTACACCTCATATTCATAGCTATAGGACAGTATCCCACAGTATTGGGTTTTATTCAATATTGTGGGATTTTGACCTTAAAACTGCTATACCTTGGTCAGTTTTGAAGATAGAGAACTCAAAGGTGGGTAATTTTGTAGAGCTTGATTGTCTCTACACAGTTACCCCCCATTTGGTATGAATAAAATTAAATATGGAAAGGTTATACAGGTTACAAATTCCATCATTGGGATTTGGGTTCTTGATAGAACCTGTATTAAGTTATTATATTTAATAAAATTTGCTCTAGAGAGTTTAAAGCAATATTGAGAGTAACATTAGAGCTCTCAGATTATTACCTTTCTAAAAATACCTTACTTTGGGTATCTCACACAAAAACTGTACAAGCTAGATGAGAGGTGAATATTCTGTTCATCCTTATTTCGCTTATATTTGGACATAACTTCTGTAGTTTTGATGCTAGATCCATTTTGATAGTACCATTAGATAGCTCTGACTAAGAGCTGAAGCTGTGAAAACCATTACATGGGTTTCTGAATCTTTATCTAGATTTTAGATAAGGGGTTGAAAATAAGGTTCATTCTCAGTTCTTGTTTTGAGCTGGAATAAATTTGTAATTCCTTGTCCTATGGTTATGGAAGCTGTATGTTTGAGAAGAGGTTATTTTCCTCTTTATTTTGAATGACTTTGTGAGCTATTTCTGCTCAGTTCATATTTTAGTTGGCATTCTCTCTACCATTGTTTCATGGTATTTTGATGTAATTCCTGTGCTCTTGTTTTGAGCAACAGGCTGACATACCCTCCCTTCATAAAAGGATCATCATTTATGCAACTGTTAGGTCCTACTTTAGGCTCTGGATAGTCTTATTTGAAGGCTCTAGTCTGGTATTGCTTCATCTGCCAACAATTTAAATCTGTCAGCTGTCTGGTTCTTGAACCTCACAAGGAATTGTTTATGGTATTTAACATTGATTCTGAGCTTTCTGGCCTTGATAATTTCCTTCACTTGTCCTGGTGAAGCCTCAACTCCCACTATGCTCTGTGGAGGCTTAGGTTTGCTTCTGGAAGGAAGCTTTTCCTCCATTCTTGTGGTAAGGTTTCACCAGGCTCATTGGGAAAACTGGCTGTTTCCCAGAAAATGCCTCAGTAATTCTAACCTCTACTGAATTTTTCCCTATCAACTTTTTAATAGTAAAATCTGCTACAAATGAGTCTCCTATTTTCTGAGGCCCTTCGAGGTTTCTGAAGTATGGATTAGATTATAGCATCTGGTCACCTTACTTAAAGTCAGGTTCTCTATTTCTTTTTTCATATGTTTGCTTGTTGTACTTCTTTGCTTCAGCTATGCATTTTTATTCTGAGATAAATGAATTTTTCCACATGTAATGAGAGTCTTTTGATATTGGGTAGATTTTCAGAAGTTTCTTCTTCAGGTGATCCTCTGGTAATAAGGGATTCCAACTTTTCTCTATTAGAGATTCTTATTTCCATGCGGTTGAGTGCTAGTTGTTATAGTAAGCCAGTTGTATAGCTGGTAGAGGTGTGACCTAGTCATGGGTGTATCTTTCATGGTATTTATAATCCATTCCATATTCACAAAACCTTCTTATGATGTCCTCCATTATTTTAATAATCCTTTCAGTGAGGCCATTTATTTGCGGATGGTAATCTTTGGAGGATACAAGCTTGATTCAAAACATATCATAGAGATTTCTCCAAAATTATGAAGTGAATTTGGGGTCCCTATAACTGATGATCATTTTAGGCACTTCAAATGTTTCTATAATGTTTTTTTAAAATAGTAGAACCATGTCATAGCTGTATCCTTCTTATGAAATTGAAGTAATCTAAAGCTTTCTGAATCTGTTTACAATGACTAAGCAGGAATTTTAGTTCTCTCCAACAACTGGGACAAGTCCTTTTACTCAGTCCATGTTGATCATTTACCATGGGTTTTTGGGCTCTTCTATGTGTTGGAGTAGTCCATATTTCTTCCTGTGTTTCCTATTTACCTTCTTTAATATGTTACAGGTGTTGATGTACTCACTCAACTCTTGTTCCCACTTAGGCCAAAAAGCTGTTCTTGCTACCCTTTTTTTTTGTTCTGTCTTCACACATGTTTCCTATATAGGGGCAATCATGGAATTCCTGTGGAACCAGTTTGATATTATTTCTGTCAATCACTACTAGCTAAATGGTCTGCTTCTCTCAGTTGTATAGGAGACAATATATAAGGAAAAACCTATTACCCTTTAAGTCCCTTAGCCAAGTTTCCTCTGACTGGGATTCCAGTTCTGGGCTCCTGTATTTCTGCTGCAGGAGTGACATTAGTATGCTACATTGTATATTTTTAGCATACTATTTGTGCACTGTATGAAGTTCTGAGGAGCCTATCCCAAATATGGGAGTCTCTCTCCCCACTTGGGTACTGTTGTCAGAATCTGCAGTGTCACCTGCCAGTTTCCACTATTAGAATCTGTATTTCCTCCTCCTATCCACTTTATGGAAGTGGATAGGTATTTTGGCTGCCACCTCTGGGCCATAAGCTGGTTTGCTTTTGAAATTATCTGATGGCCATCTACTGAGACCGCCTGCATTATTGTGACTTTTTCCTTCTTCAAATATTATTGTCATATGAGCTCTATACTATTGGATACATATTTTCCATCTGAAAATGTGCCTATTGGTTGTTTTAATGTTGTGTGAGAAATTGAGGTCTTTTCAGTCTATTTAGACTTCAAACGCTTAGCCCTCCAGGTAATAATGGAGTTTCTTCAATTCACATGCTAGAGATAGGCATTCTGTTTGATCCTCCCCATATCTATATTCCTAATATCTCAGCTGCCTAAATATATAAAAGATGATACCTTCCCTTGGTTCACTATCTACAGTTTGTCTCTGGTGTAGGGCTGAACCTAGTCCTTGACTGAAAGATGCATCTATATACAACTTGAATGGCATTGCAAAGTCAGGTAACATCAATAAAGGTGCATTGATTTTTTCATGTTTTATCCTCTAATATGTACCCCTTCTTTCTTTAGTTATCTAAAAAACTAGATCTTTTGAGAATAATTTGTAGAGGTTACTAGTTATATGTACAAATGCTTTGATGTGTTTTCTGTAGTAGCTAGAAAGTCCAAAGAAGTATTTAATTTATATAATTATCTTTGGTACTAGCTTCTTCAGTACTTCTGATACCTTATTCTGGTCTATGGCCAAGATTAGCCATGAGAATTTGTTTCCAAATGCTAACACTTCTTCAAAGAGATCTTCAGATTGATGGGAGTGCATTTACTTAAGACTATGTCTATTAATTTCACATTGCCTTCCCATGTCTGTGATTAAGTCATAATATCATCTATGTATACTACTGTCCAGACTTCAAATATCTCTTCTTGAAATATGGTTTATATCATTCTCTGGGAATGGGGTGGTGCATTCTTTATGCCAAAAGGAATTCTCCTGTACTTGTATACACTCATATGGCATATGGCTCTGAGTATCTTCATAGAGTTTGGTCTTACTCCATTCTGTTGAAAGCCTTTCATACAATATATTTTGGTAATGTATTTGAATTTTGCCAGCTTAATCAAAGCATGATGTAGCTGTATGCTTTAGTGTAGTTGCTCAGTGATCTGAAATATCCACACAATCTGGATTTTCCATCATTCAAAGTGATCAGGACTGGTGTGGTAAATTCAAAAATCTCATTGTGTCCAATACTTCTGATCAAATCTACTTCTAGGATCTCATTGACATGCTTTTCATTCCCCCTCCTGGTTTCCAGATTAGCTGGATGTAGAGGTCTTAGCATGGGTGGGTAGATTCTTTCCACATCTAGATACAACTCTATATCATGAGGTGTGATTTTTTTCTAGGGGTTCTTCCCCTATGGCAAAGGCTGGTCTTTTCTTTCTCAAAATGCTTAGAAAATGCAGATTTTGTTTACTTGTGAGGTTAGAACCATATTTTCCCTCTTTGAACTCATTCATTAATTCTTCTAAAGGGTCTTGGGTGAATATCTGGTATATGTCAAAGGAAAATTTCTTCTGCTTGTTTGTACCTAGGGTAATGTGCCTGTTCTTACTATTGGACAAATCTATGCAATAGATCCTTTGTTAGTATGTTCCAAGTAGGAATCCTGGGATGTGGACATCTTCAAGCACTACAATATCTGGTTTTATCCTTATGTTTCCTCTTCTGTGGGGGCTAATTATCTCTTTGACAATTTTCCCTAAATATTTCATTTTAACTGATTCACTCTTTAAATTCTTTGACTTGGCTGGGAAAATTTGGTTTTCCCATTTTTTGAAGTGTTTCTCTAAGTAGTCCTTGGCTACTATTTAACAGTGTGCTCCACTTTCAATGATTAATGGGTGTTGATAATTTTAATAACACACTGTAATCTTGGTGGCTGTACCATAAATGTATGCCATTACCTTGGTTGGTGTTACCAAGAATGCTTTTGAATCCTCTGTGTGTTTTAAAACATTATTTCTGATGGCTTATTGTGGTACGCCTGCTTCCAACTGTGTTTCCTCCTGGTACTCCACCATATTTTCCTCTAATGGGTCCTATTCAGCTTAATAATGCTCTTTGATGGAATTTCCCATAATTTAAGAGTCAGAATCCTTTCTCTGAGGTTCTTCCCCTTGGACTTTACAAATTGAATATATGTTTTTTCTTTGACTTTGAACATTTGTTTTAATAGTGGTCTTTAGATCCAAAATTATGACAGGGATTCTTTTTCTTTGGCACTTTTTCAACTATATCCTTGGATTTGTCTTTTTTTTTCAATGCTGAAAGGCTCCTTATCTTTAAGGCTACTGCTTTTATAAGATGATTATCTTCCAATTTTTTCCCTTTTCCATACATTGTGTAAGGTATTGGAAATATAATCAAGTGTTCAGCCTTTGTTGCATGTGCACTTGACTACAAACTCAAATTCTCTTGGAAATTGTGTCAAGAGTTTATTATTCCTAATTTGAATATCAATATGAGGGTCAATGGCTTTGTGTCTTTTGGACTGTTTAAGACACCACTTATATGAATTCTTCCCCACTGAGTACTTGTCATTTTCAAATGACATGGTCTTTTTCCATCTCTGTGGACCATTACTCTACTTATGGCTAGTTTTACTTGACCACCATGGCCAGTTTCTTCTGCAATGAATTTCTTTTATTTCAGTATATAATAAACTAACATGAGCTCTGAGTTCTGTATGAACTCCAGATGTTATCTAGTAATCTGGTATTCTTGGTACATCTATCAAAAGGCCAATAATATAATCTATGAGATGTATGTGATCATATTCCCTTACACCAGGGAGGTTTGACCAGCTTTTGGCTTCTGAAAGCTGTTTCAGTGCTTCTTTCTCTGAGTAAGTCTTGCTATCTCCATCTTGGTATTGTGATGGATATCTCTGCTTACTCCCCAGTAGAACATTTGGTTCAATTTCCTCATGTTGATATGGTTCAGTTGTGATACCTGTGACATTTCCCTGGGTTTGTGGGTATCTGATATGGTAGAAATTAAACATCTTACTCATGTATTTGTCTAGGTATTCCACTTGTTGGTTAACACATCTCATGTCTCTTTTGGAGTGATGTTTCTCCTTTAGGACTTGGTTCAGTGTTTTTTGGTTTCTTCTGAGGCTCTACTCAGTTTGGTGTAGTCCTTTTGAGTATTATGAATGTTTCATCTTTGTAAGGTTTTTACCTCTTGTAATCTGTAGATACTCTTATTGAGTATTTCAAAATATTTTTGATTTTTTCCTGAAAATTGGGACATTTGTAACCACAGCTCATTTTTGTTTATGTTACTCTCAGGTGTGAAAACACTGTGTTCATTCTGAGGAGTATGTCATTTACAATAGTGGGACTTCTGATTCTATTAAAAGTATTTACAGATATTTCTTGTATTTTTGTACTTGTTCGACTAATTTTGGAAGATTCTGGATCATGGGGTCTGAATCTTTCTGCCTCTGGTGGAAAGAAATCCTCTTCTTGCCTCTTGTTTCTTTTCTTCTCCTGGAAATTTCCTGTGATTTTAATGAATGGTGACTCTTAGCCACTGGGGAGCTAGGTTGGCTTACCACTATTTGTGATCCTGAAGGAATCAGAGTATTCCCTTTCTCTTCTATAGCATGGATGGCTTCTTGGTTCTTCCTTAACTTGGCTGCCCTCTCCTCCAGGAGTTTGAATTTACTGCTGGGCTTCAAACATTTGGTGATTTCAATAAGGTCTTTGAGGGATATCTCTTTGACACATATCTTCTGGAATCTTTTTCCAAGTTCTTCCCAGTGTAAAAACAGGTTAAAACTCTTGTTTTCAATGATCTATTAGAACAGATATGTGAAGAGTTGGTGAAAATGAGGCACTCAAACCATGTCTTTCCAGTCCTCTGGTTGAGGTGTTTGTTGAATTGGAAGGTGAATGGAAGCGTGGGAATGATTTGACTGAGCCTCTTGCCATTCACCATGGTTGTCTGGCTCTGAAAATTCCTGGTCTGTACTCTGGCTGGTTCCTTGGGACTCCAAGTTTTCTGAAATGTGCAGCTGACATGATATCAGTATGGGTAGGCAGTAAAAGACTTCCTGTTCTTAGGGTATTTATCTTTTACTGTGAACTGTACAGACTTTTTCTCTACTGTATTTGGAAATTTTCCTTTAAATGTTACAACAGGTTAGGAATAATTATTTTCCCTTTACAAGTTACCAAGCTTGGTTTATCTTAGAATGATGCACAACTACATGGCTTTATAGCTCTTTGAGTGTAAATTAGTGTCCAATTATTGGCTGTGATGAGGATTCCACTTTTCCTCTTGCGTTTGCCCTTCTGCACATGGTCTGTGTCTGAGGGTGTCACTTCTGGGTTGCCTTTTTACTGGGTTCTCTAGTGGTATGAAGCTTTTTTCCACTAGAAATAAGGCTTTGAGGGATTTATGTAAGTTTTGACTTCTTACAATTATTTTTCATGCTAAATAGTAGCCTCTTGCACAATATGTGGCTGTATTGTACCTCTGTATTATGAAATTGAATTTTCAATATTAATTTTCAGGTCATAAAGGTGTTATGAAATATTTGTGTGATACTAATCTATGTCAGAGTCTTACATATTATTTTGTAATTGACAAAACAAATCTTAATATACTGGCTTTATTTAAAAATTGAATCTATAAATTCATTCAACCATGCCTCTCAAGCTGTCATTGACAGTACAGGGGTTATTTTTGTTATTATAAACATAATTAAGTGTTATTTTGTCTTTGTATAGAAAATAACCAAACAAGAGAACTGTGGAAATTAAGGTTTAACTGTACCATGTCAAAAACAAGGCAAAAACAGTAGTATATTATTATATACTACTCATAAAATGATTATGGATGATATTTGATATATTTATTCACTTTATTAAGGATATCATACTATAAAAAGAGCAAAATTATGAGAAAAGTAGAAAAATTAATCACTTTTGCACCAAAAAAGTCCAAAAAATGTCAGGATGACTCTGTAATATAGTGATCACAGGACTATTTTTGAGAGTGTGATATGTAAAGAAGAGTTCTTATACTAAGTATTTGGGAAAAAATTAAAGGGCTTTACTAGAAAATAGTGGTGGTGTGTGCTGCTAAAAGCCCTGGGTTCTGTAAGTGCCAATTGCCTAACTACAACAAGTACTAAAACAATCAATACTAAGATAATACCTGATCATTTTCCAAGGGTATAACATTTGTAAACAGTTATACTATGTAGAAGTTCAAGAGAAGGATGGTAATTCCTCTTTTTGGAAAGAGGAAGGTCCCCTTTTATCCTGAAAAGTGGGTGGAGGGACCTATGGGCCGTACCATGTAGAAAAATTGAAAAGTTTTCACTCTCAATGGTGGGCCTGTGGCTTACAAAGCCCTGTATTCTTTGTATTGGGCTTAGATGTGGTTTTGAAAACACATCTGGTGACCTTTCCCCAATACATGATAAAAATTAGAATCCAGGGTCCCCACAGGCATGTTCTGTGTGAGCCTTTGAGATATGACCACATACCCAATAAGGTCACAAAAAATACTCAGAATAATTATACCTTTAATATAATTATATTAAAATTAATTAGAATAATTATACATTAAAAATAATTACTCAAATATACAAAAAATACCATAAATTGGTACTAAAATTGGTTTAACTTAAAAACCAATGAATCAACTTGTAAAACAAATTATACCATTGGATTCCCCATAGAAAAATACACATATACCATTTTTATGGCATATCTGTAAAGTCAATATTTAAGGAATTATAAGGTATAATACCTTATAAAAACCATAAAAACTTATTTATCTCAAGAACTAATGAAACAACATGTGAAATAAATTGTACCAGTGGATTCCCCATGAAAATCCACACATAAAACAATTAATAAGCTAATTTCCAATGTTAATACTTAAGGAATTATCCTGAATATATGCACTTTTTTGGTCAACGCATATATTCAAGGATCATAGCTATTATCTTCTAAACTATACATGATAGAATGATGAACCAAAAATAAAGTTACCACGTAATTACTGTAAGAACACAGATATAAACTTTATTTTACAAGTTATAAACAAGGTTAAAACCTATGATGAAATATTGATAAAAATCAACAGAGCTGTTGACCACTTTGTTGTGAAAGTGCTCCAAACTTAAAAAAAAGTATACAGTTGGATTCTACTAGTTCATTCGTGAAGAATGATGTAATTTTTATTATTAAATTCAGGGTATAACCCCCTGAAATCAAGGTTTGAAGTTTAAAATGTTGAATTTCGACAGAAAAGATGAGTTACAAGAAAAATCATCAAAATTAGAGTTTTGATGATGTAATGAAAAGCTCTTGGCAGCATAATACGGTTATGTCAGGCTATCAGAATTCACTCTCTGAATTGCTGTAGCGTGTAAATCTTAAAAGTTATTGAGGATCAAAGTTTGAGCTTAATTTGAGCAGTTATGATCACATACTGTAACCTTAATTTAAGTTTAACAGTCTTAAGAGTGATAAAATTGGTGAATACTATTAGTTTATGATTAAAACTAATAAAATCTACGAAATTTGGGGTTCTGCCAAGCCTCTGATGTCATCAAACTTAGAGTTATAGTGATAACTCTAAATAATGGTGTAATAATGATGTAATATGGTTTGATCATGATGTAATCACCCTCAAACCTTAAAATATTGATCAATTCCAGTGGATATGATCAGTACACGTCTACTAGAAGCCTGTTGGACTCTAGGAGGGAGGTATTTACTATAAATAGAGCTCTTTTTACTCTATTTTCCCCTCAGACGCAACAAAAACATTAAAATCAATTAAATAAAAAGGTAATTTCTTTATTCTTTATATATAAAACTCTTATATTATTAAAGACCAAAGACCATCTTAATATTAATCACTATTTTTACGTGATTAAATCAATTCTTTAATTGTTTTTGTGATAAATCTCTCTATAAACTCATTTCCACATAAAATCAAGAATTTTAGTAATTTTCTTTATTTTTTTATTGTAAATACAATTTGAAAAAGCTGTATTATATTCTTTTGGCGTAAAATATCTCAAAATTATTATTTTAAGTGTTAAAAGTAGGTTATTTCATCTTATTATAATAATTTCTCTCTTATTATTATTCTTAATAATTCTTAGTTAATATAAATAGTATTTATATTAATATATAACTTTAATATTAGTAATATTATTGTTATTAATTGTTTTTTATTTATAAAAAACAGTTTTTTACGCCTTTATTATTTGTTGGTAACAATAATAAAGAGCTTTATAATATATTAATTATTTTATATTAATATATTATTTATAATATTATAATTTCATATAATATTAATTATATTATTATATTTATTTAATAATATAATATTTTTACGCCATAATAATAATATTTCTTTATTATTATTATTATTTTAATCTTATTTATTTCAATTATAAGGACATTCAGAGTACAATAAGTAATAAATTAGTAATTTTTACCTATTGTTTCATAGTCAAACCTTACATTCTGACAGGTCAGTTTCATATAAATATGTAAAGCATGCCTCAGTGGACCTCATTCTAGTAATAATATGAGCTATTGAGATATAAACAACCTTTTTTCAATTTGACACCTCATACTCATAGTTATGGGATATTATCTCAAATTGTTTGGTTTGATCCAATATGCTGGGATTTTGACCTTAAAACTGCTCTGAATTTTTCAGTAATGAAATTAGAGATCTCAAGAATGCTTCTTTTTGTAGCCCCTGATGAGCTTTACACAGTGGTCACTAATTTGGTATGAATAATATTATATATGGCAGCGTTATACAGGTTTCAAATTCTATTATTGGCATTTGAATTTTTGATAGAACCTGTATTAATTCATCATATTTAATAATTTTTGTTCTACAGGTTTAACAAAAATATGGAAAGGAAAATCAGAGATCACAGATTCTTCTTCCTTCAAAAAAGCCCCACTTTGGGTATCTCACACTAAAACTGCAGAAGTTATATGAGAGTTTAGTATTTTTTTCACCCTGTTTTGGCTTATATTTGGCCATTACTTCGTTAGTTTTGATTCTAGATTCATTTGGCTAGTACCATTGGATATAAAATCTGGCAGGGGTCTACCCTTTTCTCTAGATTCTATATGAGAGATGAAAAATAAGGTTTATTCTCAGTTATTGTTTGGAGCTGGAATAACTTTGTCATTCTTTGTCCTATGCTTATAAGAGTTGTATATTTGAAAACGCATTGCTCTCTAAGTTCTTTTGAATTCCTTTGTGAGCTATTTTGTCTCAGGTCACTTGTGAGTGGGCATTTTGCTCTACCATTGGTTTAGGGTATTTTGATTTCATTCTTGTGCTCTGGCTTTGAGTCATAGGACAAAGCCCTATGAGTTGTAATAAAATAGGAATATAGATTATTAAGCCAGGATTATTAGCTTAATCGAATAATTAATATATCAAGAAAACCTCAACTCAAGCCCATAAAAATTATGTTGAACCATGCTACAACCAAACTTACTTTTCTCTTACATTTCAATGGCTCATAATTCAAGGACAGAATGAAAATTTGGTGAAAGTTTAGTGAATTGAATTTCATGAAATAGCCTCTTAGTCAAAGAGGTGTTGTAAGGTTTGACTATGAAGCAATAGGTAAAATTTACTAATATTTTACTTATTGTACTCTGAATGTCCTTATAAATGAAATAAATAAGATAAAAATAGTTAGAATAATAAAGATTTATTATAATTATGGTGTAAAAATAATTATATTATTAAATAAATATAATATATTTAAAAGAACTTCATTCTTTTTACCAACAAAGAATAGAGGCGTAAAAAATTGTTTTTTATTAATAAAAAACAATTAATGACAATAATATTACTAATACTAACATTATGTATTAATATAAATACTATACATATTAATAAAAGAATCATTAAGAATAATAATAGAGAGAAGGCATTATAATAAGAGAAAATAACCTACTTTGAACATTTAATATAATAATGGTGAAATATTTTACGCCAAAAATGTAAATAAAACTTATTTAAATTGTATTTACAAATAAAAGTAAAATAAATTACAAATATTCTTGATTTTACATGAAAATAAGATTTTTAAGAGAATTATAACAAAAAAAATTGAAAAGTTGGAGTAATTTAATTATTTTATTATTTTTTATGCATCTGAGGGGGGAATAGAGTAAAAAGAGCTCTATTTATAGTAAATTCCTCCTTCCTAGAGTGCAAAAGGCTTCTAGTAGACGTTTACTGATAGTATCCACTGTAATTGATCAGTATTTTAAGGTTTGGTGATGATTACATCATAATTAGACCATATTATCTCATAATTAGACCATCTTATCTCATGATTATGCCATTATTTAGAGTTATCACTATACTTCTAAGTTGGATGAAATCATAGGCTTGGAAGAAACCTAAAGCTTGTGTATCTTATCACTTTCAATTCTAAACCAATAGTATTTATCAATTTTACCACTTATATGACTGTTAAGCTTAATTTGAGATTACAGTGAGTGATCATAAATGATCAGTTTTAAGCTTAAAATTTGATCATTAATACCTCTTAAGATTTACACACTAAAGCCATTCAGAGAGTGAATTCTGATAGGTTGGAATATTGTTCTTAGTCTTCCAAGAGTATTTTATTACATCATAAAAACTCTATCTTTGATGATTTTCCTTGTAACTCATCTTTTCTGTCAAAATTTACTATTTTAAGCTTCAAACCATGATTTCAGGGGGTTGTACCTTGAATATTAAATTGAAAATACATCATTCTTCACATATGAGCCAGTAGGACCTGAATATCCACTTTATTTAAAGTTTGGACCACTTTCACAACAAAGTGGTCAACAGCTTTAGCAATTTTGTTCAATAAACCCTTACCAGTTATAACCTTGTTTATAGCTTGTCAAATAAAGTTTATATCTATTTATTTACAGTAATCAGGTACTAACTTTCTTTTTGGCTTAACTCTCTATCATGTATAGCTTAAGACATATGAGCTAAAAACCATGAATATATGCGCTGATCATAAAAGTGCATATATTCAGGTTATTTCTTTAAATATTGAGTTTACAAGTATGGCATAAAAACTTTATATGTGCAGATTTTCCTGGGGAATCAAATGGTCCAATTTATTTCACATGTTGTTTCATTTTTTCTGAGTTAAATAATACTTTATGTCTTTTCAGGGTATTCTTACTCATTATTCAGTAATTATTGACTTTACAGATATGCCATAGAAATGATATACGTGTATTTTACCGTGAGGAATCTAATGGTGTAATTTATTTCACATGTTTACTCATTAGATTCCAAGTTAATTCAAAGTTTATGCCTATTTATGGCATTTTCACTGGTTTTAAGATAATTATTATACATTTTTCTTGTTAAATTTTTGGATGTGTGGTCATATCTCAAAGGCTCACATTCCCTACCACCAAAAAGGATTGTACCACAATTGGATATAGCTAATCAGGGTATCATCCACTGTCCTACCTCTTCAATATACTTTGTTAGTCTTGAAGCTCAATAATGCTCAACTTTCTATTCTTTAGGTTTCCTTTCATGTCTAAACCTTCTTAATAGTTTATTAGCATTTTTTATATCTTTCTCAAGTATCCATTAATCTTCTTGAGTTTCTTTTCTATACCTTACAAGTTATTCCCTTTCTTTTTTGTTTCTTGTCCTTCTTTATTTAAGGACTTTTATGATTTTCTTTTCTTCTCCCTCCTCTAAAGGGGAGATTTCAAGTGGGGGTTTATTTCTTAATGTAAATAATTCCTTGTCACTTGAGCGGTAAGTTTTTATCAGACTTACTGGGAAATTTGGGTGTTTGTTCATTAATTCACCTGTGATCTCTAGTTGCACAGAATTAGGTTCATGTAGTGCTTTCATAATAAATGGTCCTGCAAAGGAATCTTTCAATTTCTTTTGGCCTTTTATATTATTGAAATTTAAAGTTGACACTAAGACCAAGTCTGCTATTTTGAAGTCAGGTGGTTTATGGCTTTTATTCCATCTTTCTTTTGCATACATCTGCTTGCATGGTGTATTGCTTTTTCAAGCATTATTTTAAAACTAATTGCTGTTGGGTGTATATCCACTAAGTCCTTTTTGAGGGTATCATAAGGAAGTCTTGGATTCCAACCTTTTTCAAGCATTGCTGGAGCTTTGACAGTTGAAGAATGGATTAATGTTTTGTATTCCAGTTAAAGAGCTGGTATTAATGTACACCAATCATGGGTACAACCAACAGAATCTTTAAATTCTAGTCCATAAGCACAGAATCTCCTGATCATGTCTTCTAAGGCCTGTATCATGCTTTCTGCTAGACCATCAGTTTGGGGGTGGTAAGCTGTTGAGAATGATAATTTTGTTCCAAACAGGTTATGGAGGTTTGTCCATAATTCTTAAGTGAATTGTGCGTCTCTATCACTTATGATATGTTGGAATAAGTCCGTGTTGCTAATAAATTTATTCCATATCATTATGGCTGTGTCCATAGCTGTGTCATCCTTGTGAAATGGTAAGAACATTGGAGTTTTTCTGTACCTGTCAACTAATACTAGGCATGTATTGTAGCTTCTGTCTCCTCCTGGAGGTAAGGCTGTTACCCAATCCATGTAAGCTATTTCCCAAGGGGATTTTGTTTCTTGGATTTGGATCATCATTCTTAATTTCTCTCCTGTGGCTCTGTTTGCTTCCTGACATCTGTCACAGGTTTGGCAGTATTCTGCAACATTTTTCTTTCAATTTGGCCACCAAGAGCAGGTTTTTACCCTCTCTAGTGTTCTTTCTTCTGAGAGATGTCCAGCTGAAACACAATCATGACAATAATGTAGTATAGTGTTTATCAGAGTTCTATCTGTAAAGGCCATAACACATGTATGTTTAGTTCTATGGTAGAGGATTCCATTAAGGAGGTGAAATCTTCCTTCATCATAGGCTTTTTTCTATATTTCATCTAATTTTGATTAAAGTGATTGGTCTTTACAGTCTTTCATTAGAAGTTGGCATACAATATGACAGTTCTTGTCCATTTTATAGCTTTCTTTAGCTTGGTTAAAGAATTATGTGCCAATATCTGTGACAAATATGCCTTCTATATGGTGCGCTTCCTGTGGTACCCATGCTTGATTTTCAGGTGTATTTTCCAGAGCCCGATTGCTAAGACCATCTGAATTTTTATGAACTATAGTCTTATTTCCTCTATATTCTTGGATGGCAGTTTGCCATCTTAGCATATGTCTATTTGGAGTTTTCATGTTTAATAAAGATTTTACAGCATTGCAATCTTTAATTACATCAAAAACTGTTCCATTGAAACAATAGTGTAAATTTCTAAAGCCCACACTAAGCAAAGGCATTTCATTTGGCTTTCTCCATACCTTGCTTCTGTTGGCTTCATTTGCCTCAAAATGAAGCAAATTGGTCCTTCAACAGGTTTGTCATTGATGATTTGTGTCTGGTGTAGTGCAGCACCTAGCCCTTCTTAACAAGCATTAATGTATAGCTTAAAGGGTAGTTTCAAATCTGGCATTAGAAGAAATGGAAAATTTGTTAAAGAATTTTTCAGTTCTTCATATGCTTTGACTCTTTCTTCAGTCATTTCATAAACTGTCTGTTGGTCACAGAACTTATACAGGGATTTAGCAATTCTTGCAAAGTCTTTTATATGCTGTCTGTAATAACTAGAAAATCCTAGAAATGATTGCATTTCTTTTTTAGTTTGGGGCATTGGCTTCAATAGTACTGCTGCTAATTTGTTTTTATCTATGCCCAAACTTAGTCCAGATACAACATGTC
This sequence comes from Austropuccinia psidii, assembly GCA_023105745.1. Lineage (NCBI taxonomy): Eukaryota > Fungi > Basidiomycota > Pucciniomycetes > Pucciniales > Sphaerophragmiaceae > Austropuccinia > Austropuccinia psidii. The sequence continues at coordinate 53,683,157 of JALGQZ010000003.1, forward strand.
CTAGTGCTTTCAGTTCACCGTATGCACAATGACACTTTTTCAAGTAAGTTTTTATGTTTAATTGTACTATTTTTTGCAAGACTCTTTCTAGTCTTGTTAAGTGACTTTCCCAAGTTTCTGAGCAGACTCTGATATCATCAATTTAGATAATCAACCATCCTTCTGACAATTCTTCAGGAAATATGGTATTCATCATCCTTTGATAATGGGAAGGTGCCTTTTTTATACCAAATGGCATTACTAAATATTCAAAAATTCCACAGTCGGCTATTATCCTCAGTAGCCTTTTGACATTGTCTGTTGAGAAATTTTGATGAGAACCCTTTAGAGCATCCACGGCTGTGATGAGCTTAGACTGTGAAAATTGTGTTAATGTCTCATGGATTCTGGGTATTGGATATTCATCAGGGATAGTATAGGTGTTTAGAGCTCTAAAGTTCCCTACCATCCTTTATTTTCCATTATGCCAAGCTACAATGACAGGTGTAGTGACCTCTACCTGTTAATTATGTCCTAGTTTCTTTAATACTCAAAGGTCCATTAATTCTTTAATGTGTACCTCTAATGCTTCTCTAGCTCTTGGCCTAGCTGGCTAAGCTAGTCTTCTTAATAAGGGTGGATATGTTCTTTCCACATGAAGGATTATGTCGGCCTCATGTCCAATTATGGCATCTAGTGGTTCTTTGTTGGTTGTAAAGGCATTTTTGTATTTAAATAAGACGTCAATCAATTTTTCTTTCACTTTTTCTGTTAATTCTTGATTGAATTCTGCCTCTTTAAGCTGTCCAGATATGAAAAAATCCTTTTATGGGCTTTTTTCTTTATTCTTAACAGCTGTGATTTGTTTTTTGTTATTTAAGAAGCCAAATTTTTGCCTTTTATTGTCTCCTATGGTAAAATATCTAGCTTTTTGCTTAGAGATATCTATGCCATAAATTGACAAGTAATCATTTCCAAGTATAAAATGGCTACTAGTGCAGTTGTCCATCACCACAAACTCTACTTTCAATCCGATACATTGTGAAGGGTGAGGAAAAATGAGTGTTAAGTAAATTATTCCAAGGGGCTTCATTCTTTCACCTGCACTACTAAATTTGACTCCTTGTATTGGTATAGGGTTTCCTTCCCAATCTGGCACAATTGTTTTCAAATAAATCTTACCAACACAGGTACAATATAATCCTGTATCTAAGTTCACTTTTACCTCTTGGTTTTCCACCATGACAATAGTTATACTTGGTTTTACAGCTGTATGTCCCATTTCTTTTTATGGTTTGGTTTTATACAGTTTAGCATCTTGTATGTTTGTCAGGCTTGTGTCAGATGTTCCAATTTGTGGTAAATTTGAATTTATATCCAGTATTTCATATATTAAATCAATATTATTAAGCTGTGCATCAATTATATCAATTTCATCACTTTCAGAAGTTTCTGATTCTTCAGTGTCCTTTTCAGAGTCAGATTCTTCTTCTTTGTCATTGTGGTCTTCTGTTTCCACAATTTCATGTATTTTTACTTTTTTAAGGCAATTATTGTCTAAGTGTCCAATACCTCCACATTTGTGACACTTTCTTTGCTCATTAATGTTGGATGTATTGGGCTTGAAAGGTTCTCTTGGTTTCTCTTTCTTGATAAATAGATTATATGAACTTTTAATTTCCAATTTCTTCCAAGTTCTGCCAATTCTTGCCCTTGTCATTATGTCTTCTAGTGCATTGATATAATCTTCTGTGGAGCATAGTTCTATACACCTGCTTCTCAGGGCATGTTCCAATTCTCTTTCAAATTTCTCAAGTATTTTCATGTGTACCATTTTTTGTGACATTTCTGGGTACAGTGCATTTAATCTTTCAACTTTTTTCAAGAACCAAGTCAAAGGTTTATCCTTGCCTGGGTCAAAGAAGGAATTCTCAAATTCATTCTCTATTTTGTACCTCCAGACATCATTAGCCCACTTGGTGATTATTCCTTGTTTCCACCAAGACCAGGTACTTTTGCCATTTGTCTGTCTTATGCCATAATACAATCTTTTTGCAGATTTCTCAAACAGTGGGTGGAATCTGGAAGTGATCAATTATTCTGGTATGGCATGTTCTTCTTGTAACATGTCAATTGTTTTGATAAATGACATATGGTCATATTCACCTTCTCCTGTGAATGTTGGCCATTCCTTTAATTGAGGTGCTTCCTTAATCAGGACTTGGTTATTGTCTTGATTACTCAAGTCTTTTATGAATGGATTTTTTATTTCCTCTTTTTGTTTAACAGGACTTCTTATGTGAGAAAATGGGGTTGATAACTTTGGCATGTTTAAGTTAGCCTCCATTTTTCAGTAATAAGTCTTATTTCACTTTGAATGCCATCTTCAAGATTAATTCTTGCTTAATAACTTTTTTCTATGTGATCTAGAAGCAATTTTTGGTGTGATGAAGTCTTTTCTTAAACGTTTTCCACAGAAATTCTTCATTTATTTAATTTTTCTGTAAGATTATCAATACAAACATCAGAATTGATTTTAAAAGTTTTTTTTGATATCTTTTATGTATTTATACAATTCCTTTTGTCCTTGTATTAATTTCTGAGTATTGTCAATTAAACCTTTTGGTTTATTATTTTCAACCACAAATTTAATGTTATAAATTTCTTTCTTATTTTTTGCAACAATTTTTGTTAAAGATGATAAACTATTCTTTATTTCTTGTAAAGATAATAAACTTTTTTTAATATATTTAAGAGGTAAAATACTATTTTAAATTTCTGTTAAAGTATTTACAACATCAGGGGAGAAAGTTACTTCTTTGGGAAATGAGGTTGTCTGATTCTTTGTTCCTCTTTGTCCTTGAATTGCATCAAGGTTCTGGCCATGTTGAAGACATTGTCCATGGCATCTTTTTGTATTTTTGGGATCCTGTAGCTTGGGGAATATGGTTTCTTACAATTCTTTTTCTTGTTCTTCTTCCCTTCTTGGGGAAGTTGGTTTTCTTGAGGCTTGCTGGTAGAAGCTACTGGGGCTTCTTCCTTGCTTGCCTCTCTCTTTTGGGCATGGTATTCCTTGATCTTTTGATTTGAGGTTTTAATGATAGTGTATTCCATCCATTGGAGTCTCTCACTATTTCCCCCTCTTTAAGGAAATTTTGGAGGATGTTCCAGGAGTTCATCACTCCTTGGTGTATTTGTAGCAAAATTTACCAATCCTTGTCATTGCACATGGTGTAGTACTGCTTGTACTGGCTCATGTAAATTTCTATTTGAGCCCTCTGGATGTGATTTGTCCCTGTTGGAGCTACTCATACTTAGTTCCAACTCTGGTTCAGGACTAATGGGCATTTCTGGGACTTGCATTTGGGATATGGCACTTCCTTGTGTGGATTCTGTTCCACTTGTAATTTTACCCTTTCTTTTCTCTTTTGAGGGATCAATTCTACTTCTGAGTCAAGTTCCATCTGATTGGATGGAGTATGGGGAACCTCTTCTAGTAGTCATAATTGAAGAAATAAAAAAAATAAAAAGACTTTAGGACAAGAATCCTTTTTTATGGCAATTTTAAAAAGGAGTTACTCACCTTCAGAGTCCTGAATGGTGGTTCCTGGAAAATCTAATTTCTTAGTGACAATTGGTGTTGGGGAACTTGGGCAAGTTTCTCCCACCAATCTTTCAACAGTAGTCTGATTGTCCTCTGTGGGATTGTCTTCAAACACTGAAAAGACAAATAGATATAAGTCTTTTATGAAGAAGTGTCATTTTCATAAGATCAGGCAATTTCCATGTAAGAATGACCTTTTTATCTCAGAATAGATGAAATGAATAAAGAGAAAAGAAAATTAATAAAAATAACTTTTTTATTGGTTTTTATATTTTTTATTATTTTTTTATGTTTATATTTTTGAAGAATAATATAAATTTGAAGATGATTCTTAAGATTAAACTATAATATAAATTTAATTTTAGCTTATATCTCTTTTAATAACTAGATTCCCTCAAAGAAAGTTCTTGCATGTCTAAGGATGTGAAAAACCATGTGTAAGACAGTAAAATTGCTTTCCAAATGCCTGAATAGCTTTTAAAGTCAATAAATATAATATTACTATATAATTTTCTAATTCTAAATATAATTTATTATTGTATAAACCCAATTTGAATCTTTTTTAAAGGTCTTTCCAAGTAAATATCATGGCTAGGCCCCCAAATGTAACGTTGGAATATGAAACAATAGGTAAAATTTACCAATATTTTGCTTATTGTACTCTGAATGTCCTTATAAATGAACTAAATAAGAGAAAAAATGATTATAATAATAAATATTTATTATAATATGGGGTAATAATAATTATATTATTAAATAAATATAATAATATAATATATAACTAGATTAATATTTAATAATTAATACATTTGAAAGCACTTTATTATTGTTAACAAAAAATAATTAAGGCATAAAAAATTGTTTTTTATTTATAAAAAACAATTAATAGAAATCATATTACTAATATTAAATGTATTTATTAATATAGATGCTATTTATATCAATAAAAGAATTATTAAGAAGAATAATAGAGGTAAATCATTATAATAAGGGACAATAACCTACTTTGAAAACTTATTATAATAATTTTGAAATATTTTATGCCAAATAATGTAAATACAACTTATTTAAATGGTATTTACAAATAAATGTAAAAGGAATTACAAATATTCTTGATTTTACATTGAAATAAGATTTTTAAGAGAATTATAATAAAAACAATTGAAAAATTGGAGTAATCATGTCAAGATTGATGATTATAATAAAGATTACCTTTGTTCTTTGATAATATAAAGTATTTTTATATAAAGAATAAAGATTTTACCTTTTTATTTAATTATTTTATTGTTTTTGATGTGTCTGAGGGGGAAATAGAGTAAAAAAAGCTCTATTTATAGTAAATTCCTCCTCCCTAGAGTCCAACAGGCTTCTAGTAGACTTTTACTGATGGTATACACTGGAATTAGTCAGTATTTTAAGGTTTAGTTATTATTACATCATAATTACGCCATTATTTAGAGTTATCACTATAGCTCTAAGTTGGATGACATCATAGGCTTGGCAGAAAACTAAGCTTTGTGTATTTTATTAGTGTTAATCATACACTAATAGTATTAATCAATTTTATCACTTATATTACTGTTAAGCTTAATTTAAGACTACAGTGAGTGATCATAAATGATCAATTCTAATCTTAAACTTTGATCATTAATAGCTCTTAGGTTTTACACACTACAGTTATTAAGAGAGTGAGATCTGAAAGCTTGGCATTTCATTATTACTATTCCAAGAGCATTTTCTTACATAATTAAAAATCTATTTTTGATGATTTTTCTTGTAACTCATCTTTTCTGTTAAAATTTACTATTTTAAACTTCAAGCCATGATTTCAGGGGGTTTTACCTTGAATATTAAGATAAAAAAATACATCATTCTTCAAGTATGAGCCAGTAGAGCCTGAATATCCACTTTATCCTAAGTTTCAACAGCTCTACCAATTTTGTTCAATAAACCCTTACAAGTTATAGTCTTGCTTATAACTTGTCAGATAAAGCTTATATCTGTTTTTTTACAATAATTACGTGGTAAAATTATCTTTGGTTTAACTCTCTATCATGTATAGCTTAAGAGATATGAGCTAAAAGCCATGAATATATGTGCTGATAATAAAAGTGCATATATATACAAGTTATTTTCTTAAATATTGACTTTAAAAACTTGGAATAAAAATGTTATATGTGTAGTATTTCATGGGGAATCCAATGGTGTAATTTATTTCACATGTTGTTTCATTGATTTCTGAGTTAAATTAGATTTTATGTCTTTTTCAGGGTATTCTTACACATTATTCAGTAATTATTGACTTTACAGAGATGCAATAAAAATGATATATGTGTATTTTACCATGAGCAATCTAATGGTGTCACTTATTTCACATGTTTACTCATTAGATTCCAAGGTAATTCAAATTCTATGCCTATTTATGGCATTTTCACTGGTTTTAAGATAATTATTAATAGTATAATTATTATAGAGTTTTCTTGTGACCTTTTTCGATATGTAGTCATATCTCAAAGGCTCACAGGTGTTCTTAGCAGCTTATTGTAGTGAGAAAATGTTTATTTATTATTAATGGTGTAAAATAGTACTTTTAAAATACAATATGTGTTTTTACTTTGATAAATGATAATGGTAAAGAGAAATAATCGTCTACTACCTAGGCCTGGGGTTAGGCACAAAAGATATTAATAAAATAATCAAGAAAATATATTAGTAAAATTTTAATTACACAAACTCAATGAGACCACACATCTGAGCCATCAACTATTAAAAGACACAAATAAATCTCAAGCAGTAAGATATGCATTACTACGCACTTTGATGGTATATTAAGAAAATAAATAAGATAAGTTCTTCATTTATGGGGAACAGCACAGTAAAATGGGCCCAATAGTGTCTTACAGAGCATGTAAGCCACATAAACCCAGAAGAGATGGATTCAAAAAGGGTATAAGAATTTATAGATAAAGTGGATATATATATGATCTTAAAATATTCAGATAATGTGAAAATATAGAATCAGATATCTATAAGAACTCTCCAAAATTATCTCAAATCTTAAACCTGTGATTTATGTATGACATACCCATAAGGCCACAAATAGTATTTTATAAATTTGATTTGGTAAAAAATTGAGTTTTATAATGGTTTTAAAACAAAAATAATTAACAATGACTATAGCTTTATTTTCAATAAAATAATAATAACTATTATTTAATTCCTTTGATTCTACACCAAAAATAACCTATGGTAGACCCATATGGCTTGATACTCACAAATGACTATTCTTAATTTTTTTGTGAGATTTAAGATTCTCACGGTACACTTACATAATTTGACAAAATTTGATAAAAGTTTCAAATTTCTAACTGAAGCCTGAAATTTAAATTGGCATAATGGTTATTCAAACTTACAAAAACTCTGAAAAAATTAAGTTTTTGTGTATATTAGCTTAATTGCCTAAGGATTTTCCATGCAGGCTGTAAATCATGAATGAGCTCAATTAAAACTTTTTCGAAGCCATGGTATGGCTTTAAATAAATGAATCGGAAAAATCTATGCAAAAAGGTGGAACAAAGGGAAAATGGCAAAAGGTGCTAGAGTACTCAACCTTTGGGATCTGCAAGACGCTAAATAAGATTTTCCTTCTGTATTTAATGATTTTAAACCATATTTAAGATTTAAGGTTAGACTTTTATTGGATATCAAAGTTTTTACCTTTTGAACAAGATTTAAAAGCTTTCAAAGGGTAAATCCATATATTCAGACTTTTAATCAAGCTTTTGAGAACTTTCAAAGCTTAATTAAGTTTAAATAAGCTTAAAATGGAATTTTAAAGCCTTAAAGCCTTATCAAATGTTAAGGTTTGATGTATATTACTATTTTTTTGTGGAAAAAAATAAATAAATTCAATAATTCATTTTTCAATGGACTTACTTAAAGTTTTCACAAATATTACACTTGAATGCTTATATGTGTAAAAATAAAGTTTTGAGTATCCTTTATAAGTAGAGTTCTTTTGTATTTAGCCTTTGTAATACCTCTTTTTATTATTATTAAGATAAATTAAGATTTCTTTAAAGATTGATTAAAAATCTTTTTCAAAAATGTTTTGTTAAATTTTAAGTGGAAGATATTCATATCATTACCTTCAAAATAAATGAATTATTTATACATTCAAGCTTAAAAATAATAAGCATAAACGATAAGTTTACTTTGATTTGGGATTAACTTGAATTGTAATTAAATATTAAGTGTTTTCAAGCTAAAACTTAATTGTTATTATGGTTTTATCAATTTCAATGAGTAAACTACTGCTTACAGAATCTGTTATCACAGAGGATGTGTCTTAAGTCATAAATAGAGCAATTAAAGCACTGTGTTTTTCTCATAAATTTGTACCATAAATCTTCCAAAGATAATATTTTCTTAAATTGAATCTTGTATTTGTATGAATAGTTCTTCAGTACTTTCTCCTTTATAATTTCTATAAATAAGAAATTTAAATATTAGAATTTTGTTTTATCTGCATAATAATTTATTATTGTTTTCTTTTTGGGAAATCTTTTTTCAAAATAATTTGTAAAAATCCACAAATCCTCTCAAAACTTCTTACAGCTTATTTTTGGTGTTTTTTTTACTTCTTTGTAGTATTTTATGATTTTTTTCGAAATTTTTGTGTATTTTCATCAATTGATGACTTACAAGTAGGTTTGGAATCAATAGAGAATTTTTTGAATTTATCATTGTATTTCTTTTTTAGGGCTATTGTCATAATTATTGTTACACAGTAGTGCATAATAATCTATTTACAAGTAAAATATTGAATCATTTATAGCTTTTCTTTATTTCTCATAAGCCAAATATAACTTTCTCTAGTAGATATTTTATATTATTATTAGCATAACTGTCAGTAAATTGTAATAATGATAGAAAAATTCTATTATTTTTAAATATATAATTATTATAATTTTTTATCATTAAAAGCTGTAATAATACTAAAGTTATTAATATTAATAGTAATTCTTTTACTGTTTATTTTCACAATATTTAATTATTTAATCTTTCTTGGAGCAAAGTCCTAGTACTGTTAATAGTAAGTATTATGATTAAGAGTTCCATACACAGATCTTACAGAAATGGAGTCCTCAGAACAGAATTCCTGAGATAATCCAAAGATAATAAAAATTTCAAATTTTTCAATATTAAATCTTGAAGAAGACATATACAGCTTTGGATATATATATATCTCATTTACTATTGATGAGAAAAATACCCTTTTAAGCATTTCCTTAACCTGATACTACAAAAGGAACTCGTTATGGTTCTTATTTCATTAAAAATAAGAATCTAAGATATATAGCGTCAATGGAATGAAGAAGGGAAGAAAGAATTCCTGAATAAATAATGATTTAAATAGAGAAATAAATTCAATTCTTCCAGCTAGATGATCTTAAGTATACTTGAACATTACAAAGGGCTAAAAAACACCCAAGGATCTTCCACAATCATCCACTTCACAGCTAAAGATAGAAAGTATATTTCCTATAAAGAATAAAACACTATTCACCAATGATAGCAGGATAAATCTTGGAGATCAGACAACTAACATTTTAAAAATTCCCCATGCATATGCAATAGATTTCATCCATTGATATAAGGAATCCACTTGATATTAGTACAAAATAAAAAAGAGAAATCACAAGTTAAAAATGGAGTAGTAAATAGATTCAAGGGAATTTACGAGTGATTTAATCCTTGAAGAAAAAATATAGAATATTTGACAGAACTTATAGCCACTTCCCCTGAATGCTTATAGATTAGAATTCACTTCCAGTAACCACTTTTACTTTTGTAGTTAAATGGTTGGAATATATATAGTTCGCCAAATTATTAAAGGGCTTAAATACACATAATGAAATCATATCAAATGAATTTAATAACTAGGAGGAAGTATTTATAGTAATTCTGTAGAGATTAAGATGGCTTGAGGAAAATTCCATTTTGAATATGATAATATGAGATATATACTTGGGTGTTTCATATATTTCTTACAGAAATGTAGAATAAACATAACTGCGACTAAAAATGGTTTTATTTAATGACAAGAACCCCTTCAACCACAAGGAATGGTAACTAAGCCTTTGAAAAAAATAATTTCTGAAAGTATTTCCCTAAATCATGTTGGGAAGACCAAATTCAATTTAAATTTATTTATTCAAAATTTTCTACTTACCACAAGAATGGAGACTTAGTAGAGAAATATCATTGATTAAATTTATAGAACTACAATACAGAATACTTGGAGCTCTTTGTAATGACTTAGGGTTTTGATACAGAAATTTCCTTAAAGCAAAGTACTCTTCCTGTCCTCAAAATTTTAATAAGGTAAAATCGTTCAAAATAGTAATAATAAAAGCTTTACAAGAAAAGTTTCCAGAGCTTTTTTCCAGATTCATGAGAATGGATACGTCATATTATGAAAATTAATTGCTTTACTCAAAACAAAAATATACAAAAAATACTCTATATGAGATATACATGTCTACAAAAGAATTCCTACAAAAATATCAATTCAAAGAATGACTGAGATAAATTATTATGATAAAAAACTATCCAAAAGGGCCTTTAAAGAAAAATAAAAACCAAAATTTACCATAGTGATTGTATAAAAATAGTGACAATGTCTATTGTGATGAAGGATACTATAATCTGCTTTTGGGGTGGTTCAACAATTTCAGTTCTTATAAGAGTTGAAAAAATCATCATAGTAAGATCTCATGTGGCCAAGAAATTTTAAATTATTCAAAACTTTGGTTGTCATCTTTAGCTTATTGTTTTGAGGGTAACTAAACTAATTATAAAACAAAAAGATGGAGTAAAAAAGACACTATCTTATAGCCTGAGATTTTCTTCCTGCATTTAATAATGTCTAGGTCACTGTGGGGAAGCATATTGGAAACAGAAGACAAATTAAAGAATCCTTGATACCAGTTTTATCCAAAATAAGGGATTTTTTTTAGCCATTTTAGAACTATAAACAAGCCATTACTTAATTAATTTTGGGCTTTGCATCTGAAGAACTGATCAGAGTGCGCTTAGAGACATTCAAATGAATAAAAAAGGACTTTAGTGAGGATTTATTCGAGCTAAGGTTAGTTTTACCCACTTGGAAACATCTGAGACCAATCTGTTTGTTGTCAAAGCCACATGATAAATCAAGTCACAGATTCTGTGAATCATAATCAGACCATAAATAGTGAACATTTGTTTCAATTCAAAAATCATACACTAAGGTCCAATGATTTTGGGGGACTCAAGATTCCTTTTCCGCCCTCATAAATTAATCTTTCCAATTTTCTGATTTAGTTACACTAAAACTTATTATACCAAAATCTCACAAATTCAATTCAATTCATAATATACAGTATAAAATTCCAAATTTCAAGTACTCATCCTTTTATTGAGTTTCACTTGTTTAAGACATGTACACATTTTGACAATGTTCATGAAAATAAATCAATTTCTCTTAACCTCTCAGCCTAAGACCCAATTTTTAACAAAAAAATGGTTTGGAAACTTTCATTTGGATTGATCTAAATTAAATTTTGATTATTATAAAATTTTCATATTTTAAATCCTCAAAAAAAAAAATAAGGCTTATTCAAAGGTATTTCACAGATCCTTCATCCAGAGGTGACCCAAGGCAAAATCCCAAGGAGAATCCAATGGAAAAATAAAATTCAGACATATTCAATCAAAGAGAAATCTATAAGAAGATATAAACACTTCTTTTCCAAATCTTTGATAAACTTTTATTTTTTGCTTGATTTCTCCAAGAAAAATGTTGTTTTGGTTTTTCATTAATTTCATTAATTTTTCTTAGAATTATGTTTTTTAGTTATTTTATTAACTTTTGAATTAATATTTTTCAATAAATCATGATTATTCTTGAATTTTGATCTTTTCTTTGTGGTCTTTTTGGTATATGAAAATACCTCCAAGGCTCACAAGTGTTGAGAAAATAACTACATAAAATGGCAGAGATAATGTTCAACTAAATCTTGATAAATAGGGTGTGATAAACATATTTCACCTATAAGAATGAAGTATAAGCTCCTTTAATCCACCTCTGGAATCCTTCATCAATATAAATTGGGCGAGAGATCATTTCGCTAAACTAATTTTCCTAGATTTGAATCTTGCATAGAAATATTTACGCAGAAAGATAATCATTGAAACTCTCAATATGAGATGATTTATTCTTTATTTATGTAAATAAATTCCCGTTTATTCATGTATATCAGGAAGAAATTCAACTCATGGCATGAAATTTATCATTCAAAAACATAAATATTTCCATCTACTCTCCATCTGGATAAAAGTTCTAGACAACAATTTTCGGGCTTAGTACCAACCAACCGAAATATTTCACCCCCAAGATTCAATGGAATCCACCAAAAAATTGTCTTTTTATTACCTGAAGAAGTACCTGAAAGATTCAATTGAATCTTGAGAATTTTTGTAATATTTGAATTAAGTTTAGCTAGGGATGATAAGATATTTCCTATTCCACTTCTTATATATTGCAGTTATATTTTTACAATCTTAAAAGTGAAATAAAGTCTTTTTTATCCCTAAAACACAGAGAATATAACTATAAAGTATCCCCTAAGCCCTCAATTTTCAATAACGACATTTTGAGACTTAAAGGTCTTTTCTTATACCCAAAACACAATAAAGACAAGATTTAAATGGATAAGGATATATTATTTACCAAAAAACAATCAATAAATTAAGAAAGTAAATAAAGACTCCAATTTTCACATAAACTAATTGAGTTAAGAAAAAAAGCAAAATCAGAATTTTTCTTAGAAAAATCAAGAAAAAGTAAAAAGAATCAAAAGTTTTTAAAATTTATTTTTCTGAAAGAATATTAATAGAATATATTAGGTATTCTCTTTTGATTATAAAGCAAATGAATTATACTTTACCAATGAATTCCTCATGAGATCTTACCTTTCATCACCTGTGGGAAACGTTTCTTGAGCTCAACTATAACTAAGATTAAATCATGCTCTGAGTGCTTTCAGTGTGAAAAGCTGCAAATTATATAAATCTAATTTTATTTAAACAACACATGGCCAATTATCCTTCTTTTCATAAAACACTGAGTTTTAGTGTGCAATTTAAGATATGTAAAAAATTGAACCATAATAAATTTAATTTGTTGCATGTATTACACAAATCATTTAAGTTAACATATAAGGTAATATCTTTGGAATTTGAAAAATAGAAGAGATGAATTAAATTTAAGCTGTGCTATGTGTTTTTTATTACAACTGGATGAATTAAACAAATGATAGATTGGTAAGATCAAATTTGAGGGGGAAAGGTTAGCTTGGCTGAAAGGGTGGTGTACTTCCCAAAAATGCTTGACTCTAGGAATTTCTTTTCATTGATCATGAAAGAGCTCATTACTTCTGACCTGGCCATTAATTATAAGGTCTGTGAAATGGCTGATAATGTGTTTTTGATACCAACCAGGTTGGAGTTAAATGTTTCCAATTGGGAAAAGCTACCCTAAATGTAAAACAAACCTCACAAAAAGGTTTATTTAGCTTATATAAAGATTTTTTAGAGAAAATTTCTCATTTATTTTCATCTATTGAAGTCCACTATAGCTTTGGAAGTGGATGGCCTACAGGGCTAGAATGCCTAAGATAGTAAAAATTAGCCAAAAGGACTGTGTTTTGGTGCAAAACAGGGTTCAATTATTCCATAAATTAGTTTTCTGTTTCAAATATTTTTCTCAAAGATGGTGAGAAAAATTAACAGTTTTTTTTAAAAATAATTCAGGATATCAAAAATTTTCTTCTTTGACTCCATCTGTTATTTTCATTTTAGAATATTTTTACTTTTACATTTAGTTCAGTTCCCATTGAACAAATAAATAGAATACTATAACAACCTCTTTTGAGATGATTTCAAATCTTTTACTCACATGAAAAAATCATCATAATCATTTCTTCGTGACACTTTAACTCATTTTAAACCATGAGCCATCCAAAAATTGAATTAAATCATGCTTCATCACTATATATTTTATTACTTAGTCTATACATTATCTCTGGTCATTTTTTGGGGTATTTTATCTTCAAAAAGCCTCTTTAAATGATATTTTACCATATTCATTTCCTTAATCTCTGTTCTCAACTAATCCAAAATGGTGGTTCTTGTGGAGATTAATTTTTAACCTTTTATATCTCTTGTAGAGTATTTCTAGATCAATTTTTATTGTTTTTAAAACAATTCATCTTTGTAATATTGCTTTTTTTATACTGATATAGTTAAAAGAAATATACTTTACACCTTTTCCTCTTCTATTCTTTGAAGTTACTTTTTTCAATTAATTTTCCCCTTAAACAAATTCTGAGGACATAAAAAAACATTTATTTTTACTTAAAGTCTCATATAAGAGCCTAGAAAAGATAGAGAGACATAATACAGTAATACGTCTAAAGAGGAATAAACCTTCTTAGAATAAGTTTTAGCTGAATTCAAGTTTCTGTAAGCCATTTTTGTTTATGCAGTTCTCCTATTCAAGAATCCTTATTCCGCATACACCAGGGAAAATCTGAAAGAGATTTAGTTATAAGACCTTGATTGCGTTTCAACTCAACAAAAACCAGTAGTAGTAATAGCAACTAAGAACGCATAATAGTAAGCAGACTGAACAGTGACACAAAAAATCGGGAAGATAATGAGCAAATGTATAAATATGATGATATACTTATACACAAATACAATATACTCGTGCGTAGTCCAAGATCACAGTAACAAGAAATGAGAGTGAGCAAAAACACAATCTGTGAATCATATATGTTTAAGTCACCTGGATAGTTAATTTTTATCACCTTCTGGAAGGTTATGATCACTTAATTTGGAGAAACACGCGGATTCTGGAGATAAAGAACCAAGGATTAATACTAATTAACTAACTACCCATGTTCTGAGCCTTACCTTGAGCCTCCTCTTAACCGAGTGGAAATCCTAGCCGTCGGGAGGAGAAAAGTATAGTGGAAGAAGATAGCTCTTTTCTCTTCCCTGGATCTCATCTTCGGATCATCTTTCTTATACCACACAGAAATAGCCCCTAATATGATCACAAGGGTAGCTGTGTGACATATTGATTTCTACGCAGGGGAATAGAGCTTCATTGTTGGTCTACAAGTAGAGAATCACTCCTTATCCCCCTGACCTCTTGAAAAGATCTTGCGTCATTCAAAAACACTTGAATCATTGTCACGAAAATCTCAAGTGCTTCTCAAAACTGACCCAATCAGTTCAAATCATCAAGCTAATAGGCACCTTGATTCTTCAAAGATGATGGGTTGCTATTGGGAAGGGCTTGATATTTCTGTGACAAGTAAAGAATTTGAAATAAATGCAAGATTCACCCTGGTGATAGAATGTCCTCAAAAAAGGAAAAGAAAATCTTATTAATTTTTTCGTTACTGTCTTTCTTTTTTATCATTCTTTTGTCATAAATCTCTCCCACCTTTTCTACAGTAATTATTTGTTCTTTTTACCATCTAAATTTCTAGTACTGTTTTTAGGTTTCTCTTCTGTCTTCAATTTTTTTACTCTCTTCCACCTTATTTTTTTTGCTTTTTAATTGTATTTCTTGAATTTTTTGTCCTTTTCCATCTTTACTTCATCAGTTGAATCTTCTAAAAAACCACCAAGGTCAACATTATTCTTTCTTTCTTTCTAATTCACAATATAAAATCTTTCATGGTCTTTATTTTCAGCCAGATATGACAAGATATTTAGCATGCTTTCATAACCCTCAGTTATTCAATTGTCAAAACAAGACAACGTATTATGAAATGTTGTCAGTAGTGAACTGGACTCTATTTTTGGAGCCAACTGTGTTGAAAAATAAAGTTTTTGGGTGTGTTTTGAAGTAGAGGTTTTAATTAGTTATTTTCAAAAGGAAAGAAAACATCCCAATTGGGATATGGATGAGCTGAGGGTCAATCTGGAAAACTTGTGTAATTCATTTTAATTCAAGTCTTTCTCTTTTTTTTCCTTGGAATTTTCAATCATTATCATTCATAATCAAAACCCCAGGATAATTTGAGACAAAACTTACACCAATTGTCAGAAATTTGGTATCATCAAGCGGAAGTAGCCAGAAAGAAAGGATAAACCCTTCAAGCAGCCCTTATCTTCCCCATAATTGGTGGTCCATGACTTCTATTTATGCAAATATTTCATTGAATGCCATCAGAAGAATCACGGCCAAAAACAAACTGAAACAGATTTTACGTTTGAGCTCAATAAAACACAATTTTCCCAATTGCTTCAGTTCCTCTATTCAATTATAAATGAACCCACTCCTAATCATGGAAGCTGAAAGCACAATTTTTAACGTGCTTAGCCTAACCTTTGAAGAGAAATCTATTGATTAACTTTGGAATCAAAAATCTGAAGACTGATTATCAGAAACCATATCCTAATCAGTAGGGCCTCAATATTTGAGAACATCCTCCATATTTAGCTATCAATATCTACTGGCTGGTTATATAAATGTTTGTGAGGCTGGCTTGGCTAAATAAAAGGATGTGACTGTAAATTAACAATAGAGTAATAAGCTCCTAATCTCAGATAGTAAAGATGATATTTATAATTATGATTAAGCTGGAATTATTTATTGGTGTTCTATATTAGCTTTTTTAATATTCATTGTGGTCCTTCGATAATGCAAAAAAGCTTCTCTTTAGCAAAGATGATAATTTTCAGGCTCAAGGGGAAAATGAAGAAATTTATTACTTTAATTAAGCTTCTGGGATTACTATTTTCATATTTTACAAATGGTTGAACCAAACCAACACAAACTTCGAGTAGAAAAATCAGCATATACTTTTCCTACTTGAAAGCTTCAGTGCACATGTCCATGTAGGAGAGCTAGTCAAGTTCACAAATACAGATTCATATTTCCCCCTAAAATTAGAATAATTCTTAAGACATGCAATTAAGGTATTATGTAGGCCTCAAAGGCTCACTATTGAAAAGCATTTCTCCATTTTGTACTCAGTAAATATGACAAAACAACATGAAAATCTTGCCAGGAGATTTAAAAAATCAACTCACCTAAAGGAATTCAGATGACTCACAAGGCCCGAGATCAGGTAAGAAAACAAAAAATTACAATTTTTAGAATAAAAAAAAATATTAATCTTCTTCTTGGACCGAAGAACATCTGAGACCTCAAAGAATGAAATAACTAGTTTTAGAAATGGAAGTCAAGAGGTTTGAGCTCACCTAAATAGCCTAAGACAATTCAAAGCACACTTTTGATCACAAAAATCATTGACCATTAGTATTTGAAACCTTATCCATATGATTCCCAACCATGCTTAACAATATTCCATTACTGCAATGCTATCTTATGAAAATCGTTTTTTTAAACACTTCAAACCCAATTTTATATGAAGAATGACACCAGGGAGATTTGGAATTGATGGAGAAAGATCAGAAATTCAATCAAAACCTCACTTATATTTAAAAGATACTTTGGAAATCAAAAGAGGTGTATCAGGAATAGAATCAAATAAACTTTGAGATTTCTAGCTAACCTTCTTCCTCCAAATATCCATCGTGGATTCCTCACCTGAAAGAAATATTTGGAATTTAAAGTTATTTGAAATTTTCTATAGAGGGAGGAAAGGCTTGGATAACCTTCAAGGAATTCCTCAAGATAAATTCTCAAAACATAGTGAGCTATACATTTAATATATTGTCTTTTTAGGGTTTTTGTCAAATGGACTCACAAAACAAGAAATCATTCATTTTATTATTCCTTGAATCTATTATTTCATTAATTTGTTAAATATTGAGACCTTGTTTTTTATTTTACATTGAATTTTCTCAAAGTTGTTTTTACTGTACATAGTTTGTGAGTCAGGAAAAATAACCCATAAGCTAAATTTCTCCAAACATAGCAATTTGCCATGAATATGCCTACAGGTATAATTGAGCTTTTTATGTATGCTTATCCTTTAAGTAAAACTACTTTTCATCAATCATAAAGGATATTAAAGCTATTGTGATTCTCATTTCAAATTCTTAATTTAAGGTTATTCCATTCATTTGGATTGAAATCTATGTCATCATTATAGAAAGTATGATAACAAGAAAAAATTGATAGAGCTCTTTTATATGTTATTATAAAAAATCCTGTTGAAGATTTTTCAACGGAATTTTTCTCTTTGAATATGAAAAATAATGAATCTCATGAGCTATATTGAAGCTTAATGGGGTTCTTATATCTATTAAATTACTTTCAATTATATCTTTGGGATTAATCTATAGACGGGTAAGAAGCATAGTGAGGGTTGCATTGGTATAGATTTGTGATATTTATCTGAAGATAATATTTAATGAAGCCATTACTATTGAAAATGAATTTTTTTTATTACCACAGTGACTCTTCAGAGGTGAACTAAATTATATTAGTGCTATTAAGTTTTCTCAATATCACTATTAAGGTCTTTTAGCTACTTGGAAGGGGACAGAATAGCTTTATATGACCACCATAGAAAGCAGTGAAACAACTCAAGAGGAGCTTGATATATCACTCATACATTTTGGGATTGGTGATTGACATGAAAAATTTATTTGTGGGTGAGTTTCATCATTATGTGTGAAAAAATCATTTTGAGCTAAGTTGATTTTCTTAAGATTGTATGATCTTCTGGAGGGAAATTGAGCTTATAGATATTACAGCTTTGCGAATAACTACCCCTTATTATATTTCTCTGATAAATTCTATATTTTGAATCAAATTTCATCCCTGAGATAATTTAATTCCTTAAAGAAATTATGTTTTTGAAAATTGAGAGAAATGGTTTTGATAATCTGAAATTATATCCTAATTATAGTTAAATCTCTGTCATGGACTTATTTATTACTAACTCTATGAGATAAGATTTTCCTATGCGAAAATGACAACATTCTATATAGAAATAAACCGCAAGATATTCATTTTACATGATTCATGTGCATACAAAAAAAGCATTTTTTCCATAGCAAAAAATATCATAAACTACTTATTTCAATGATTGAATCCAATTATTCCGGGCCAGATTTATATTTCGACTGAAGTTTCCCTGTAGTAAGTACCCAAATTATTTTACTGAAACCTAACTATGGGTTTTTGATTCAATCTAAATGAAAACCTAGATTTTTGGGGAAAAAATAAATCAAAGTAGAAATAACCAAGAATTTTCACTTCTTTATCTAAATTATGCTAATATAAAAACTATTCACATAATTTCCTATTATTTTTCTTTAATTCCTTGACCAATTGAGTTTTACACAAATCCTTTTAGATTTCACAAAATCTTCATCTTCAAAAACTTTTCAATCAGGAGTTGGAAAACCTTAAGTGACTTGCAGTGTACTTTTGCATAGAAAATTTTTTATTTATTATAAGCTGTTTTTAACAAATGATATTAGTTTTTGATTATTAACTTAACCTTCGAGTTCTTTTAATTATTCTCTTTTGTAACAAATATGCTATATTATTGTCTTTTTTAAAAAATAAAAATTTCCAGATTGAAATAATTTCTTTGGGAAAGCATAATTTAGTGAGAAAATATTACACTTATTTCATAAATGGAACATTGTGAACTCCAGTATTTGGATTCAAACTCATAAGAAATTATTTCTTGAGAAATTTCTGTAATTTATTTCTCTATATATTCCTTTTAAAGAACTTAATCTAAAGAAAAAATTACTAAAAAAATCCTCAGTTATTTCTAAAATTTTTTGAACCTTTGAGTCTTGGGATTTAATTATTGAGAAATGAAATGATCAATTTAAGGTTTTGGTAAACACACATAAGCTTTTACTAAAAACACATAAGCCCTTACGTGTTTTTACCAATTTATGGCCAAAACATGTAGGTTTATGGTAAAAACATTTAAGTGACCTCATTTTTCAAAAAATTCCTCAGGATCAGTTTGGAAGTTTTTTTAAATTTTTTTTGCCATATTTTTCCCTCCATGGGATTTCAATATCCACAAATTTTTTCATATTTTTTTTCCCCAAATTTCTCAAATTTGGCCAATTTGACAAAATGGCATATTTTTTAAAAAATTTATTTGAAATCCTTCCACTTATGAATTTCCTTCATTTTTTTTGATTGAAGGGGAAAATCTGGAGAATAAAGAACCAGAAGCCCAGAATTTTGGCAATTTTTTTTGGTAGGACAAGTGAAGGTGCAAAAAGTGTTTTTTTTCAGATGTTTTTTTCCCATATTTGTAATACGACTATTTTTGAAAAATTAATATAAAAACTTCCCACTTATGAATTTCCTTCAAATTTTTCTAAAAATGAAGGGCTCAATCTGGACAATAAATAATCAAAAGCCCATGAATTGGGGGAATTTTTTTGGTGAGACAACAAGTGAAGGCGCAATAAATGTTTTTTTTCAACTTTTTTTTTCTTTTTTGTAATATTACTATTCTTAAGTACAAAAGTGCCACATGTTTGATAAAAAAGGGGACTGAGGTGGAATTTAAGAAAAAAATAGGACTGAGGTGGGGGTTAATTGGCATAAGTTGTATATACAAAAATCAATGAATCTGAATCAACCTCAAAAATAGTTGGTCTTTTCTGAGGGGTGGTAAGATTGGACAAATATAACATCCTGTGTTTCTTAAATTTATCAGCCCACCCCAGGGCTTGTGGTTGGGCATGAAGTTACCAATTCACAGGAATGGGGGGGACTGGATAGACCTTAGAAATGATTATATCCAAAGGAACAAAATGAGAACAGCTATCCAAGAAGCAGATAAAAATGGGGATATTATCATTTGGAGGACAGAAATAAGGAAAAAAAGAAAAACATTGGATTGTGGAAAAAAAGAAAACTGGTCTTTGATACTTATTTGCAATTGGATCCCTTATGTCAGGCATGGACATCCAATTGCTTTTTGGAGCCTGGCCAACATCTTCATACCATTCAATTCTTTCCAAATAAAAGGATACTGAGGGAATTAAAGTTTTCATGGCTTCATAAAGGTCTTTATTTTGTTAAATTTCTTCAGCCAAGTCACCTCTGACATCAGCCCATTGATCTTGAGTCTTGTAAATGTAGTGGGATACTGTTCTGTAGCCACAGCTTCCATCACCCTGGATATTGATGGCCTTGAAGGTGTATTTCAATTCATATAAACCTGGGCAAGTCTTCTGAGTTAGGTATCTGATAAAATAAGGTCAAAAGATGAATAAATATCAAAATAAACAAGAAAAATATACATTAAAAAGAATCAGAAACTCACCAAAAGCTTGGATCATTCATTGCTTGTGTGATAATTGCTTTGAAAATGCTCACAGTTCAAGTCAATTGCATCATATATCTTAATACTTGTGGAAGGCTTGTGTGATTTTATTTGTGAAGTTTTGCTTTCAATTGCCAATCTTCTGGACCTTCTAAGGGTGACTTGTGATGTATTTAATTAAGTTGCTGAGGGTAGTGAATCTGATGAACTGATTTATTTAGATAATGAGTCCTCAGAATCTTCAGAATTCTCAGATGAGTCCACTTCCATAATTGGAGAGGGTACATTTGACTGTGATCTTGATGTTGTACTGGTCACTTTTGATGGGGGTCTTCCTCTTCTTTTTGATTGACTTTCAATAATTTCAAATCTTGATGGTTCTCTTTTGTTTGTATTTTTATTTTTATTCTTGGCTCCTTGAGTTCTTCCATGGATATTCGTGCATTCTAGTGGGTCTTCATAATATTTATCATCCTCTTGACTCTTGGAAATTTGATCAAATGGGACTTTTCCAGTCAAAAGATCTTGAAAATGTTGAAGAATTGGGGTTATTTCTGCCATTGGTCTTTGAAAAAAGGTCTTCCCCAATATCTTCAAATATTTTCTTGGCATCATTCTTTCTTTCTTTTTCAACACTTTTATCATCACCTGGAAAACCAGTCTGAGAGAAATATGACAAAGAGAATCAGTTAATAAGGAAAAAAGTAAGAATTTGAAGTTAAAACACCCTCACAGGCAAATTCAAATGCCACTGAGGATGGAAGTCTGATATCTCAAGCATTTAGTGCCTGAAAGTTGCCTTTTGGGTATTATGATTTCAAGGAATTCCTTGATAATTGTTGTATTTGTTGGTGCATTTTTCATTGGGAGGAAATTTGGTTTTGAAATTTTCAAAGGCAATCTGAAGAGCATAATGAGACACCTTGCCATTGAGAGCACGGATGTGTGGAGGAAAATTCTTGACATGGACAATCATTTCTTTAGAGATTCTTTTGATGATTTTAATATTTTGTTTTCTGAATTCAATGTGGAGAGCCCTGACTACCTCTAGGGGAGTACCAGT
The DNA here is from genome assembly GCA_023105745.1 of Austropuccinia psidii. NCBI lineage: Eukaryota > Fungi > Basidiomycota > Pucciniomycetes > Pucciniales > Sphaerophragmiaceae > Austropuccinia > Austropuccinia psidii. The sequence goes on from JALGQZ010000003.1 coordinate 53,705,157, forward strand.
GGACTTTTGGATCCAAAGTTTAACCATGGAATGGGCACCTTCAACTCTGGAGGTGGAGCCCACTAAGCCTGCCGCCCGGCCCCGGAAAAGAGCAGAAACCCCGTGGGATTCCCATTTAGGAATCGGGGATGGGGCCAGTACTTTTGGTAATCTTACATTGGGGCTCAAATGGTAACGGTACACAAGGAAGGCTGACCCTGCCAAAGTCCCCAAATGGAGGGAAGCACAATAATTCAAGCTTTAAATTAAAAGAAGATGAAAATAATAAGAGCTAAAAACAATCTAATCTTGACAATAAATGGGCCCAAATGTACAAGCCCAATCTTTTACACATGCAAGTTGTTCAACATGCACTGAAGAAAGGGAAGCTTGTTGGTATGTTAGTATCTTGCGTCCACAAGAGAATACCCTCTCTAAAGGGGCACTGGTTGCAGGGATTGAGAGGTACTTGCAGGCCATCTGGGTAAGTGTTGGAAAGATTGTACCTCTAGATTTCCAAAATAAGAGAATTTCAGTTGACTTGACCTCAGGAGGCTCAGCAAAGAACTGCTGTAGTTTGGTTTCCAATGAGCTGCTATCTGGAGTTGATGAGGTGTACAGCTCATCAAATAAGCCAGCCATTGGGATGTTTTGGGTGTTGTTGGGCAAATCAGATGGGGCAGTGAAGTGTTTCTTGGCTTCATCTTGAAAAATTTTGGCCAGATGATTTGTTGACGTGCCAAAACGAGCCAAAGTTGCTTCATGCAAAGCAAAAAAGTTGAGTTTGAAGCAAGGATCAAGAATTGTTGCACAGACCACTGGGGTATTGCGGAGCAGAATCGTGAGGTATTTTGTGATGGCATTGGAAGCAGGTTTGATTGGTCGCATGCCTATATGTGAGTGATGGTGTTAGACATTTTAACATTAATAAGAACTCAAGTAGACTTTTACTTACCTGACATATTCACTTAATTAATAATATATAGAGTGGCAGAGCATGATTTATGGTTGGGTAGGTGGAGCCACATATAATGTTTGTGGGTGAAGAAATTTGACCATGACGGTAAGCTTTTCCCAGTCAATTGGTGAAAGCCGATATGATTGCATGTTGGCCGGGCTACAATACTGGTCATATGCTTCTCGGAGAGATGATGCTCTCTCAAGAATCTCATATGTTGAATTCCAATGCGTACACACATGAGTTAAAATAGTAGTTGCATTTGATGGTTTCTCTACATCATAAATTAGCTTGACCGTTGTTACAAACTTTTCTCTCCTTTGAGGACTATGTTGTAAATATGAGCCCAATCGAGCCACTCATGAAATTATTGAGTCATACTTCACTTGTAAGCCATCAGGGGGGTGACCAGACTGGCAATTGACATTGGGGCAGGAAGGCCTTCATATTCTGGAGTGGTAGCAGAAGTTGGCCCATCAGCAAGCGACCTCAATCCATCACGTGCTGCAAGATGAAGCAAATGCGCCATGCAGCCGATTGTGTTGGTTGAAGAGGTGAATGTTGGGCATTGTTTCTCTATTTCTTGTGCCATTTGTTGGTTGACTGAAGCATTGTTGGCTGTTATGCAAATAATTGCATCATACAAGCTGTATTGCTTCAATATACTAAGGAAGTTGTTTGCAAGTGATGGACCAGAGTGATCCCCTGCAAAAAAACACAGTCAGTATCAGATGACAACAAAGCATATCCAAAAATAGACAAAACCTTCTATTTTGCTTAGTCCTAGCAAAAGGGAGGTGAGCTTAAAGTTGTCATCAATAAAATGCCCAGTGACAGCCATATAGGCTGTCACATTGGGACTAGTCCAGGTATCAGTTTTAAAGGAGAGTTTTTTTGATTTTTTTGTGCACAACTGGCAAATATTCTCTTGATGAAATAAAAAAAGATTTGATAAATGTGAGGTGAGGTCTGTACAACAAACTAAAGTGTTGAGAATGGTTGGATTGCACAATTCAAGCAAGGCCCTAAATGATGAAGATTTGGTTATGGAAAGGGGAAGGTCAAAATCGGCAATAAAATAAACAAGGGCCATTTTTAATGTTTCCAATGATAAGCCCTGAGAAAAGAAAAGATAAGAGTAGAAATGCTTAACTTTGACCAAAAGCAGAAAAAACAAAAGTACATACCTTCTTCACATGGGAATGCATAATGTACTTGTCAAGGCCAGGGTTTATTGGCTGGTTTATTGCTTGAAGTTTGGGATTTGTCATACAATGTAAAGCATGGAGGTAATCGCTCATGGACTTTGTACTTCCTGTTTGATCACACTTCAATCTCTTCTTGCAGCCTCTTCCACCTTGATCAAATACATTAAATTCCACATACTTCTCATCTACCTCAGAAAAGTATGACCACACCCATGATTCTTTTGGGTTGGGTGGTGCTTCACCAACACTTGGCCGTGTTGCATTATCAGAGTCACTTGAAGTCGTTGGTTGCGATATTGATCCAGAGCCAGAAGACATACTGTAATTTGGGTTGGGGGATGAAGCGATTAAGAGAGAAAAAAAAAAGTTATAAAAAACTTAGAAGAGAGGAAGAGAAAGGCCCCCTGAGAGAGCGGGTATAAATGTTGAGGAAAAAAAAGTGGGAGGTGGAGGAAGGGTACGAAATCCATGGAAACCAAGTAGAATATAAGCCCCAGCCTCCCCTCCCGACCCCGGGATACACCGGAGGGAATCTAGCAGGGTCAAAAATGTGGATCGAATTTCCCCTAATCTCCAAAGGGGACGGTGAGCGGGTTGGGCCAAGGAGCCAGGGATTCCCACGGGAGGAGCCCTTGGAGCCCACACCCAGGTGGCAATGGTGGCTGGTCCATGCTGACACATAATACTCCTTTAGAGGAAGCCAGGTATTTTCCAAATATTGCAACACTTCAGGATTTTTGACTTGCTTTTGAAGCTTCTTCCAGTTTTCCTTGAAAGACTTTTCAGTTGATGAATACATAACCTTAGAAATGAATCCCAAAGTCATTAATAAAAACAATAATAATAAAAAAAAGAAATAAAGTGAAAGATAAAAGTATATTACTTGATTCCAAAGGCCCATAAAGATTTCAAAATCAGTTCCATGAACAATTTTCTTCATGCAATGCGCAGATACATCTTTATTGATGTTCCAAATGCATAACATGACTTTGGAGTCTGGGAAGAGCTTCTTAAGAGAGTTTTTCAAGGACAGATCCCTATCAATAACAGTAATTGGAGGGGGAACAAGATTTGTGTTGTTGAGGACCTTTTCTATGTATTTATTCAATTCCCAAGTATATGAGGGGTCAGTTTCATTCTTCATAAAACAAAAAGCCCCAGAAAAGGTCTTATTGGTTGAGCTGAATCAAATAATATGAAAAAGTGGAATTTTTTACCTATTGGTTTTATAAGTAAAATCCATAAGAATGACATGAGGAAAGCCATGAAGGAGTTTTATGGCAAGGGGGTGAGTGAAAAACAAGGAGGTAATGTGTCCCTCAGCATCCCTTGCAAAGGACCAAACAAAATTTTCTTCTCTGAGGGTGTCAATAAGAGTGTCAATGGGTCTTCTGCCTTGCAGTTTGTCTTTCTTGCTTTTCTTGACTTGGTTTTGAATTTCTTGAAGGATTACAGGCCTGTCAGACTCCCTCTGGCTGCATAATTGGGCCTGAATTTGCCTTGGCATGAGCAGTGATTCGGACATTTGAGAAATTTGGGATGTTTCTTGCTCATTGAATTTCTTGAAAGCAGGATGTGCCATGATGTTTTCAATGGAATCATGGCTATGTTCATAATTTTTGACTTTAAGAGTCCAAGTGGTACTCTTGGCATATTTTCTGGCATAAAGTCTAAAAGGAGAGTCAAGCTTTCTTGAGGTGACTGTTTTGGAGGGGTTTTTGTTGGCATTTGGGGTCCCAGACCTGTCACATCTTATCTCAATTTGGTTGTGGGTCATATTGGACCTCAAGGTAGACACAGCATACCCCTGAGCCCTTGCAACATTATGCACATGCTGCCAAACAAGCTCAAGGGTCTGAAATTTACCTTAAGGGGGGGTTGCAGCATTTTTGAGGGAAAAAGATTTATAGATTTGAAAAAAAGGGGGATTTGGGGATTTGGAATGGGGTAAGAACCTTTCAAAAGGTGAAAAAGAAGTGAAAAAAGATATGAAAAATTAAAATATGTGGTTAAGAGTTAAAAAAAGTGGTTTAATTGTGGGATTAATGGATGAGGGAAGGTAAAAAATTGGAAATTCAGAGGCTTGAAAGCAGTTTGTTGTGGTGAAAAATGAAGTCTTTGGGGGGAAAAAAGAAAGAAAAGTGTGAAAAGCTTTGCAAAAGTGTTTTGGTATGTCTGTTTTTCAAAATAAAAATTGTTTGGGGTGGGGATAATGTGGGTTATTTGGGGGGGCAGGGCAAAAAAATCTGAGACAACTGGGAGTTAGAGGGGTTTTGGGGAGAAAATCCCTTTTTGGGACATGTTTTGGCCCAATACAGGCATGTTATGTTTGATTTGTAATTAAAAATGGGCCCAGGGAACCCCTTACGTGTTTTTACCAATTTATGGCCAAAACACATAAGCTCTTATGTGTTTTTACCAATACCCTTAATTTATTTATTCAAAACCTTTGAAAACAATAAATTGATAAAAAAACTTTAAATGGAATCATTTGAGATTATGAGAAGATCTTCAGTTTCTTGTAGTTCTTCCAGCATTTTCAATATGTCTTTTTTATTTCATAAGAGAATTATAATTATAAGAGTTCATCAACCAGTATCCATGATAATTATGGTTGAAGAAAAAAGCCAGTATTCAAATAGTATAAGAATAACTGAGGAAAGTCTCAAAGATTTTAAATTATATCAAAAATATATACCTTTATTAACTTTTACCTATGTAGGAGACGTTTGTTATGGGAGAAAATTAAGTCTAAAATTCTCCACAAAAAAATGATAATCTCATTAAGTAAACTTATAGATTTGATAATTTGATAGTTCGACGTTTTTATTCAAGAAAAAATTGACTTTAGAAAATTAAATAAGATCTAAAGTATGAGTTTTTTTAAAAAAATATTCAGAGTAAATAGGAGATTGTTTATAGCTTGTGTTAAAATAACATAAAATTCAGTATATTTTATTTCATAATAATAATAATAGCTTCTTTTTCAGTCATATAATATTAACTTCTTTTGTAATTGAACTATTTTATATTGAATTTTATTATGACATAATAATTTATCTTTAATCAAGTTTTTCTCACCATGTGGATGTTTTTTGCAAGTTATTAAATACCCTCTGTCATTATTTTATTCTTTTTAAAGAATTAATAGGGATTCATGGCTATTTTCTTTAGTACTCATGAAAAATATAAACTTATTTCAATGGGAATAGCTACTTCAAATTGATTAAAATAATTTTTCAATATTTTAAATACATTCAAATAATCAAATGATGTATAATTATAGTATACAACTATAACTTGGTTTCAAAAGACTCTTTAGGCTTACCAAAAACTCTGTTAATATTATTTCTTTACATTTTTTGGTTTTGTAAAGATTAATTCAATTTTTTCTTATTACTATTAGAAGCTAACTAAATAAGCTTAGAATATTCAAATATATTTAAAAGGATTATTGAAATTAAGTCTCAATATTTTATTAAAATTCATTTCCATCAAGTTATTTACAAAAACTAGGTTTATATTATTCTCTCACAAAGAACAAGGTTCAATATGTATTACATTATTGAGAAAGTTTTTTTAAAAAAATAATATTGTTTGAATTTTGAAGTGACTCTGTAAAAGAAATATAATATTTTACTCTTAATATTTTTTTGTGTGAAATATTTATGATATTAAAGCTTATTGAAATTTATGTTAATATTATTATTATAAATAAATTTTTGTGCTTCTGAAGCTAAAATATGTATCTATTTCTAGCTATTTCACTTATTTTATTATATTTTCTTAAATTTAATCATAATAAAAAACTTTACAAGATGATTGAGAAACAAAAATCAAAGTTGGTTTCAGGAAATGATAATTGATTTCCAAACTCGCTGGTAAATTTGTATTATGAGATTCAATTTTACAATTAATGACTCGGTATTCATATGATTCTATTGAACAATTGATATGCCTTGAAACAATAAAAAATTATAGATATATGAACAAACATTCAAATTTAAAAAAAGACCATTTAGCTCAAGCACAAAGTGTTTGTCATAACATCATAACCTAAATTTAATTTCATTCCACCAATAAATTAGATAAAAGATCAGGAATGTGGAATATTTTCACACTTCACAAGAGAAATATCACCATATTGTAACATACATCAAGAATAGATAATTATGCCAAGGAAGTTTAAATGGAAGCTGGTATGTCTCTCAGGCCACAGTGGGAGAAATATGATTCAGGAATTAGATAAGTTCTCTAGGCATGATGCAGAATTAATGAGCCCCCTTCATCTCAAAGGCATCAGAAACACAAAAAAAAAGTAATTGATTAACAATAAAATAAAAGCTGAAACTTTGTGGTGAGATCCATAAAAAGTGGGATTCAGAAGATAAGATACCCAAGATATTTTGATCACCCTGGATTACTTGGAAAGAAAAATTTCTAAGGTACTGTATATATGTTAAATAATAATGGGCCACAGTGAATTAAGAAAATAACCACATATTCCTTCTCAAGCTAAAAACCACCTTCCACTTCCTACACTGCAAGAACACAAAATGAGGTGAATGGTTTTAGTTATAGCTCGGAAACCACAGTGAATTATGGAAGATAATGATGAAAAATGTAATCAAAATAAATGCAAAAGTGAATGGAATGAGACCCCCCACCAAACCATATTACCTATCGTTAAATATTTATTTCACATCAAGAAATGATGTCACCTGAGAGTATAAGTCTGAACAAAGAAGAAATGATAGAATAATAAGTATAATACAAAAACAAGTATGAATAGGAAAAGTGAAAAAGTGTGTAGAAAAATAATTCTCAGCACTATGGAGCTCAACCAACCAATAAAGAAGCTTCTCCAATGTAATTAACTTACCTTGATATAATGTTTTAAAATGAATTGAAAGGAATTATGAAATAAAAAGATAAAAAACAAAAAAATTCTTATTTTATCCTTTTTGTTCTTATTATATCAACTTTAAACTCTTAAGATAATTGAAATTATTCCTTCAGAGAGTAAATATCAAATATTTTGTATGAATTCGATAATTTTCATTCTTTTTCTCGCTCTTAAAGTTGCATTCCTAACTATTTGATAGGATTTGTGAGCCGACTGATCTCACTCTCTTCACTCAAGCCTTTAAGATTCATTTTACCAATTTACCTGCAGGATTATGGGCCAAATCTTTTTTATGTTGTTGAGCATGTCTTTTTGAATACAAGTCATTGATTCGGAATAATTTTAGGTTCAAAATTTTTCAAAAAATATCTAATTGAGATCATCCAAAATGAAAAACTTGATATTCTAGAGCATTTTATGGCGGATATCATTTGGAAGTTGATTTTTAGCATTCTAGAGAATTTTGGAAGAAATTTGAGAGTAATTGAATTGTCTCTCCTCCTGGGGGTAATATTTCGAGAATTCTCTCAGGGGTATTCCTTTGCTCATTGAGACCTATACCGATGCTAATCAAAAGTGGAATATGGTGGAACCATATTCATAGATATACTTTCAGGCCAAATATATAATCAATTAATGAATTAGATTGAAGATACATTCGAACTGGATTTATTTTTGGGTGAAGAAAGGCTTTTGTTGGGCAGTGTACGTCAACAAGCCTCTTTGTTAATATTTTATCAATTTTCAATGTCAAGTTCAAGTATTTTGATTACAAAAGAAACATACTGCTATAAGCCTCAACATCGAATTCGGAAAGGAAAAATCGAGAATGACACTATTAGAAGTTGGCCTCTAAAGCGATAACGATCTTGGGACTGCTTAGTGCGAGTGAGTAGAGGATGATGCAGAACATTCAAATAATCACAAATAATCGTACGCCTTTTCTTCAGCTATTTCTAAAACTTTGGATTGTGCCAATTCTATCCTGGTGTGCTGTACATATTGGGAAGATTATAAATTTACATATTGTCAATTCAGGCATTTACACGTCGACCTTCAGTTTCTCTTGTAAATTTTCATGACGATTGGAATCATTATTTGGAACATTCCCCAAAGGTATTGTAAGCATACGACCCTCAGAACATGTGATAGTGTCTTCATAGTCTGTGCTATCAGTGACGCTAGCCTGGTATGGATAACAAACCATTTTTTAGTTGAAGAAATTTGTAAATGGTCAGTTCTTGAACGACGTGATGGGTAATTCAGCTCAATTTCAAACGCTCACCCATTGAATCAAAAGTACTAAAGACATAAAAACGGAACCTGAGAGGACCAGCCATACTAAGAGTGATTGCCACTTTGATCTTTTGCCAAATTATGGATCATCAGTTGTGTAACGTGGACGAGACCCAAAGTTCTGATTAACTCAACTGAGTTGTTGCCTTTTTGATGTTGAAATACACCGCCAAGTCAACGATGCATCTTTCCATGGACGTAATTATGAAGAAGATACAATGAAGGGCAAAGAACCCTAAATGAAAAGTGCAAATCTGCATCAGCCAAAGTGTCGGAATTTGTCAAGAACTTTTATGTTTATGAACTGCTGACCATATGCAGTCCGAGCTCTGCGAGCTCTATGACTCAAAAGTGGCTTGCTTATTGTACTGCCAGAAACTGATTCTGCTGATATATTCTCGCTCTGATGTTTTTCGGGTGGAGTCTTCAAAGTCAGCTGCATGAGTTTGACTGAACATGCAGCCGTTATGGTGAAAAACTTAAATGGAACCGATTTTTTCCTTTCAACTCTCGACCTTCTATGGCAACCAAGGCTTGAGAGGCAACTTACAAGTGTTCCGCAAAGCGTGCATATGGTCCAGAAGAGAAAACTCTGTCGCAGTAAATCAAGGAAAGCGTCCCGAGAATGAACATACTCTTGTACTTTCGGAGAAGCTTTTGTAACCCATGTCCCGGTTTGTAGCGAGTTGATATTGCTATCGGCTTTGATTTCATTCAAAAGTGCCATTAGCCCATCACGAGCCCGCTGACGATTACCATACGAATGAAAGGCCAAAATTGTCCAATATATGGACATGGCGATGATAAAGAGTGGAGGTCCAAGACAAGCAATATTCATGACTAATGGATGTCCTACATAGGCACTGATTTTGTTTTGGCTCTTTGCGGATGTCCACGGACGACAAAAGAAGCTGGACGATAAAAAGTTGCACAATGATGAGCGTCAAGAACGGCGAGGGCAAAATCCACAATACAGTCAAAATTAAAAATAAAATAAAAACTCGAACCAGGCGTAAAGTGAACTGAAACCGGACCACCAGAAGCACAAAAAACCTAAGAAAACAAAGCCATATGTAAGGAAGAAATAAGCGACAACTCAGAGTGAGAAGTTATCGTAGAAGGCCCATCAGAGGGACTATTTCTAGGGACTTGCTTGGAATTAAAGTGAGAGCAAGCCAGGCCATGCGGTAGTCTTGATTGACTTTGTCTGGGTACTTGTAGGATGCATAAGAACAGGCAATGTAGATTTCAAAGAAGATGGTGGATAAAAGCTGAGAAGCTAATACGACGACGCGACCATTTGGGACAAGGTAAGGTATAGAGTGTCCTGCTGAAAGCAGAGGCAAGCACCAATGAGTAGGAGTCCAACGAGACCCAGCAAGCAAGCAAACCCACTGTAAGTAGAATATTTCTTCTTCCACAGCCAGACCTTGTATTGCGGATTTTGGCGCCCTCTTCGAATCAAAATAACGAGCACTAATACCGAAAGGGAAAAGACAGCTAGAAAGATGGCAGCAAAGATCGGTAAGAGGACAAGTACATAAGATGAAATCGGCGGTGTTTGGTTGTTTTGCAACTGCTCCGTGAGCTGGTCCGGTGGCGTTTCAGACCAATTTGTAGATTGGAATGAAGAAGACATGATTACTGGCAAGACGCTTAATCAATCAAGGTGCATCAACAATCCCAAAAGACGTGTTTTTTATGCTCAAATCCGGAAGAACGATGGAAAGAGACAGTCGCTGCTCATGTTGGACGGCGATCGGCTTAAATGGACCCTCACGTTCTCAGCTCAAGTTTTTCTCTGGCGCAAGAAACCCTTGAGATACGCGATGGGTTCTCATCTACACGATGGGTTCTCAACTTGAGAAGCCATCGCGTATTACGTTTAGTTCAGAAACCGGAGATTGCTTGAAAAATTCTCCCAGCGTTTTCGCATCCACCCTACTCCGAAAGCTGCCTCACGTCAAACACTAAGGGTCTAGTTTCTCACATATCGAGCAATCTTAGTGATCACTAATCACTGGCGCCAAGTTCTACTGAAATCTTTTGACATCATTTTGTTTTTTCTTCGATGGAAAAAAGACGACTCAATTTCTGGGACTGAAGCAGTTGAAGTTCCCGTGTGTATTCTCTTTCAACTATGCAATTTGCGCCACTTAGGCTCCATCTAGACTCAACTTCACAGAGGTTATATCTCGCCCAGACTTAAATACAGCATGCACTCCGTGTCGGCGTGAGGCCCATCGCACAGAAGATGTTTTCTTACACCGCAAGGATGTCGTCTGGGTACTTTTACAGTCTACGGTACAGCCGACTGCCAGTCGCAAATAACTGAGATCCTGATCGGGTTTTGAGTGCCAGAACTGATCATGGCCCAGACTGTGGAATCTTCCGGCCGAATCTATGACGAAAGACTCAGACTGCATAGCTCTGCTAGCATACCCGTCGCGGCGGAGAATGACTAGTTCACTTATTAGGCAACACATCTTGCAATTCTGGGTCTTATGTTCGGTTTCTGAGTGCGCAACCAACAAATCAAGCATTATAAATTGTATTCAAACTATTACAACATGAGTTAACCTAATTGCCCCTTATGACCCAATGTGCCCAATCCACTTTCAAACAACACAAGTGGGCAATCCTCCCGCTAGCTTTGCTCGCGTTGGTGTGACCAAAGGTCCACTCTGGGAGAAATCTCTCTCGACAGCAGCTGATGAAGCCAGGATGGAGAGGTAGCGCAAGGCTATTTTGCCAAGATTGGGGAAATTGCCCATAATCATTCGGCACTGTTACATTAAGCTCGGGAGAAGGTCCGGTTAGTTTATTTTTGGGGCGCGGGATGTACATTTCAAAGCTCTTAGCTTCCAATATTATAGGATGTCTTCATGGCCCATCATTGGGCGTTGATTTTGAAAGTATTGGATGACCTCATCAACATTAGCTAGGTGTCCAGTGGCCAAAGGGGTAAACTGGATAGCCAAATTGTATATCTTTAACAAGTTGTGTCAAGGAGATTCAGTGATATAGGCAGGAGAGGAGGACCTTGGCCCATTGGTGGCCCCTTGTGGGAATGGTTTGGCAGTCAGTGTTATGTATTCTTGAGAAAGCATTTCAAAGGAGGAACCCCAATGGATTGTAACATTGCCTACCTATAGGCAGGATCAAGTAGTGTGGCCATCAATGTGTCATTTTTCTTGAGCTTGAGGTCTTTGTATTTATGGAGCTTCTCAATCTCCACATGGCAGGGACTTGCCCAGGTATAGGGCGCTTCAGTGGTATATTGGTGGAGCTTTGTGGTAAGGGAGTGGTATATTGGTGATGAGGTGCTTGGTGGGCTTGTTGGACTGAAATAAGTTACAGGCAATTTTGTAAAGCACCAAAATGAGCTGCATGAACTCAATTGCAGCCCAATGCTTGTCCAATAATGCCAACATAGATCCATCAGGCATTTGAGTGTATCACTACTGAAAACAATTCTTGAGTACTGGAGCCCTCAATCTGTGTGAGGAAGTAATTCCAATACAGGGTGGAATGGAGAGGGGGGAGTTTTGGGTCCAGGGTTTGATTGCCCATGGTGATGTAATTATGTTGCTGCTTTGTAGACCCCCTGATATTGGAGAATAAGTCTTGAACTCCACTAACAGTTCTGGGGCATCTGATAGATCATCCAGGGATTTGGAAGGTGAAGAAGGAATGTTGAGGTATTCCATACCTCAACTACCAGATTCAAGCTTTCCAATAATACTGTATTATCAGAATTACAAAGAAAATAAGTGAAAGAGTATTTTATGAAGAAGATCAAGTACTTAAGCTGGTACTTCAAGCAAAAAATAACCCAAAGTCATATTTTGAAGAAACTCTGTAGAAGAAATAATTTAGGATTTATTTCAAAAAATAAAAATAAGAAAACAGGTAGTGCTATCAATGAATTAATGGATCAGGACTCATCAATCAAAAGTCCGAATTTCTAAAACTAAGGGTTTGAAATGTCATGGATTCAAACCACATTGAAGGCAATACCAAAACTGTTGTTTGTGGAAGCTTCAAGAAGAATTCAGAACATTCTGGAAAAAAACAGAAGAATTAAAATTTTCTTGAGAAGAAAGAAAACACAAAATATTGTTTGTTACAGAATTTTCTTAATCTAACCCACAGGCTGGCCATAAAAACAGACAGCAGCTGACTAATTTTGCCAATAAAAACCAAAAATTATTACAAAATTATCAAAACATCATCTGATTGGTCAAAATTCAAATTAATTGCAGGTGCAGAGCTAGAATTACCAATTGACATGGCAACTCAACTTCACTGGGGAGAAACTGGGTGAACTTGTCACATTGCTATACAAAAATATAGTAATAATTGGCTGCAAGGTCTCACCAGTGAAAATTCTGAGTCCCTTGTTTTTATAAAGAGGTATGGAGGGCCTAAAGGTATAAAGAGAGGTCTTCTCCCCATCATTTTCCCAGGAATCACAGAACAGGTTCCCACCTTACAGGAACACAACCATTCCTAGAATAGCAGGATATGTAGAGTAGAATCAGTGTTTTAATTGTGAAAAGCTCAGTAGCCTTGGTCAGTAGCTTTGTATTATTAAACAATATTGGTAAAAACATAGTGTACAGATTATTGGCCTTTCTCACAGGCTTATGATTATGAATGAAAATTATTTATAGTGATATTAGAGTATTATCAAAAAAGTGACTGAAGAATCATTCTTAGTATTGAATCAATTAGTCTTATTATGAGTATTAATAGTAAAGTAATCATTAAAATCAACATAATGAGTGTTTGAGATATGACCACATATCCAAAAAGGTCACAAAGCAACTTTACAAAACTTGTAATTGACATAATAATATTAAAACAAGCAAAAAGGCCTTAAAAAAGAATAAATGCTTGATTATCTCAGAAGCAAATGAATAAATATGAAAAAGAAATTACACTATTGAATTACCCATAAAAAGCTACATACATTAATAGTTTATCCCATATCTGTGAGCCCAATACTTACTTGCATAACCTGAATATATGCACTTTTATGATCAGTGCATATATTCATGGTAGCTTTTTCATAACACATGATAAAGATTTTATTCAAAAATAAAATTACCACAAAATAATTGTAAGAGTAAAGATATAAGCTTTTTTTGTAAAGCTATAAAGAAGGTTAAACCTTATAAGGGGATATGGGGCAAAACAGCAATAGCTATTGACCGCTTTAAATTGAAAGTGGCTCAAACTTAAAAAAAAGTAGATATTAAGATTCTACTAGGTCATAATTGAATAATGATGTAGTTTTTATCATGATATTAAACGTAAAAACCTATGAAATGATGGTTTGAAGTCCAAAATATTAAATTTTGACAGAAAAGATGAGCTACAAGAAAAATAATCAAAAATGGAGTTTTGATTATTTAATGAAGCAATATTTGAATATTGCTAAGGACATGCAAAGATAATAGAATTAACTCTCTGAATTGATTCAGTGTTAAAAATCAAAAGTTATTAATGATCAAAGTTAAGGCTTAAATAAACATTTATAATAAATAAATCTAATCTTATTTTAAGTTTAGCAGTTGAATAAGAGATAAAATGTTGAAGATTAGTACTTTATGATTAAAAATACTATAAAACACAAAATTGAATCATTTTACAGGATTAATATTTCATAAAATTAGAGCTATAGTACTAAATCTAAAAAATGGTGTAATAATGAGATAAAAAGGTTTGATAATGATTTAATCTTCCCCAAGCCTTGAAGAACTGATCAATTACAGTATACAACATCAGTAAATGTCTAATAAAGGGTATCTGGTCATTAAAAGGAAGTATCTTTACTATAAAAGAACCCATTCTTCCTCTATGTCCCCCTCAGACACAACAAAAACAATAAAAATAATAAATAAAAGGTGAATTTCTTTCTTCTTTAATATAAGATTATTATATTATTAAATAACAAAGTTGTATATTATAGAAATAACTATTTGATATTTGATTAAATCAAATCTTTATTGTCATTTGTTATATTCTCTTAAAATTGCTAAATCCACCTAAAAATAGAAAAATTTGTAATCCTCACTATTTTTTATTGTAAATAGAATTTAAATAAGTTCTATTTACATTCTTAGGCATAGATTTATTCAAATGTTATTAGTCCAAGTGTTAAAAGTAGGTTATTTTTCTTATTATAATATTTTCCTCTATTATCAATATAAATAGTATTTATATTAATATATAGATTTAAGATTGTTAATACTATTGATATAGATGATTATTTATTAATTAATATCAATTCTTTACAAATTTATTAATTGTTTGTAAAATTTATAAATTGCCATAAATATATTCATTTATCTTCTATTAATATATTTATTTTATTATTTTCTTTCTATAATATAATACATATTATTTTATTCATTCTTTATATTATAATCATTGTTAGGCCTTAATTATAATGATTATTTTAAACTTTATTACTCATTAAAATCCCGACCTTTATAGTGAAATAAGTAAAATATTAATAGTTCTTAGTTATTGTTTCATAGTCAAACCTTTGATTTGGGGGCTGATGTAACAACCACTCACCAGGGGTAACAGTATTCATTAATACACCCACTCAAACACCTCAAATCAGCAGATCCACTATTTGCATCAGCATTAAGTTTCAGAAATCTTCCTTGCTGAAACATGCATACAGTCCGGTTCATCAATACAGCCTGTCAATACTTGTACAGGTTGGAATTACCCAATACGGCTTGGATACACCATTTCCAAACTGTATGATCACTCAATACCACCACACCTCTTGTACAGGACCTGTATTGGCCAGACTCAATTCAATACTCATTTATTCTCATGAAAATTCTCTTTCTGGATCAGGGCTGGTGATTCTCACATATACCAGCCCCTCTTTCTCCCCCTGGGGACTTTTCCCCAGTAAATTAATTTAGTTTATTTATTATTTTATAATTATTCTTATCCTTATTTTTGGGTATTATAATTATTTAATTTTAAGTTAGTCTTTGAATCTTCTTTCTTCACCTGTACAGTATGAGTTGAGTGGCCATATCCTTATGAACCCTTCTCTTTCCATTCTGACAGGTTGAAACAGTGGACTTGGACTTGTTTGTGGTTGGCTCTTTTATTTATTACTCTTATTCTTTTGTTGCTGCTTTTTCTTATATTTCCTTTAGTAGTAATTCATCATCTCTTAACACTCTTAAGTATATTCTTTCTTACCATATCCTGAGCCCTCCATAAGTGAGTCCCAGTTTACTGAGTGCCAGGCCCTTTTCACTTAGAAGAGCCCCTGTGACAGCTGATTATGATATTTACTTAAAAAACCTTATAAAAAGATTATAATTGGGTTTATCTAATAATAAATTATAATTATAATCATAAAATATATAATAATGTTAGATTTATTTTTTTTAAAAGATATTGAGGCATTTCAAAAGCAATTGTATTGTCTCATACATGGTTTTTCACATCCTTAGACTTGCAAGAAACTTCTTTGAATTACTCTAGTTATAAAAAAAGATATTTATAAGTTGAAAATGCATCTATATTGTAATTTAATTTCAAAGAATAATATCAGTTTTTTCTTTTTTTTCAAAAAATCAAAATAAAAAAATCATTTTATTGATTTTTATTCAGTTTTTTCTACTCGTTTCTCTTATATAAAAATATATAAAAGAAATTTTTAAATGAAAATTTCAATATATTTCCAAAAATAACACTTTTTATAGAAACTACTTATATTTATTTGTCTTTTTAGGTGTTTAAAAATAACCCAACAGAGGACAATCAAACCACTTCTGAAAGATTGGTGGAAGAAACTTGTGAAAGTTGTCAAACACCAACAGTAAATAAGAAAAGAAAAGCTAAGAAATTAGGTTTTCCAGGACCCACAATTCAAAACTCTGAAGGTGAGGACATTTCTTTAAATTCCCTAAAAGAATAAGTCTTTCTGATATCTTTATTTTATCATTTTATCTCAATTATGACTACTAGAAGAGGTTCTCAATAATCCATCCAATAAGAATGAGGTATACTCAGAGGTAGAAATGATCCCACAAAGGGGGAAAGAAAGGGAAAAATATTCAGTGGAACAGAATCCACACAAGGAAGCTCCATATCCAAAAGGCAAGTACCAGAAATGCCCATAATATACAAACCAGAATTGGAACTAAGTATGAGTAATTCCAACACAAACTAACCAAATTCAGAGAGCTCAGATAGGCATCTACATGAGCCAGTACAAGAAGTAATACACAATCTACAAAGACAAATATTGGGAAATGATGCCACAAATCCATCAAGGAGTGATGAACTACTGGCACATCTTCAAAAGGTTCTTGAAGGCGGAGGAAATAGTGAGATAATACAATGGATGTAATCCACTATCATCCAAAAATTAGATCAAGAAAATGGATGAATGTCACATCAAAAAGAGAGAGGCAAGAAAGGAAGAAGCCCCAGGAGCATCTTCCAGCAAGTCAAAAGCCAACCAACCTCCCCAAGAAGGGAATAAAAAGGAGGGGACTGGAAGAAACCATATTCCCCCAGTTACAGGATTCCAATAATCCAAAAAGATGCCATTAACAATGTATTCCTCATGGCTGGAAACTTGATATAATTCAAGGACAAAGAGGAATGAATAATGAGACAGCCATCTTTCCAAAAGAAATAACTTTGTCTCCTAAAGTTTTAAATACTATACTAGAAAGCAAGAGTAGTGTCTTACCCTTAAAAAACATCAAAGGAGGCTTATTATCACTAAAGAAATAAACAAGATTATATTATTTTTAACTGAAATTGTTGGAAAAAATAAAAAAGAAATAAACAACATTAAAGTTTTGGTTGAGCATAACCAGCCAAGGATTTCAATTCATAATACTAAAGAATTATTACAAGGAAAAAAAGAGTTGTATAGGTACATAAAACATATAAAAGAAAAGACTTTGAAAATTAATTATGACCAAAGTATTGAAAACATAACAGAGAAATTGAACAGTTTATCCATTTCAATTAAAAGAATTAAAGGAAACACTTCATCAGATCATAAACTACTGCTAGAACATGTAAAAAAAAGCTATGAAGCAAGAATGAATCTTACAAATTGCATTCAAAGTGAAATACGACTTATTGCTGAGAAAATGCATAAAATGAACAGGCACAATTTAAATATGCCAAAGTTTTCAATCCCATTTTACCAAGTAAGAAGCCCTGTTTATCCAAAAGAGGAACTAACAAACCCCTTCATAACAGAATGAAAAATCATGAAAATAACCAATTCTCAATTGAAGAAGCCCCCCAACTTAAAGAACAGCCAACATTTACAGGTATAGAAGAATATGACCACATGTCATCAATCAAGAAAATTGACATGTTGAAAAAATAATATTCCATAGCAGATGAATTAATCACTGCAAGATTACATTCATTATTTGAGAAATATGCAAAAAGATGGTATTATTACATAAGACAAACAAATGGCAAAAATACCTGGTCTTGGTGTAAAAATGAAATAATCACTAAGTGGGAAGTTATTCCTGGAGGTATAAGGTAGAAAATTCATTTGAAAACTCATTCTTTGACGCAGAGAAAGACTGTGAGCCTTGAGGTATATTTTAAATACCCAAATAGGCCACAATTATCTTAAAAATAGATTCTGAATTATGCATATATCCAAAATTCATCATTTTTGATTTCAGAAAATGTAAGGTTTGACTATGAAACAATAAGTAAAAATTACTAATATTTTACTTATTGTACTATGAATGTCCTTATAATTGAAATAAATAAGATAAAAATAATTATAATAATAAAGAATTATTATAATTATGGCGTAAAATGATTATATTATTAAATAAATATAATAATATAATTTATATTATAAAATATAATATAATAAAATAATTAATATATTTAAAGGCACTTTATTATTGTTACAAACAAATAATAAAGGTGTAAAAAATTGTTTTTTATTAATAAAAAACAATTAATCACAATAATATTACCAATATTAAAGCTATAAATTAATGTAAATACTATTTATATTAATCAAGGAATTATTAAAATAATAATAAAGAGAAAATTATTGTAATAAGAGAAAATAACCTACTTTTAACACTTAATATAATAATTTTGTAATATTTTACGCCAAAAAATATAAATACAACCTTTTCAAATTGTATTTACAATAAAAATAAAGAAAATTACTAATATTCTTGATTTTTACATGGAAATGAGTTTTTAGAGAGATTTTTAGCAAAAACAATTAAGTAAATGATTTAATCACGTCAAAATGGATGATTATAACAAGGTGGTCTTTGGTCTTTCATAATATAATAGTTTTATATATAAAGAATAAAGAAATTACCTTTGATTTAATTGATTTAATGTTTTTGATGTGTCTGAGGGGAAAACAGAGGAAGAAGAGCTCTACTTATAGTAAATACCTCCCTACTAGAGTCCAACAGGCTCCTAGTAGACATGTACTGATCATATCCACTGGAATTGATCAATATTTGAAGGTTTGAGGATGATTACATCATGATCAAACCATATTACATCATTATTACACCATTATTTAGAGTTATCACTATAACTCTAAGTTTGATGAAATCAGAGGCTTTGCAGAACCCCAAGTTTCGTGGATTCTATTAGTTTTAATCATAAACTATGAGTATTCACCAATTTTATCACTCATATAACTGTTAAACTTAATTTAAGGTTACAGTAGGTGATCATAACTGCTCAATTTAAGCGCAAACTTTGATCTTTAATAACTTTTAAGTTTTACACGCTACAGCAATTCAGAGAGTGAATTATGATAGCCTTACATACCCTCATTATGCTGCCAAGAGCCTTTCATTACATCATCAAAACTCTAATTTTGATGATTTTTCTTGTAACTCATCTTTTCTGTTGAGATTCAATATTTTAAACTTCAAACCATGATTTCAGGGGGTTGTACCCTGAATTTAATAATAAAAATTACATCATTCTTCACGAATGAACTAGTAGAATCCAACTGTGTCTTTTTTTAAGTTTAAACCACTTTCACAACAAAGTGGTCAACAGCTCTGTTGATTTTTATCAATATTTCATCATAGGTTTTAACCTTGATTATAATTTGTAAAATAAATTTTATATCTGTGTTCTTACAGTAATTAAGTGGTAACTTTATTTTTGGTTCATCACTATATCTTGTATAGTTTAAGAGATATTAGCTATGATCCTTGAATATATGCATTGACCAAAAAAGTGCATATATTCAGGTTAATTCCTTAAGTATTAACTTTGGAAATTAGCTCATCAATTGTTTTATGTGTGAATTTTCATGGGGAACCCAATGGTACAATTTATTTTACATGTTGTTTCATTGGTTCTTGAAATAAATAAGGATTTATGGTTTTTATAAGGTATTATTCCTTATAACTCATTAAATATTGACTTTACAGATATGCCATAAAAATGGTATATGTGTATTTTACCATGGGGAATCCAATGGTATGATTCATTCCACATGCTGATCCACTGGTTTTTAAGTTAAACCAATTTTTGTACCAATTTAGGGTATTTTTGTATTTTTAAAGTAATTATTTTTAATGTATAATTATTCTAAGTAATTCTAGTATAATTATCTTAAAGGTATAATTATTCTGAGTCTTTCTTGTGACCTTATTGGGTATGTGGTAATATCTCAAAGGCTCACATTCCCTACCACCAAAAAAGATTGTACCACAATCTGATATGTGTAATTAGGGTATCATCCACTGTCCTACCTCTTCAATAGACTTTGTTAGTCTTGAAGCTCAATAATGCTTAACTTTTCTATTTTTCAGGCTTTCTTTCATGTCTGAACCTTCTTAGTAGTTTATCAGCATTTGTTATATCTTTCTCAAGTAGCCATTCATCTTCTTGGGTTGAATTTCTATACCTTACAAGGTATTCCCTTTCTTTTTTGTTTCTTGTCCTTCTTTCTTTGAGGACTTTTACTATTTTCTTTTCTTCTCCTTCTTCTAAGGAGGAAATCTCAAGTGGGGGTTTCTTTCTTAGTGGAAATAACTCCTTGTCACTTGAACTGTAAGGTTTTATCAGACTTACAGGGAAAGTTGGGTGTTTGTTCATTAGTTCACCTGTGAGTTCCAATTGCACAGCATTGGGTCCATGAAGTGCTTTTATCATAAATGGTCCTACAAAGGAATCTTTCAATTTCTTTGGGCCTTTTATGTTATTGAAATTAAGGGTTGATACTAGGACCAAGTCTCCTATTTTGAAATCAGGTGGCTTATGACTTTTATCCCATCTTTCTTTTGCATATTTGAAAGAATCTTGCATACATCTGTTTGCATGGTGTCTTGCCTTGTCAAGCATTATATTAAAGCTGCTTGCTGTTGGATGTATATTCACTAAGTCCTTTTTGAGGGTGTCATAAGGAAGTCTTGGATTCCAACCTTTTTCTAGCATTGCTGGTGTTTTGCCAGTAGAAGAATGGATTGATGTCTTATATGCTAGTTCAAGAGCTGGTATTAGTGTACACCAATCATGGGTAAAACCATCAGAATCTTTGAATTCTAGCCCATAAGCACAGAGTCTTCTGATCATGTCCTCTAAGGTCTGTATCATTCTTTCTGCTAAACCATCAGTTTGGGGATGGTAAGCTGTTGAGAATGATAGCTTTGTCCCAAATAAGTTATGGAGATTTGTCCATAATGCTGAAGTGAACTTTGGGTCTCTGTCACTTATAATATTCTGGAATAAGCCTGTATGGCTAATAACTTTATTCCATATCATTATGGCTGGGTCCATAGATGTGTCATCTTTATGACATGGTAAGAACATGGTGGTTTTACTGTATCTGTCAACTAACACTAGGCATGCATTATAACTCCTGTCTCCTCCTGGAGGTAAAGCTGTTACCCAGTCCATATGAACTATTTCCCATGGGGATTTTGGTTCTTGGATTTGGATCATCATTCCAAATTTCTTTCCTGTGGCTCTGTCGGCTTTTTGACATCTGTCACAGGTTTGGCAGCATTCTGTAACATCTTTCTTCCAATTTGGCCACCAAGAGCAGGTTTTCACCCTCTCTAGTGTTCTATCTTCTGAAAGGTGTCCAGCTGCAACACTGTCATGACATTCATGTAAAATAGTGTTTATCAGGGTTCTATCTGTTAAGGCCATAACACATGTGTGTTTTGTTCTATGGTAAAGGATTCCATCAAGGAGGTGGAATCTTCCTTCATCATATGCCTTTTTCCATGTTTCATCTAGTTTTGATGAAAGTGATGGGTCTTTGCAGTCTTTCACTAGAAGTTGGTTTAAGATATGGCAATTTTTGTCTATCTTATAGCTTTCTTTAACTTGGTTAAAGAACTCTGTGCCAATATCTGTAACACATATTCCTTCTATATGGTGTTCTTCTTGTGGCACCCATGCTGGATTGTCAGTGGTATTTGCTAGAGCCCATCTGCTAAGACCATCTGCATTTTTGTGGATATTACCAGATTTATGAACAATAGTCATATTTCCTCTGTATTCTTGGATAGCAATTTGCCATCTCAGCATATGTCTATTTGGAGTCTTCATATTTAATAGTGATTTCACAGCATTACAGTCTGTAATTACATCAAATACTGTGCCATCCAAATAATAATGCAGTTTTTCTAAAGCCCACACTAGGCATAAGCATTCCATTTGGCTGGCTCCATACCTTGCTTCTGTTGGCTTTATCTGCCTTGAAATGAAACAAATTGGTCCTTCCACTGGTTTATCATTGATAATTTGTGTTTGGTGAAGTGCAGCACCTAGTCCTTCTCCACAAGCATCAATGTATAGTTTGAAGGGTAGTTTCCAATCTGGCATTAGAAGAAATGGGGAATTTGTAAGTGAATTTTTCAATTCTTCATATGCCTTGACCCTTTCTTCAGTCATTTCATAAACTGTTTGTTGGTCACATAATTTATATAAGGATTTGGCAATTTTTGCAAAGTCCTTTATATTCTGTCTATAGTAACCAGCAAATCCTAGAAATGATTGCATTTCTTTTTTGGTTTGAGGCATTGGTTTAAGTAGTACTGCTGCTACTTTATTTTTGTCTATGCCTAGACTAAGTCCAGATACAACATGTCCTAGTTCTTTTAATTCACTATATGCAAAATGACACTTTTTCAAGGAAACTTTCATATTCACTTGGACTATTTTCTGTAGCACCCTTTCTAGTCTTGTAAGGTGATTTTCCCAAGTTTCTGAGCAAACTATGATATCATCAATATAGATAATTAACCATCCTTCTGATAATTCTTCAGGAAATATGGTATTCATCATTCTTTGGTAATGGGAAGGTGCATTTTTTATCCCAAATGGCATTCTTAAGTATTCAAAAATTCCACAGTGGACTATTATCCTCAGTAGTTTTTTGGCATTGTCTGTTAAGACATTTTGATGAAAACCTTTTAAGGCATCCATAGCTGTAATGAGCTTAGCTTGTGACAATTGTGTCAATGTCTCATGGATTCTAGGTATTGGATATCTATCTGGAATGGTATAGGTGTTCAGGGCTCTGAAGTCTCCTACCATCCTTGATTTTCCATTATGCCAAGTTTTAATGACAGGAGTAGTAACTTCTACCTTTTCATTATTTCCAACTTTTCTTAATACTCCAAGGTCCATTAATTCTTTAATGTGTACCTCTAAGGCTTCTCTAGCCCTTGGACTAGCTGGGTAAGCTGGTCTTCTTAGTAAGGGTGGGTAAGGCTTTTCCACATTAAGAATTATGTCTACTTCATGCCCAATTATAGCACCTAGTGGCTCTTTGTCAGTTGCAAAGGCATCTTTATATTTAAATAAGAGGTTAATCAATTTTTATTTAATTTTTTTTGTTAATTCTTGATTGAATTCTGCCTCTTTAATTTGTTCAGATATAAAAAGTTCCTTTTCTGGAATCTTTTCTTCCTTCTTAATAACTGTAATTTGTTTTTTGTTATTTAAGAAGCCAAAATTTTGTCTCTTATTGTCTCCTATAGTAAAATATCTATCCTTTTGGTTAGAGATATCTATACCATAGATTGATAAGTAGTCATTCCCCAGGATAAGGTGATTACTGGTACAGTTGTCCATTACCACAAATTCCACTTTAATTCTGACACATTGTGAAGGGTGAGGGAAAATAAGTGTTAAGTCAATTATTCCAAGGGGCATCATGCTTTCACTTGCACTACTAAATTTGACACCTTGGATTGGTATAAGTTTTTCTTGCCAGTCTGGAACAATTGTACTTAAATAACTTTTACCAACACAGGTGCAATATGCTCCTGTATCCAAGTTCACCTTTGCTTCTTGGTTATCAACCATGACAATACTTATACTTGATTTTCCAGCTGTATACCACATTCCTCTTGCAGGTTTGGTTTTGTACAGTTTGGCATCTTGCACATTTGTCAGGTTTGTGTCAGATGTTCCAACTTGTGGTAAGTTTGAGTTGACATCTAGTAATTTATAAATTATATCAACATTATTAATTTCTGCATTAATTATATTGGTTTCATCACTTTCACAAGTTTCTGATTCTTCTGTCTCTTTTTCAGAGTCAGATTCCTCCTCTTTTTCATTGTGGTTTTCTGTTTCCACAATTTCATTGATTTTTGCCTTTTTTAGGCAATTATTGGCTAAGTGTCCAATGCCTCCACATTTATGGCATTTTCTTTGCTCATTATTATTGGATGTACTGGGCTTGAAGGATTATTTTAATTTATCTTTTTTGATAAATGGTTTATTTGGGCTTTTAATGTCCAATTTCTTCCAAGTCCTGCCAATCTTTGTTCTTGTCACTATGTCTTCTAGTGCATTAATGTACTCTTCTGTGGAGCATGGTTCTATACACCTGCTTCTTAGGGCATGTTCTAGCTCTCCTCCACATTTCTTGAGTATTTTTATATGCACCATTTTTTGTGACATTTCTGGGTATAATGCATTAAGTCTTTCAACTTGTTTTCAGAACCAGGTTGA
Source organism: Austropuccinia psidii (assembly GCA_023105745.1). Lineage (NCBI taxonomy): Eukaryota > Fungi > Basidiomycota > Pucciniomycetes > Pucciniales > Sphaerophragmiaceae > Austropuccinia > Austropuccinia psidii. Next base: position 53,729,524 of record JALGQZ010000003.1, read on the forward strand.
AGGTTTATCTTTGTCTGGGTCAAAGAAAGAATTTTCAACTGCATTTTCTATTTTGTACCTCCAGGCATCATTTGCCCACTTGGTGATTATTTCTTGTTTCCACCAAGACCATGTATTTTTACCATTTGTTTGTCTTATGCCATAATACCATCTTTTTGCAGATTTCTCAAACAATGAATGTAATCTTGCAGTGATTAATTCATCTGGTATTGCATAGTCTTCTTGTAACATGTCAATTGTTTTAATAAATGACATGTGGTCATATTCACATTCTCCTGTGAATGTTGGCCATTCTTTCAGCTGAGGTGCTTCCTTCATTAAGACTTGGTTATTTTCTTGGTGCTCAAGTATGTTACGAAAGGATTTGTCAATTCCTCTTTTGTTTTAACAGGGCTTCTTATATGGGAAAATGGAGTTGATAACTTTGGCATATTTAAATTAGCCTCATTCATTTTATCCATTTTTTCAGTAATAAGCCTTATTTCACTATGAATATCATCTTTTAGATGCATTCTTGCTTCATCACTTTTTTCCACATGGTCCAAAAGTAATTTTTGGTGTGATGAAGTCTTTTCTTCAAATTTTTCTACAGAAATACTTAATTTGTTTAATTTTTCTGTAAGATTGTCAATACTCACATCATAATTGATTGTCAAAGTTTTTTCTTTGATATCACTTATGTATTTGTACAATTCTTGTTGTCCTTGTATCAATTTCTGAGTATTGTCAATTAATACTTTTGGTTTATTGTTTTCAATCATGAATTTTATGTTATCAATTTCTTTCTTATTTTGTACAACAAGTTTGGTTAAAGATGATAAGCTATTATTTATTTCTTGGAAAGATAATAAACTATTTTTAATGTCTTTAAGAGGTAAAATACTATTTTTGAGCTCTGTTAAAGTATTTACAACATCAGGAGACAAGGTTATTTCTTTGGGAAATGGGGTTGTTTCATTCTTTGTTCCTCTTTGTCTTTGAATTCCATCAAAGTTCTGGCCATGTTGAAAACATTGTCCATGGCATCTTTTTGGATTTTTGGGATCCTGTAGCTTGGGGAATATGGTTTCCTCCAATTCTTTTTCTTGTTCTTCTTCCCTTCTTGGGGAAGTGGGTTGGCTTGGGGCTTGCTGTTAGAAGCTACTGGGGCTTCTTCCTTGGTTGCCTCCCTCTTTTTGGTGTGGTAATCCTTGATTTTTTTGATTTGAGGTTTGGATGACAGTGGATTCCATCCATTGGAATATTTCACTATCTCCTCCTCTTTGAGGAACTTTTTCAGGATGTGCCAGGAGTTCATCACTCCTTGGTGTATTTGAGGCAGCATTTCCCAATCTTTGTCCTTGTACACTGTGTAATACTGCTTGTACTGGCTCATGTAGATGTCTATTTGAGCCCTCTGAATGTGATTTGTACCTATTTGAGTTACTCATACTTAGTTCCAATTCAGGTTCAGATATCATGGGCATTTCTGGGACTTGCCTTTGGGATAAGGCACTTCCTTGTGTGGATTCTGTTCCACTGAGGATATTGCCCTTTCCTTTCCCTTTTGAGGGATCAGTTCTACCTCTGAGTCCAGCTCCATCTGATTGGATGGAGTATTGGGAACCTCTTCTGGTAGTCATAGTTTAAGGAATAAGAAAAATAAAAGTATTTTAGAATGAAAATTCTTTTTATGGCAATTATAAAAGAGGTGCTCACCTTCAGAGTCTTGAATGGTGGGTCCTGGAAAGTCTAATTTCTTAGCTTTCTTTCTTTTAGTGATAACTGGTGTTGGAGAACTTTGACAAGTTTCTTCCACCAATCTCTCAACAGTAGCTTGGTTGTCTTCTGTTGGGTTATCTTCAAACACTAAAAGAGACAAATAAATATAAGTCTTTTTATAAGAAGTGTTATTTTTTGGTAAGATATGGCAATTTTCCACGTAGAAATTGCTTTTATATCTTTAAAAAATTAAAATGAATAAAGAAATGAATAAAAATGAATAAAAATAACTTTTTTTTTATTGGTTTTTAATATTTTTATTTTTAAAGAATAAAATAAAAAATGAATATGATTCTTTATAAAATTAAATTATAAAAAATCATTTTCAATTTAGAAAATATCTTTTTTAATCACCAGAGTCCCTCAAAGAAATTTCTTGAAAGTCTAAGGATGTGAAAAACCATGTGTAAGACAGTACAATTGCTTTCCAAATGCCTCAATAGCTTTTAAAATCAATAAAATATAAAATTATTATATAATTTTATGATTATAGATATAACTTATTATTGGATAAGCCCAATTAGAATCTTTTTAAAAGGTCTTTTAAGTAAATATCACGGCCAGGCCCCCAAATGTAAGGTTTGACTATGAAACAATAAATAAAAATTACTAATATTTTATTTATTGTACTATGAATGTCCTGATAATTGAAATAAATAAGATAAAAATAATTATAATAATAAAGAATTATTATAATTATGGTGTAAAATGATTATATTATTAAATAAATATAATAATATAATTTATATTATAACATATAATATAATAAAATAATTCATATATTTAATGGAACTTTATTATTGTTACAAACAAATAATAAAGGCGTAAAAAATTGTTTTTTATTAATAAAAAACAATTAATAACAATAATATTACCAATATTAAAGTTATAAATTAATATAAATACTATTTATATTAATTAAGGAATTATTAAAATAATAATAAAGAGAAAATTATTGTAATAAGAGAAAATAACCTACTTTTAACACTTAATATAATAATTTTGTAATATTTTAGGCCAAAAAATATAAATACAACCTTTTCAAATTGTATTTAAAATAAAAATAAAGAATATTACTAATATTCTTGATTTTTACGTGGAAATGAGTTTTTTAGAGGGATTTTTAGCAAAAACAATTGGATAAATGATTTAATCACGTCAAAATGGATGATTATAACAAGGTGGTCTTTGGCCTTTAATAATATAATAGTTTTATATATAAAGAATAAAGAAATTACCTTTGATTTAATTGATTTAATGTTTTTGATGCATCTGAGGGGAAAACAGAGTAAAAAGAGCTCTATTTATAGTAAATACCTCCCTCCTAGAGTCCAACAGGCTTCTAGTAGACGTGTACTGATCATATCCACTGGAATTGATCAATATTTTAAGGTTTGAGGATGATTACATCATGATCAAACCATATTGCATCATTATTACACCATTATTTAGAGTTATCACTATAACTCTAAGTTTGATGACATCAGAGGCTTGGCAGAACCCCAAATTTCGTGGATTTTATTAGTTTTAATCATAAACTAATATTATTCACCAATTTTATCACTCATATAACTGTTCAACTTAATTTAAGGTTACAGTAGGTGATCATAACTGCTCAATTTAAGCTCAAACTTTGATCTTTAATAACTTTAAAGTTTTACACGCTACAGCAATTCAGAGAGTGAATTATGATAGCCTGACATAACCTCATTATGCTTCCAAGAGCTTTTTATTACATCATAAAAACTCTAATTTTGATGATTTTTCTTGTAACTCATTTTTTCTGTCGAAATTCAATATTTCAAGCTTCAAACCATGATTTCAGGGGGTTGTACCCTGAATTTAATAATAAAAATTACATCATTATTCACGAATGAGCTAGTAGAATCCAACTGTGTACTTTTTTTTAAGTTTGGACCACTTTCACAACAAAGTGGTCAACAGCTCTGTTGATTTTTATCAATATTTCATCATAGGTTTTAGCCTTGATTATAATTTGTAAAATAAAATTTATATCTGTGTTCTTACAGTGATTACGTGGTAACTTTATTTTTGGTTCATCACTCTATCTTGTATAGTTTAAGAGATATTAGCTATGATCCTTGAATATATGCGTTGACCAAAAAAGTGCATATATTCAGGTTAATTCCTTAAGTATTAACTTTGGAAATTAGCTCATTAATTGTTTTATGTGTGAATCTTCATGGGGAATCTAATGGTACAATTTATTTTACATGTTGTTCCATTGGGTCTTGAAATAAATAAGGATTTATGGTTTTTATAAGGTATTATTCCTTATAACTCATTAAATATTGACTTTACAGATATGCCATAAAAATGGTATATGTGTATTTTACCATGGGAAATCCAATGGTATAATTTATTTTACATGTTGATTCATTGGTTTTTAAGTTAAACCAATTTTTGTACCAATTTAGGGTATTTTTGTATTTTTAAAGTAATTATTTTTAATGTATAATTATTCTAAGTAATTCTAGTATAATTATCTTAAAGGTATAATTATTCTGAGTCTTTCTTGTGACCTTATTGTGTATGTGGTCATATCTCAAAGGCTCACAGAAAAGATGAATAACTTTTCATTGAGTACATAAATCTATGGATTTAAGGCCAGACTTGGATTCTACACAAAAATTCACCTAGGGTAGCTTCATAGAGTGAATAAGCTCAAATCAACTCTTTGAGGTGGTAATATGGAAAATATTTCAATACCACATCATCAATACCACATAAAAAATCTGTGAAAACTTTTGTTTTTCTTAATTTCACGCCAAAATAATGGGAATGTGATAAATCCCATGTTACATATACACTAAAAATAGTGTTATGCATGCTTTGGGAACTCAATATAATGGTATTCTTACATGAACCTTTGGTACACCCATAGTGGATATCTCACTTTAAGCTTAATTTTCTATTTTGACGTGAAAAATAGGCAAGGGGGGCAAAAGACATCAAAGAGAGCCAGGTTACCAACTTCTGAGGCCTCAGAGGCATGAAAAGCTCCAAATCTTGGATCCATGGCTGATCTTGGCCCAATTAGTAAACTAAAGCACTTTGGGAACTTGGTTACCATGTTACAACTACAGTAAATCTTAAGAAAATAGCAAATAACCTGCTATTTTGACGTGCCAAGGAGGTAAAGAGCTACTTAGACTCCTGTAACCATGTCAATTCTTAATTAATTTCCATGGATAAACCCCCAAAGAGGAATTAAAACCCTTTTTGGACTTGTATCCATTGATTTACCTCATAGCAACCAGTTAAACACTGATATTTGCAATTCTACATAGAAATGAGGTAAAAACTTCAAAAATTCATTAAAAATACAACTCTTAATGAATCTCTCTGAAACCTTCAGGACCAATAGAGAACTGTATTATCTATGTTACAGCCAAAAAGAGTAATGGTTTTACCAGTAAAATTCAAAGTCTTACTTACAGTCCATTTTTGACTATTCTAGGTGAAACACTGAATCTTCAAAAATTCACAATAATTACAACCTGTGATGAAATTGCCAATAACATTGATAACTTTGAGAAATCAATGATTCTTTTGGAATAAAAGAAGATTTACAGATTTTACTCCTTTTATTCTTAACCATATTGGGGTTGGTAGTCACGTAAAAGCATCAGTTAAGTAATTATGATAATCTTATGTGACAACAGATGATGCAATCAATAATCAAAAAGGGTTTATTGTTTTATCACTGACTGGTTTTTCAGTTTGCTCCATGGCACGTCTCTCTGAGATGTTGTTGACTTAAAAGAGGCCTCCTCTTGCTATTTTTTCCAGATCAAATCATCTTATTATCCATTTATATCATAGTTACCAACAAGTAAGTATTAGTTGAAGCTATTCTTAAGTGTTTTAATTCTTTAAGAATCAATCAGAAAGACGTGAAGTCATAGAATCCAACTATATATTGTTTTCATACAGTTATAAATACATTTTGATCCCTTAAATCCACAATTCTACATCAAATCTCTCTATCTTATCTTTCAATAAGCTCTTTGGAATATTGGTGAGTGATTTATCTCCAATTCTTAAAGTTTTTTGTCTAAAAATTAGTTTTCTTCAAAAATTATATTGATAATTATTCTTGCAAAAGATAATTATATATTAAAATAATTTTATTATTTTAATAAAGAAGTTTTATTATTAAAATCTTCTTGGAATTGATTCTTGTAGACAATTACTGCTCACTGTTAAAATCACTAGTAGTGTTTAACACATGAAAGGAATAATTCTTTAATTATTCAATTGTGGCTATAATAATATTTTATTATTATATTTCATAAGAGCATACATAGTACTGTTGATTAATAGTAATATTATCATCAGTTTCATACTCATATTTTACATTTGGGGGCCTGGCCACCTTTTTTGAACCTTGTACCCTTAATTAATATATTTTTAAGCTCTAAAATATATTAATTTAGTAATATTTTTTTCTTTTATTTCAAAGTTAAAACAATTTTTATTTTTGAAATTGTTTTGGAAATCTTTTTCATTGAGGAATTTGGTTTAATTTTATACTGTTTTTACACGTGGCTTTTTCACATCCAAAAACTTATAAAATTATTCTTTGAGTTACTCCGAATTAATTTTCATTCAAAATCTTAAATTTTAATTTTTTTCTTTAAAAAGAATAATTTTTTAATATTAAAAAATATAAAACTTATAAAAAATCTTTAAAAATATTTTAAAAATTATATAAAATAATTTTTCTTTTATAATCTTTTTTAGTGTCTTTAATCAAATACTGTGCAGCTGGCAACAGACTTAGTAAAAGATTTATCACTAGTCTAGAATATTCAGAAGCAGAATCTGAAGACAGTGTTGGGGTACAAATTGCTCAAAGAGGCACCTTATTTAACTCAGAAAAGAATCAATTACCACAAAAAGGTGTGTATTTTGTCTTATATTTTTCACTTTTATCTTTTAATTGACATCAAAATGGTGCATACCAGAAATGGAAGCAACTATTCAGTCCAACCAGATGGATGTGGACAGGGAAGAGGCAAGACCAAATCCAGAAGTGCCAAGCCATCCTCAAGAAAGACACATTTGGAGGATGCCAGAGTTGCCCCCCATTCCCCAAGGTCTGTACCCACAGATTTTGACGTGAATTCTGAGCCTGAACTGATTCATGATAATATTTCCAGGGCTGAGCCATTTTCAAGTGGTAGCAATAGAAATATATCAGTGCCAATACAAAAATTGGTTCAGAGCAGCCAAAGAAGAGGAGTGGGAAATATGCCCAAGTCTTTGGAAGGGGGCCATGAACTTTTACTTACACATCAAGAGCTTTCTGGGTCAGGAGAAGACCATAGAACTCTGAGGAAGTTGGAGCCCATTGTCTTGCAAAGACAAGGTCAAAAATATAAAGAATTGGTTGAAGAACAAAAGTCTTTTATCCATAGACCAGAAGAAACAGTTGGAAACAACTCCAGCTTTGGAGACAGAGACGCCAGTGGCGTCTACCAGCTCCAAACCAGCTCCAGAAGTGTCCAAGGACAAGCCCACAGGACCTCAGAAGAAGCAGAGAGGTCCCACAAACCATCAAAGCAAGGGAAAAGGAAAAGCCAATTGGCACAGACCTTACCCACAAGGGTACAGGATCTACAAATTGGAGCCTTCAGCTGTGGACAGTGTATTCAACATGGCCATGAATTTGATGGAATTCACAGCCAAAGAGCAGGAAAGGATGAACAGAACTTTTCCAAAAAAATAATTGATCAGATACATTTTGTTCAATCTAATATTCATGTAGCCCTTGGTAAATTTGATGCAAAGATAAATAAACTTACATCAGACATGAGTGAATTAAAAAGAAATGACAAAAGATATACTGAATGGTATCAAGTGGCAAATTCCAGAATTGATTCAATTATTAATACATGTAACAGAATTGAAAGTAGATTTCAAGCTCAGAATGATGAAATGGAAGATCTTTCCATTTTTAAAATGAATGATCAACTTAAAATTCTGAAAGATCATGTCTTAGAAATAGTTGAAAATACCAATAAGTTTGCTACACATTTAACAAAAAGTGACAGTGAAAGGCAGAAGTTAAAAAATGAAATCATTGCAAATGTAGAACAAATTCATAAGAATTATGTACCACATATGCCAAGACATTCTACATCTTTGACTGAAGAAAAACTTTCTGTTAAAGGAAGTTTGACCCCATTCTTAGGAGAAAATGTTATCTCTGCAAAAGATACTCCCAAATTGGAAGAATGGCCAACATTCTCTGGTGAAGGAGAATACAACCATATTGAGTTCATCAGGACTATTGATATGTTGCAAGAGGACTTTCATATACCTGATGAAATCATAGTGGGAAAATTACACTCTCTGTTTACCAGAACTGCAAAAAAATGGTATTACAAGATGAGAATGGATCGTGGGAAACATGATTGGTCTTGGTGGAAGTCTGAAGTGATTACCAAATGGGCCAACAATTCTTGGAGGTTTAAAATGGAAAATGCTTTTGAAAATGCCATTTTTAACTTAGAGAAAGATAAGCCACTTACTTGGTTCTTCAAGCAGAAGGACAGATTATCTGCTTTACACCCAGATATGTCTGACACTATGATTAATATGAAAATATTAAGAAAGTGTGGAGGAGAACTGGAACATGCTATCAAAAGCAGATGTGTGGAACCCTGTTCAACAGAGGACTACATTAATGCAATGGAAGATATCATTACCAGGACAAGAATTGGTAAAACTTGGACTAAAATCCGTATGGAATCCAAGATGTTCTCAAAGATTCCCAGAGAGGACAGAAGATCAGAAAAATCTGTCTTGAAGTGTCATAAATGTGGAAGTACTTCACATTTAGCCAACACTTGCACCAAAAAGACAAAAATAAATGAGGTTCAAGTCATTGAAGAAGTTCATTGTACTGAAGAGAAAGAATAATCTGATCAAGATTCTACAATCTCTGAGGACACACCAGTGGAGGACTATCCCATTGAAAACATTACAGCTTTCTTTGAAGTCACAGAAGCCCATACCCACTTACCACAGTACAGTGAAGATTGCTACAACCTGATCAATATCCAGGATGCCAGGATGTGTAAAACCAGACCTGCTAGAGGAGAAGGTTATACTGCTGGAGCATCCTGTATCACATCAGTTTTGATGAATGATATTGAAGCCAAAGTGAATTTGGTTACAGGGGCATTTTGCACTTGTGTGGGCAAAGATTATCTCCAAGTTATACTTCCTGAATGGAAAAACCATTTATTACCAATAGAAGGTGTGCAATTTAGTAGTGCCAGTAACAATATGTACCCCTTGGGTATATTAGACACTAATCTTGTATTTCCACACCCAACAGGAAGCATAAGAGTGAAAACTGAGATTGTGGTGATGGACAATTGTACATCTCAGCATATCATTCTTGGAAATGATTACTTGAATATTTATGGTATTGACATCAATAACCATAAAGATAGATATTTCACAATTGGAGAGAACAAAAGACAAAAATTTGCTTTTTCCAAAATGTCAAAACAAATATCAATAGTATCTTCTAAAAATGATACTTGTAAGGAAGAATTTGTGTCTAATCAACTTGTTGAAGCACAAATTAATCCATCATTGTCACCAAATATGAGGAATGAACTTATTAATGTGTTATACACATACAATAATGCATTTGCCTCTGATAATGAACCATTAGGTGCTATAAGGGGACATGAACTTGATATTACTCTTAATATTGACAGACCATATCCTCCAGTACTTAGAAGACCAGCTTATCCAGCCAGTCCCAGAGATAGAGAAGCCTTGGAGAAACATATCCAAAAGCTATTCCAACTTGGTGTACTAAGGAAAGTAGGCCATAATGAGGAAGTTGAAGTGACAAAACCTGTTATTATTGACTGGCATAATGATAAGTCAAGAATGGTTGGAGATTTCAGAGCATTGAATACCTACACAGTTCCAGATAGGTATCCAATCCCTAGAATTCAAGAAAACTTGACTCAATTATCTAAAGCCAAGTATATAACATCAATGGATGCATTGAACCCTTAAATCCACAGTTCTACGTCAAATATCTCTATCTTATCTTTCAATAAGCTCTTTGGAATATTAGTGAGTGATTCATCTTTAATTCTTAAAGTTTTTTCTCTAAAAATTAGTTTTCTTCAAGAATTATATTTACAATTATTCTTGCAAAAGATAATTATATATTAAAATAATTTTATTATTTTAATAAAAGAAGTTTTATTATTAAAATCTTCTTGGAATTGATTCTTGTAGACGATTACTGCTCACTGTTAAAATCACTAGTAGTGTTTAACACATGAAAGGAATAATTCTTTAATTATTCAATTGTGGCTATAATAATATTTTATTATTATATTTAATAAGAACAGACATAGTACTTTTAATTAATAGTAATATTATCATCAGCTTCATAGTCAAGTCTTACAAAGACAAACCTTTAGCTTGGTTCTTAAAAAAATTGAAATATTAAATGTAGTATATCCAGAAATGTCACAAAAGATGGTGCATATGATGATACTCAAAAAGTGGGGAGGAGAACTGAAAAATTCCCTAAGGAGCAGGTGCATACAGCCATGTTCCACAAATAAATACATTATTCAACTATAGAAAATTGTGAAAAGAACCAAAATTGGCAGAACATGAAAAGAATTGGAAATAAAAAGCCCAAATAAACCATTTTTTAAGAAAGGAAAAAGAAAAAGAGATTTTAAAACCCAGTAACACCAATGAGAACAGGGAATTCCATAAAGATGGTGGTGGTATTGAGCACTTAGGTGATAATTGTCTCAAAAAGTCAAAAATTAATGAAATTGTGGAAACAGAAGACCACAATGAAAAAGAAGAAGAGTCTGATTCTAAAAAGGATATTGAGGAATCAGAAACATATGAATGTGATGAGATCAAAATAATTAATTCTTGAATTAATAATTTTTATTTAATTCATGGATAACTAGATGTAAAATCAAACTTTTCAGAAATTGAAACATCTGATACATGCTTTACAAATATACAGGATGCCAAATTGCATAGAACTAAACCTGAAAAAGGAATGGGCTATACTTCTGGAAAATCAAGTATAAGTATTGTTATGTTAAACAACCAAGAGGCAAGAGTAAATCTGGACACAGGAGCATACTTCACATGTGTTGGAAAAAATTATCTACAAACACTTATACCAGATTGGAAAAATAAGCTTATACCAATACAAGGAGTCCAGCTTAGTAGTGCAAGTGAAAACATGAAGCCCCTTGGAATCATTGACTTGAACTTGATTTTACCACATCCATCTCAATGTATAATAATGAAAGTGGAGCTTTTAGTAATGGAAAATTGTACTAGCACTTGTCAATTTATGGTATAGATATGTCCAACCAAAAAGATAGATATTTTTCCATAGAAGATAATAAAAGACAAAAATTTGGCTTCATGATTAATAAGAAACAGATTACTGTTATAAAACACAAGGAAAAAGCCCCAGAGAAACACTTATTCATAAATGAACAACTAATAGAGGCAGAATTCAATGATTAATCAACAGAAAAAATTAAATAAAAACTGATTGACCTCTTATATAAATACAAAAGTGCCTTTAAAACTGACAAAGAGCCACTAGGTGCCATAATTGGACATGAAGTTGATATTATTCCCAATTTAGATAAACATTATCAATTCCTGTTGAGAAGACAAGATTATCCAGCAAGCCAAAGATATAGAGCAGCCTTAGAGGTACACAGTAAAGAATTAATGGACCTAGGAGTCTTAAAGAAAGTAGGCCATAATTAGCCAGTAGAAGTAACTAAAACAGTAATTATAGCCTGGAACAATGGTAAATCAAGGATGGTAGGAGATATTAGAGCTTCAAATACCTATAATATCCCTGACAGATGTCCAATACCTAGGATCCAGGAGAAATCAACACACCTGTCACAATCTAAGTTCATTAAATCCATGGATTCCCTTGAAGTTTTTCACCAAAATGTCTTAACAGATAATGCCAGAAAGATACTGAGGATAATAGATTACTATGGAATATATGGATAATTAAGAATGCCATTTGGTATAAAAAATTCCCCTTCCCATTACCAAAGAATGATTAATACTACATTAGCTGAAGATTTATCAGAGGGATGGCTAATAATCTATACTTACTATATCTTGATCTGCTCAGAAACTTGAGAAACAAACTTGAAGAGACTTGAAAGAGTATTAAAGAAAATAGTTCAAGTAAATATGAAGATATCATTAAAGAAATGTCATTTTTAATACAGTGAACTGAAAGCACTAGGAAATGTAGTGTCTGGAATAAGTTTTGACATAGATAAAACTAAATAGCAGCAGTACTACTAAAGCAAATTCCCAAAAATAAGAAAGAAATGCCACAATCCTTATGATTTGATTCATATTACAAACAACATATAAAAGAGATCAAAAAAACCTCAAAATCTTTATATAAGCTCTGTGACCAGCAAACAGTCTATGAAATGACTGGAGAAAGAGTCAAAGAATATGAAAAATTGAAAAAAACCCTCAAAAATCCCCCTTGTCTCTTAATGCCAAATTGAAAACTACCCTTCAAGTTATAAATTGATGCTTGTGGAGAAGGATAAGGTGCTGCACTACACAAAACACAATTAATCAATGATAAACCTGTTGAAGGACCAATTTGCTTTATTTAAAGACAAAGTAAGTCAACAGAAGCAAGGTATGGAGCAAGGCAAATGGAATGCCTTTTCTTAGTGTGGAACCTAGAGAAACTACACTATTACTTAGATGGAACAGTATTTGATGTCATTACAGCCTTTCATACTGTAAAATAATTGCAAAATGTGAAGAAAACAAATCAACATATGATGAGATGGCAGATTTCTATCCAAGAATATATATAGTCCATAGATCTGGAAATATTCACAAAAATGCAGATGGTCTCTAGAAAATACACCTGAAAACCCAGCATGGGTACAACAGCAAGGAAATCATATAGAAGGAATATGTGTTACAGACGTTGGCACAGCATTCTTTAATAAAGTCAAAGAAAGCTATATGATAGACAAGAATTTTCATATCTTATTTCAAATATCAATGAAATATTCAAAATACTCATAATTATCTTCCAAACTAAATGAAGTATGGAAAGAAGCATATTATGAAGGAAGATTCCACCTCCTTGATGGAGTTCTTTATCATAGGACCAAACACACATGTTTTATTAACTTGAAAGATAAAGCTCTAATAAGCACTATAATACATGAATGCCATGATAGTGTTTTATATGGATATCTCTCAGAAGATAAGACACTAGAAAGATTAAAAAACTGCTTTTGGTGGACAAATTGGAGAAACGATGTTGCAGAATACTGCCAAAATTGTGACAAGTTCCAAAACTCAAATAGAGCTGCAGGAAATAAGTTTGGTATAATGATCCAAATCTAAGAGCCAAAATACCATTAGGAAACAGTTTGTATGGATTGGGTAATGTCTCTTCCCCCAGCAGGAGACAGAATCTTCAATGCATTCCTAGTCTTAGTTGATAGGTACAGTAAAACCCCAATGTTCTTACCATTCTATAAAGATGACAAATCTATGGAAACAGATATAACTACATTTGATAGAGTTATTAGCCATACAAGCTTATTCCCAAATATCATAAGTGATAGAGGTCCCAAACTAACTTCAGCCCTATGGACAAATCTCCATAAGCTGTTTGGCACAAACTTACCATTCTCAACAGCATGTAACCCTCAAGCTGACGGACTAGCAAAGAGAATGATACAAACTTGGGAAGAAATGATCAGAATTTTATGTGCTCATGGCTTAGAACTCAAAGACTCTGATGGTTTTACTCATGATTGGTGTATTCTTATACTAGATCTTGAGTTGGAATATAAAAAATGAATTCATTCATCAACTGGTAAAGCACCAGAAATTTTGAAAAAAGGTTGAAACCAAAGACTACCTTATAACAAACTAAAAAAGGACTTGGTTGGTATACATCCAACAGAAATAAGTTTTAAGATAATTCTTGACAAATAAATACATTGCTCAAATATATGTATGCAGGATTCTTTCAAATATGAAAAAGAAAGATGAGATAAAAGTCACAAAGCACGTAATTTTCAAATAGGAGACCTAGTCCTAGTATTAAAATTAAAGACCCAAAGAAATTGAAAGATTTCTTTTCAAGAACTTTTATGATAAAGGCCTTCCATGGCCTTAATGTTGTACAGCTAGAATTAACAGGTTAATTAATGAAAAAAAAACCATATTTCCCTGTAAGTCTAATAGAACCTTACAGCTCAAGTGATAAGGAAATATTTCCTTTTAGAAATATACCACCACATAAAATTCTTCCTCTAGAATAAGGAGAAGAAAAGAAAATTTTAAGAGTCTTTAAAGAAAGCAGGACAAGAAACAGGAAAGAGAGAGAATACCTTGTAAGGTACAGAAACCCAACTCACAAATATGAATGGCTACTTGAGAAATATATCACTAATCCTGATAAAGTATTAAGGAGGTTAAAACATAAAGGAATACCCAAAGAATAAGAAAATTAAGCATTGATGAGCTTCAAGACTACAAATCTATATTGAAGAGGTAGGACAGTGGATGATACCCTAGTTAACTATATCAGATTATGGTACAATATTTTTTGGAGGTATGGAATATTAGCCTTTGAGATATGACCAAATATCCAAAAAGGTCACAAAACAACTTTACAAAACTTCTTTTTATAATAAGAGCTAAAATTAAAATCTTAAAATAAGTAAAAATGCCATGAAAAAGTATAAATTATTGATTATCTCAGAGCAAAATAAGCAAACATGTAAAATCAATTACACCATTTGATTCCCCATAAAAAGCTACACATACAACTCTTTTATTTCATATCTGTAAACCAAATACTTACTGAGATAACCTGAATATATGCACTTTTATGATCAGTGCATATATTCATGGCTTTTAGCGCATAGATTTTGTATTAAGCATGATAAAGAGTTTATTCCAAAAACGCTACCACAAAATGACTTGATGAATCAAAATATAAGATTTATTTGGCAATTCATAAAAAAGCTTAAAACCTACAAGGGGATATTGACCCCTTAACTTCAAAGGTGGTTCAAGCTTAACAAAGGTACATATTAAGCATCTACTAGCTCATAAGTGAAGAATGACTTAATTTTAATCATCATATTCAAGGTAAAACCCCATGAAATCATTGTTTGAAGTCCAAAGTAGTAGATTTTGACAGAAAAGGTGAGCTACAAGAAAAATCATTAAAAAATAGAGTTTTGATGATGTAATGAAATCCTCTTTAAAGCTTAGTGAGAAAATTAAAAGATATTCTAATTAGCTCTCTGAATTTTCTTAGCATGAAAAACATAGAAGTTATCAATGATCAAAGCTAAGGCTTACAAATGATCATTTATGATCAATAACTCTAATCTTACTTCAAGTTTAACAGTCAAATAAGAAATATAACTGGTTGTTATGAGTTTTTCATCATTAAGAATACTACAATCCATGAAATTGACTCATTTTCCAAACTTATGATGTCAGCAAATTAGAGCTATAGTGATAGCTCTAGAAATGGTGTAATAATGAGATAAAAAGATTTCATAATTGTTTAATAATCACCAAACCTTAAATAACTGATCAATTTTAGTGGATAACATCAGTAAGCCTCTACTAGAGGGTAGCTGGTTAATAGAAGGAAGTATCTTTACTATAAAAGGTCACCTTCTTGCTCTATTTCCCCCTCAGAAACAAAAAACAATAAAAACAATAAATAAAAGGTAAACTTCTTTTTTCTCCAATACAAAAATCCTATATTATTAAAAATCAAAGTTTCATCTTATAGTGATAACTATTTTATATTTGATTACATCAAATTTTTATTGTCATTTGTTAAATCATCTTAAACTCTCTAAATCCAAATAAAAGTAGTTCAATTTGTAATCCTTACTATTTTTTGTTGTAAATACAGTTAGAATAAGCTATGTTTAAATTTAAAGGCATAAATGTATGCAAAATTATTATTTTTAGTGTTAAAAGGAGGTTATTTTCTCTTATTATAATATTTTTATCTATTATTATTCATATAAATAGTACTTATATTAATATATAACTTTAATCTTGGTAATTATATTTTCATAATTTTTTAATTATTCATAAATAATAATTTTCTATGCATTTATTAATTTTTTCTAACATTGATTAATTGCCATAGATATACTAATTTATCTGATATTAATATATTAATTTTTTTATATTATTTTATTCACTCTTAATATTATAATAATATTTATGCCTTAATTATAAGAATATCTTTCAGATTTATTACTTGTTAAAATTAGGACATTCATAGTACAATAATCAAAATATTAGTGATTTTTACTTATTGTTTCATAGTCAAACCTTAGAAACATAAAGAAAAAAAAATCTTTTTCTTAGTCTTATTAAATAGTTAGGGTCCTGTTATGAGTCTTGTATTAAGATTAGTGAGCTTATATGTGAGACATGTGGTATATAAAGGCATACCCAGTAGACTCACAAACAACAATTGAAACGTATTCTTGATATATAATATCTCATGTGTACAAAGGAATTAGAAAATATAAAAAATAACTTTTAGATAAATATTTAACCACATATTTTTCATTTTATATTTTGATGATAAACCTGAAAATAACTAAGGTCATCCAAAGACAACTTTTCTTGAAGCCTCATAATTTTTGAGACATTTTGAATTGAGTGTTTTTTACATGGAAATTTATAAACATGTCAATAAAACATCAGAAACCTCAATTAACATGTATATCTGCATATATAATGTTTTAAAATCTTAATTTAAATATAAAAAGTGAGGTTTAGTGCATACTCACAGAGATGGTGAGTGATTTTCCAAATAATGTCGCTTTGATGTGCTTAATTCTATAAAGCCATACCTAGTATCACCGGAAATTGATGTGAGAGGGGGGAAAGTTCTCTAGAGGTCAAAAGGTGGAAGGGTACCAAATCATTTGGATTTGGAAGTATCAAAAATGATCCTCAAAGCAGGCTTTACTAGTGGTAGATAGCCAAGGAAGGAATTTCCATGTAAAAATTGGGAAAGAGCATTATTTTCTAGATTTTCGAGATCTCACACAGATACAGAGAGTCCAGAGTTTTCCATATTTAGAATTTCTCTGTGCTATAATACTAAATTAGGCTGTATTAAAATCTTCCAATCCTAAAAACAATACTGTATAAGTGTATTAAAGGTTTCAGGTTTGGAAATTCATTTTTACCTGAAAAATAGTACAATAACAAAGTGATTTCAACATATCATTCAAATTTCAAAGAAAATTGAATTTACTAAAAACTTTCATGCGAAATAAATAGAATATCTATTATCAAATTAAATTTGGATATGAGTGAAATTATCAAGCAGGATCATATCTAAAAATGACATAGAAATTATCCCTCTATGATAAGAGATACATGGGATGAAGATTAATCTCAAAAATTCATGAAAAATATGAGGAATAAGATTTCTTGATAATTCCTTTAAGATTGGTTTATTAAAATTCTAGCAAGGAATTAAATATATTTTTTTATAACATAGAACTTGAAGACATGGTTTTTCTTATGAAACAGTTTTAGTATTATATTGCATCCAAATGAGGAAATATTGTGCTACAGTCATAGTATTTCCTTGGGCCTTTTCAGTAATGAATATTATATGCCCTCCATGATATTCATATTCAACTATGAAGAGGATTGAAGCGTTAAAAGAAACCTCTTCTTCAATTTTTTCTCCCCAGCCAACTTTTAAATCAACACCACATAAATAACAGTCAGTATATATTTAATAAATTCTAGATTAATCTTTATTTAAATTCTTAAAGTTTTTATATCTGAGCTGAAGAATAATGTGAGAAGTTGTTATAATCGATAATACTATTTAGTATATGTATTTAACTATTCTTAAAAGCATAAAAGTAAATAAAAATACTCTTTTAATCTTAAAATATTTACAAATTAAATAAATTCCAATATTCTTCATATTAAATAAGTGTTTATAAACTTTCAAATTTTAGCTCTTATATATTAATTACTTACTTAATATTATAATTGCTAGTAACAGATAATAAGAAAAAAAGTAGTAATTTTTACTTATTATTTTACCAGTATAAAGTTATTATGAGTCTGTAAAGCTTTACTCTTGAATTACCTTTAGTACTTAAAGATAAAATACTAGAAAACTCATAGCACTGGTTAATAATAAAAAGGTTGTTTTTTAACCGAGTTTGATATAAAGACCTTACTTCTGGGGTCCATGTTTTGTTTTTTAATCAATTTAATCCTCTTATTTTTGAATTTGGCTGTGTCTGACACATTACAATTTCATAATTGGAGTTATTTTGAGACACTCTGACATCAGAAAGATACTTTATTGTGATTATTTTGATAAATTTTTTCTTATTATGAGTTATTTTTATCTTGAACTGACTGATACTTGAATTGTTTTTTTCTTTTAAGTGTCTCAAAAAAGACAAAGAGTAGTTGGTAAATTTTTTCAAAGGAACATTTAGCAAAGTAATAAATATAGAGTAACTTCAAAAGATTAAACTCTTGTTTAACCAGTGTCCAAAAGATGATTTTCTGGAACTCAACAAGGTAATTCATTCCCTTGAGTCTTCTTGTGAGCTATAGCTCCAAAATATTGATGTATTATCATTTCTACTGGAAGTGGAAGTGATTACAGAGCTTAATCACATAGAGGAAGATTCACAAGAGCCTACAAAAGAGAAATTACCTCAAACAGAGTATCCAAAAGAGGTAGCTCCTCCACAAGAAACGAATCAATGGAGGATTCCACAGCTTCCACAAACCACCCAAGGTTGAAATGAGAAGTTTAAATTACGGAAAAAACTGATTCTGACAGAACTGTAACAGTTTACAGGACTGAATACCTTTGTCGCAGTGTAAGTGTAAATATATCAAAAAAGGTTCAAGAGCTGTCATATTTCAGCCAAAAGAGAGGAGTTGGCACTTTGTCCAAACCTCTGGATAGGGAAACTTAACTCTTAATTTCACATAAAGAGCTTCCTGGGTCCAGAGAAGACAGCCCAGTTACTCAATGGATGCACCCAAATGAGATACGAAGGGTAAGTAAAGAAAATAAAATATCGGTTCAAAAACCAAAAAAAACTTGGAGAAAACCAGGACGAAAGAAGGAATAGGAATAAAAATTGAGACATAATGAGAAAAAAATTAATTCCCATGGAATAAACAAGAAAAATAGTAGAGAACAAGCGTCAACCAGCCAAGCTCCAGTACAAATAATGTCCCAGAGCTTGCAATACTACAAGAATATAGGAAGCCACGGAATCAAAAGAGGGAAATAGAAGAAACCATACTCCCCCAATTACGGCATCCTACAAAGGGTAATAACAGCAGTGGACAACTTGTTCCATATGGCTCAAAAATTAGTGGAATTCAAAGACAAAGACCAGGGAAAGATGAACAAAAGTTTTCCAAAGGAATGAAAAGACTTATTTCCAATGTTTTAACAAAATTTAAATCTTTTGATACAAATTCTACACTTTTTTTGCATAGGGATAATGTATTTGAAGATTATTTGGAGCTTAATAATGAGAAATTGAGAGAAATTGAGTCCAATTCTCAATTAAGTCAGCAGATGAATCAAAATCATCTTGAATTTAAGAATAAATCATATGATAGGTGTATAGATATGGAAAAAAATGACTTCAAATTGCGCAAAGAGAATAAAGAAGACTCTATGCACATAATCACCAAGAAAATTAAATCTTTCAAGTTCCAAGTCTAAAGTCTTGAATCTAATTCGGTTAATAATGCTGAATTACTACAAGATAAATTTGTACTTAGTGAACAATAAGGAATGAATATTAAATACGAAATTCAAGAAAGCATTAATTAAATTTCAGTAAAGATGGAACAAATGAAATTAAAACATAATTCCATGCCTTTTTAAAAAAGAATGAAGAATAATATTAATTTCGTGACCAATCATTTCAATTAAGATCAGAGTAACATTGATGAAATTAAAATTAATGCTAGCCATATTACTAAGCTTTATGACTGACCAAGATTAAAAGGTAAAGGAGAATATAATCATAATGAGCTTATCAAGGCTATTGATATATTTAAAGAAGATTAAAATATCCCAGATGGATTAATTAATTATAGACTGAATAGTCTTTTTAAAAGAACTTCCAAGAAATGTTACTTAAGAACCAGAAAGGACTGTGAGAAAGGTATGTGGCCTTGGTGGAAAAGTAAAATCATTTCAAATGGTCTGAGGACTCTTGGAGATTTTAATTAGAATATGCATCTAATGATTGTGTTTTTCAACCCAACAAAGATAAACCTACGTCATGGTTTATAAGGCAGGAAGAGGGGTTAAGTATATTATATCCTGATATTCTGGATTCTCAAATAAGTAAGATGCTATTGATTCGATGTTAAAGAGAGTTAAAAAACTCTATTAAAAGTAGATTTTCAGAACTTTCTTCCATTGAGGATATAGTAACTAGAACCAGAATTGTGAAGACTTATGTTAAAACCAATTATGATCAAAAAAGGTATTTAAAACCTTTTATCTCTAAGGAGAAGAGAAAAAACAACTCTCCTTCAAGCTTTCATAAGTGATGAAGTACCAATAGCTTAGCAAAAAATTTCCCCAAAAGGCAAGATTTAAGAAAATTACTGTTGAAGATGGAGAACATTCTACCCCAAAATCTGACTTTCAGGTGACTCTGATGAAGCGTCTATTTCTTTAGGAGAAGAAGGAAGTAATGAAATTAGAATAACTAATCTTAATTCTTATTTTTATGTAGCAGAAGTCCATACAGACTTACCTCACAGGGGTAATATTCACTTGAGTAACTTACATGTACATGATGCAAGAATGAAACATCTTAAAACTTACAGAGGAAAGGGATATACTACTTGAAGCTCATGTATAGCTCATGCACTGATCAATAATTAAAAGATAAAAGATGATGACTCAGGAGCTTTTTCAGTTTGTGTTGGAATTAGATACATGGATAAGCACTTTACCAACTGGAAAATTGAGATCTTACCAATTGATGGAATTAAATTCAGCAGTGAAAGTCACATTATGAAACATCCAGAAATATGGGGAGAAAAGCATTTTTTACTCATCCAGGAGGAGGGATAATCATGAAGGTAAAGTTAGTTCAAATGGAAAATTATACAAGTGATTATTTCACAATTGGTAATGAGAGTATGGACATGTATGGAATCGACATTGTGGGAAATAAGGGAAGATATTTCACCATACGTGATAATAGGTTCCATAAATTGAGTTTTGGTAATAATTACTCAAACAAAAAACAATTGGGTATATTGAGAATAAAAGAACATTTTTTTATTGAAACCAAACTCTGTGAAGCTTAACTCAATCATGACTTCGAGTCCTCCATGAAAGGAAACCCTTTGAATTTTTGATGTAAACATCAACACACATTTTAATAAGAAAAAGAATCTCTAGGTGCCATCAAAGGACATAAATGAATCTTAAAATAAATAAGTCATATATACATTTTCTCCGAAGAACAGCTTATCCTGCTAGCCCAAGAGCTAGAGAAGCCCTTGAATCTCATATTGAAGAATTTCTTCAATTAGGGGTTTCATGCAAAGATGGTCATAATGAAGAAGTTTAAATAACTAACCCTGTAATTATTTCTTTGACAGGTGATAATTTAGGAATGGTTGGCGATCTTAGAGCATTGAACACTTATACAATACCTGATAGATATCCAATACCATGTATCCAAGAGACATTGACACAATTTTATGAAGCAAAATACATAGCTTCTATTTATTCTTTGAAAGACTTCCATAGGAATGTTATTTCACCACAAGAAATGAAGCTATTTAGAATTATTTATCACTGTGGGGCTTATGAGTATTTAATAATGTACTTTGGCATCAAACATTTTCCTTCAAATTATCAAAGGATGATGAATATCATTTTTCCAACAGGAATTTCTGAAGGATGGTTAATGATATATATTGATTATATAAATATTTCTTCTAATACTTGGTAAGTTCACTTAGAAAGACTTTCCCATGTTCTGAAAAAAGGAACTAAGTCAATTTGAAGATTTCAGGGAAAAAAATGTAAATTAGGTCTTGGGAACTTGAAGAACTAGGTCATGTCCATTCAGGACTTAGTATTGGAATTGAAAAAATAAAGTTCTTACAGTTTTATTGAAGCCTGTACCTCAGAATAAGAAATAAATGACGCGTTTCTTATTTCGTGCCAGTTATTAAAAAAATAATTTGAAGGATTTTGATATTCTGCAAAAGCTTTTTACAGACTATGTGATCAAACCATAATTTATAAGATGAAAAAGGATAGAACTATTGAATTTAAAAAAACAAAGAATTATTGAAAAAAGCTTCTTTGTTACTTATTCAATGTTGGAAGATACCTTCAAAATTGTATATTGATGCATTTGGAGATGGTTTAGGAGCCACATTTCACCAAGTACAAAGAAGGAATGATAAACCTTTTGAAGTTACTGTTTGTTTTATATCAAGAAAAATTGAGCCAACAGAGGCAAGGTATGGTGCCTGTAGAATGTAATTATTATTTCTATTTTGGGTTCTTGAAAAAATCTATTAGTAGCCAGATGGAAGGCAATTTAAGATAATTACAGATTGTAATTTTGTGAGATCTTTATTAAGCATTAAAACCCCAAATAGACATATGTTAAGATGGCAAATAGCCATCCAGGAATAGAAATATAATATGACTATAGTATATTAATCTAATAATACCCATAAAAATGCTTATGGACTTAGCAGATATCCCCTTTCCAATAATCCTAAAAATTATGCATTTGGGCCAAAGAATTCAGAGCCTCAAATACGTATTGAAGGTATAAATATCACAGATTTCATGAAGTAAGACAGAGTCATGAACAGGATAAATCTTGTCATATATTTTTTACTCTTTTAGAAAAAAATCATAAAGACAATACTACTTATAAGTTTTTGGATAATTAATGGCGAAAAACTTATACAGAAGGAATATTCCATTTGTTTGATGGTATTATATACTACAGAAAAAAACATACATGTGTTATGAATCTGTGTAACTGATTACTTAACAAAACCATTTTATAAAATTTAATGATAACATTTAAAAAGTTAATTTATGTGAAGAAAAAGTTTAAAAAATAACAAAGACTTTTGAATGGTGGCCATCTTGGAGACAAGATGTCATTTGAAATTACCATTCATGTGACAGATACCAAAAATCCAATAGAGCTGCAGGCAGAAACTCTGGATTAATGATCCAAATTCAAGAACCCAGTGCTCCATGGGAATTCGCCCACATAGATTGGGTTCATTCTCTTCTACCAGAAGGAGATAAAGGCTATGATGTATGTTTAGTAGTATCTGAAAGGTATAGTAAAACACCTATTTTCTTACCTTGTCACAAGGATGGAACTGCTATGGATACTATTATTTTAATTTGGACAAGATTGATTTCACATACAGAATTATCTACTAATATTATTAATGAGGAAGATCCTGATCTTACTTTAGGATTATGGAATAATATGCATGATCGTTTTGGAGCTAAGTTATCATTATCAACAGCATATTATCCAAAAACTGATGTTTTTTCTGAAAGAATGATACAGACCCTTGAGGATATGATTGGAAAGGTTTTCTCTTATGGCTTTGAGATTATAGATTATGATGGATTCATAAATCATTGGTGTACTTTTATTTCAGATTTAGAACTATCTTATAGAACCTCCATCCATGCAAGTACTCGTAATACACAAGAAGTCTTTGAAAAAGGTTTGAATCCTCAGTTTCCTTTGGATTATTTTAAAAACCACTTATTAATCCAAAATCAGGAATATTTAAAGTTGTGCTAGCTCAAGAAAAAGAACATTCCAAAAAGAGAATTAAAATTGCATTCGAGTATTCAAAGAAAAATGGGAAAAAAGTCATAAGACCCCATTTTTTAAAGTTGGAGACTGAGTTTTGATTTTACCTTTGCGCTTTCATAATATAAAAGGATCGAAGAAATTGGAAGATTTCCTTTTCGGACCCTTTATTATTAAAGCTTTACCTATTACAAGCAGGATCAAAAGGAGAAATATAAGATAAAAATCCTACTCTTCACATAAGCTTGATTAAGCCTTATTTATCTAATGATAAACATATATGCCTCTTAAGAAATTAAGAGACTCCTGAAATTCCTACATTAGAAACATATGAAAAAAAGAAAGTCAAGAATATCCTCAAATAGGGAAGACTTTCAAAGAATATCTTGTAAGATACAGGAAACCCATTCATGAAGATGAATGGCTATGTGAAAAAGATATACCTAACTGAGACAAATTTCTCAGAATTTTTAGACATAAAATAAGAACCTCAACAATTAAGGTTTGATTTTATAGAAATTTATGGCTTGATATGAGCTATTAAAGAGGTAGGGAAGTGGGGTTTAATTCCCTTGTGGAATTAATTTTTTTCACTCTCTCCATATTTAAACTTGAATATTATAAAATAAAATCCTTTTTGGGGGTTGGGAATTTGAGCCTTGGGGTATGCAAACGAATGAAAAATAGACTCACAAATAACAATTTACACATATTTTTGATACACAAGATCTCATATGTAAAAAATGGAAGATAAAATACAAAAAAAACCATTCATTCCGTTAGCAAAAATAAGTTTTGGTTTGATATTTGTATTCTACATCTAAAAATAACTGAGGTAATCCAAAGAAACATTTTCTTGAAACCTCATAATTTTCTAGATATTTTCAATTATTTTTTGTATATAGAAATATGTAGAAATATCAATAACACATCAGAAACCTCAATTGACATGTCTGTGTGCATGTTTAATGTGTTGAATTGATAATTTACACTTGGAAGTGAGGTGTGGTGTATATTTACAGAGCTACTGAAATATTTGACATATATTTTAGATTCCACGTGCTTAAATATATATATAAAGCCAAACCTAGTATGACCAGAAGTTGACACCAGAGGGGGGAAAGTCCTCCAGAAGTCAAACGGTGGAAGGTTACCAACTATTTTGGATTTCAGGGAATCAAGAGCTGTCCTCACAGCCACATTTACTAGCATGAGAGATCCAAGGAAGGGATTTCCACATGAAAATTGGCAAAAATCACTATTTTCTAGATTTTTTAGATCCCATGCAGATGCAGAGAGTCTAGATTTTTCCATACTTGAGCTTTCTCTGTTTTAACTTTCTAAATTAAGTTGGATAAAAATTTTACAAGTCTAAAGGGGATAATACATATGTGGATTAAAGGTTTCAGGTTTGAACATCCATATTTATGTGAAAAATAGTAAAATAACAAAGTGATTTTGAGATTTCATTCAAAGGAAAAATAACCTTGGATATAATACAAACTTTCATGAGTAACAAAGAGAATATTAATTCTTAAATTAACTAGAAAATAAGTAAAATTCTAAAGCTAGATCGCATCTAAAAATGGGATAGAAATGATCCCTCTATAATAAGAGGTAGATAGAATTAAGATTAAGTTCAAATATTAATGAGAAATTAATTTAAAATATTTTTGATAATCTCTTTTAAATTGGTTAATGAAAATTATAAAAAGTAAGTAAGTGTCTTTTCTTCACAAAGTAGAAACTTAAGAAATTCTTTTGATTATTACAGAGGTTTAGTATAATATTACTTACATAGGAGGAGATATTAATGTACTAAAGAAATATTAGTTTCTTGGGATTTTCACTAATGAATATTATAGGCCCACAGCAAGATTCATATTAACCTATGAAATGGATTGAAGCTTTAAAAGAAACCTTTTCTTCATTTTTTTTCTCCCCAGCCCACTTTTGAATCAATAACATTTAAATCAAAGCAAGCTTATATTATGGAATAATAGATTACCGTTTATTTAAATTCTTAAAAAATTTATATTTTTAATAATCTAGGATCTGAAGTTGAAGATTAATCTGAAGATTTGCTCTAATAAATTATAATATTCATTATATTTATTTAATTATCATTGAAAGAATAAAAGTAGATTGAAATATTCTTTCAATCTTAAATTTTTTGCAAATGACTTAAATTACAATATTTTAAATATTAAAGAAGTGTTTCTACACTTGAAAGTATTAAATCTTATAGAGAACTTACTTACTTATTATTATAAGATCTGGTAAAACAAAAAACAAGTTTTAATTATTCTTTTGATTATAAATGTACAAAGCTTCAATATTGAAGTATTCCTAGTCCTTCAAGATTAATTATTAGGATGGTAATGGTACTAGTTAATAATAAAAGGGTTATTTTATACCCAATAGTTATAGAAAGAAATTAAATTATACTTCAAACAAATGCTCAAATTTGGTTTCTTTGAAAAGGGTATTCTTATTGAAACAAGAATCATGAGTACTTGTTTGATCAAAAATTATAGCTTTAAATCTAGGTTTTGACCATAGTGTTATTGATAGATCTAATTTGGAGACTAATGATAAGTCTTCTCCATTTGTCAAAGCCCCAAATCCTATTTCATTTTGTGATTCTATCGAGCCTGACTATTCAGCATTATTTTTAGGGGTGTAAAAGATTATGGAACACCTGGTTACTTGACACTTCTTAAGTTCAAGACAGACTTACCAATAATTTCTCCCTCAAAGTACTGTCTTATTTAATGCCACACAAAAAGGAGTTCCCACATCTGGTGTTCCAGAAATGGCCAGTCCAAATTTAACCATCAATAAGGATTCAATTTTCACAAAAACTAATATTCAAATTAAATCAGTTCAGAAAAAAGTTTTATCACTCAGTCAATCCCAAAAGACTATGAATTCAATATGGAATGAGAAAACCCACAGATCTCTATATATTCATAACCATCAAGCTCTTCAACAAAATCAATTGATTATTTCTACCCAAGAAGAGGGGAAAAACTACCTAGAGGAAAATAAAACAAAGATTTTAGTATGCCAGTTGGAACACCCCAAACCCAGAAGAAATACAAGAAGATAGCTGGAGATTATTTCCAGAAATCACTCAAGTAACTATTTGAAATTGAAAAGGGATGTGAAAAATAGAAATTGAACACAAAATTATCAATATTAATTGAACATCATCATCAAGGATATCACATAATACCAAGGAATACAAAGAATAAACCATACAAGGACAAGAAGATATGTCTACAGAAGAATTAATCGAAATCCTTAAGAATGAAGGAAAAGGAAAGGAATCAAAATTCACTTCACAAAAAGCCCAATAGAAGGAATTATAACCATCCCAAAGATTTTTAGACAAAAAGGATCACAATCACCATTTGAAAGGCCCATGAGCTGATCACCAATATCCACTGAATATAAGGTTTGCCTATGAAAATCTGAGCAAAATGAAGAGTACTATGACTATATTAATGAAATGAAAAAATATATTATAATAAAAGTTTTAATCATAAAAATTGTATCTTTCTAGAGTTAATATTGAAATAACTCTTAATATTATTAATAAAAATTGAAGAACGCAATTATTATTCTACCAATTATCATAAGAGCAGTTATATAATAGTAGGACATAATTTTATACAAGAATAAATATACCTAGTGGATACTAAAAATAATAAAAATTATCATTTTTGACAATAATTATTAGAATGATTCTTGTAATAAGGATTCTACAGTAGACTTGGAGATTCATAGAGAAAAAATAACAGTTTAAAAGAGTATTTTAGAGAAAAACAGGACAAGAAAAGCAAAAAAGGATTGAGAATATTAATCAAGGGATTCCAGAAGTATATCAGAAGAATCCTGGATTTTAAGGATTTTCAAAGGATACCAAACAACAAAAATAAGTAGTCTAGAGGTTAAAATACTATAAAATATAATAATATTAAGAATTTGAGTTCTTTGAATGATTTAAAAAGATTATAAAACTCTAGTCACTAGTAATAATAATATTAATTAGCTTGATTGTAAGATAAAGGTGAATGTTATGTAAAAACAGTAATAAGAGGGTTCCTTTTGAGATCTCTCCTTTTGAGCTCTCTAGAGTCTATAAGATTAATAGAGAATGTGTAAGGCAGAATACTGAAAAGCCATGAGGTTAGAAATTATCTACCACTTTTGGATTAGAGATTAAATAACCTTTTTACTTGATGAAATAATCTAATTACTAATGAATGGATTCCTCATAACTAAAAACCCATTGATGGTTGAGAAATAATCAGTTTACTAAAAAAACGTTCATTTATTTCAAAATATACATTTAGTTCTCACATTTATCCATTTTATTGAAAATCTCATCATATACTATAATATCTGTGAATTTTTGAAGCTCCAGTGCTCTATGTGAAATCATCAAAAAAGGACATTAAATGAAACTTTCAATTGAGCTTGTGAAGTTTTGTTTATTTTTTTTGATAAAGTTGGATGTCGTCTATTTTTACATTGAATCTCAAAGCTTCAAAAAAATTTATTAAAAATTTATTTTTAATGATTTTTTTAAGACTTCATCATTTTCTTCAAAAAAGTAATTTACAGGTGGTTTACTGATTAGTTACCAAGGTGTACCAGTCACAAAGTAATTTATTAGTCTGGGAAAGCTTCAAATTGGCTTATGGGAACCTCTCTGTGGCTTAGAGGACCAAGAAATTAAGTTACCCCAGCTCTTTTTAACTTTTGTCCTTTTCCCCCTCTCTACTATAATTTGTACTTATAGCAGTATTCCAATAATACCATAATGTGTATATGGTAAAATATAAATAAATTAAAATAGTATAGAGTTTTATTACATATATGAATGCGCCTAGGATGCACCAATTGTTAAATATACCTGGAATTCCTACAATCCCATTATTTTTCTCTAAAATTCCATTCTAAGTGTACCATCAGGGGATTTTATCTGAGTAGGGCTTTGGATGGTTTCCTGCTCAACAGTTCAAAAAATTTGTATTTATTTTTCAATTATGGATAGACCTACTTTAAGATTCATATTTGGGTATACCTTGTGTGAGGGCACCCAGGCTAAAGTTTATTTTGGAATACTAGGTCTTAATTACTCAATTAAAAGGCATTCACCTTTTTATGCTTAAAAAATGCTTAATTTTGGTAGTAAAAATTACTTATATATTTCTCATTGTTATTGAGTAATTATTATTTCAAGTTGTGGCCTATTTGAGTATGAAAAACATTTGTAAAGGCTCAAATTCTCTCCCACCACAAAGTAAAATTTGAGAACAATTTTATCAAGAAGAAAAACATCATTTATTCCAATATAAGCCCAAAAGAGGGTAATAGTCCACTGTTCAACCTCTTCATATTTTACTCAGATAAGGTAAATGAAACAAAATTATAAAAATACGGAGGCCTTGGGCCATATTTCATGCCTAAATCTTTGTAGAAATTTGTCTGAGTCAGGTATTTCCTTTTCTGTTGGCCAATTATCTTCATGAGATGGGCATTTATACCCAAGTAATTCTTCTCTAAGATTATTACCCCTCAGCTTCCTCCCTTTCAACCGTTTGTTTGCTTTTAGTGTCTTATTTCTCCAATAGAGAGACTGCTCAAGGAGTTGGATTTCTGAGGGGAAACAACTGTTTATCAATTGATTGATATTCTTTGAGAAAGCTGACAGGAAAATTGGGATGTTTATTATAAAACTCTTCAGTTTGTTCCAGCTGTAATGCATTTGAAGTGCTTTAAAAATAAAAGGTCCAAAAAAGAATCTTTGAGTTTCTTGGGGCCTTTGATATTGTTGGAATTTGAGGTTTAAACTAAGAGTAGGTCTCCTAATTCAAGGTCTGGGGTCTTGTGAACTTTATCCTTTCTCTTGTCGCCATATTCCAAGGATCAATTTATTCTTTGTAAGGCATGATTATTTACTTTTTAAAGCATTAGTTTTCAGCTAGAAGAAGCTGGGTTTATTTCAAATAAGTGCCTTCATAAGATTTAAGTAGGAACCTTTGCATTCCAGACTTTTTACATCATGGCAGATGTTGTACCTGTTGTTTCACGAATAGAGGTTTTATATGCCAATTATAATTCTGGGATCAAGGTGAACAAGTAATGGGTGAAACCATCTGGGTATTTAAATTATAGACCACATGCACATAATGCTCATATCGTGCCTTCCAGGATCTGAATTATCCTTTCAGTTAATCCATCAGTCTGAGGATAATATTCTATAAAAAAGGACAGTTTGGTCCCAAATAACCTGTGAATAGAAGTCCAAATATTTGAGCTTTGGGAACAATAGTAGTATTTCCTTTGTACTCTTGGATGGCTATTTTCCACCTTGACATATTTCTATTTGGTGCTTTCATGTTTAAAGGTGACTTGACTGTGTTGAAATCAGTTATTACTTCAAGAAAACTTTCATCCAAACAGTAATGGAGTTTTTCTAAGGCCCAAAAAAAAACATAGGAATTCCATTTGTCTTGTGCCATATCTTGCTTCTGTAGGTTTGATATTCCTAGAAAAAAAGTATATTGGTCCTTCATGTGATTTTTCTTGGACAATTTGGACTTGATTAAGGGCAGAACACAATCCTTCTCCAATAGAATCAATATAGAGGCTGAAAGGGATCTCACAATATGGAATCAGTACAAGAGGAGCATTTGTAAAGCAGTGCTTGATTGTCTCATGATATAAAATCCTTTGCTGTGTCATTTGAAACACTGTTTTTTGATCACAAATCCTGTAAAGACTTTTAGCCAGGATGGAAAAGTATTTGAAATCTTTCTCATAGTAGCTGGAAAAAAATAGAAAAGACATCATGTTTTTCTTAGTTTCTGGCATAGTTCTAAGTAAAACTGATGCTACTTCATTCTTATCTATTCCAAGAATAAGACCTGAAACAACATTTCAAAGTGCTATAAGTTCCTCAAAATCAAAAATACAATTCTTCAAGGATATATGAATTTTGAATTTGGTAACTTTCTTTAAAACTCTTTGCAGTCTTTCCAAGTGAATCGGCCAAGTTTCTGAAAATATTTTGATATAATAAATGTAAATGATTAAACATCCTTATGATAACTCAGTGGAAAAGATGTTGTTAATGATTCTTTGATAGTGCAAAGGTTCATTCTTAATTCCAGAAGGCATTCTCAAGTACTCATAAATACAATAATGTGCAATAATTCTCAAAAGTCATTTGGAACTATCAGTAAGAACATTCTTATGAAAACCTTTGCATGCATAAATTTGAGTGATAAATTTTGCTTTCTATAGCTGAATCAAGGCTTCTTGAATCCTTGGAATTGGGTATCTGTCATGTATGGTGTAGGTCTTCAGGGCTCTGAAGTCACCAGTTATTCTTAACTTATCACTGTGCAAGGCTATAATGACAGGATTTGTTACTTCAACTGTCTAATTATGGCCACTTTCCTTAAAACAAAAAGTTCTACCAGCTCTTTGATATGTTTTTCAAGTTCCCCTCCAGCTCCAGGACTAGCTGAGTAGGCAGGTATTATAAGGACTGGTGGGAAGGGCCTCTCAATATTAATATTGAGGTAATCTTAATGTCCAATGATGGAACCTAAAGGTTGATAATAAGAAGAAAATTCATTTCTGTAATTAAAGAGGAAGTCATACAGCTCATGTTTCAATGGTAATGATAAATCAGGGTTAATTTTTCCTACAGAAAGATCTTCTTTGAAAAGCTTAATCTTTCATTCATTTTCATCATGACTAATGGATGACACTTGATTTTTCACAGGGGAGAAAGCAAATTATTGTCTTCTGTTCTCCCCAATTGTAAATGATATGTCTTTGTAGCTATTGGTATCTATTTGATAAATATGGATATAGTAATATTCAAGTACAAAGTTCTTGGGTGTGCAGTTATTGATTCTTAAAAATCAATCTTCAGCCTTATGCTTCCTGCAAGCTGCAGAGAGACAATATCTCCTTCAAATATACCCAATGGTTGCATGTTACCAGTGGATCTACTAAATTTAACACCATCAATGGTGGAATGGATTGTTTTCATTCTGGAAATAAAGATGCATAATAATACTTTTCAACACATGTGAAGAATTTTCCTGTTAAAAGACTAAATGTTACATCTTGATTGTGCATCATAGCTTATGTGATACAAGAAGATCCTGCAGTATGCCCTTTTCCTATGGCAGTTTTGGGTTTCTGCATTCTTGAATCTTGAATATTGATGAGATTCATGTAGTTCTTACTATATTGGGGTAGATTATTGTGAAATTCATTTACTTCATATAAATCAGTAATATTTTTAATTGAAGTATTTTATAAAGAATCTTCCTCATCTAAAGGCAGATATTAATTAAAAGATTCTTCTTTTTATTTCAAGGGTTTCCCTTGTTTAACAAGCTTAATTTCACTCATTCCTTGCTTGGGGAAAGAATTAGCTTAATGGGATTTACTCCCACATTTATGGCACTTAAGAGGTGTATTTACCATTTTTCTGACTAGTAGGTCTCCTGGTGCTTCTCTGTCATTAGGGATGGACAATATAGGGGCTTTATTCTAAGCTCTACCAATTTTGGTTCAGGTGAAGATTTATTCCATAGAATTAATGTAATAATCTGTGGAACAGGGCTCTATACCCCTTCTTTTAATGGAATGTTCTTAGTATTTACCACACCTCCTCAATTTTACTTTGTGGATCAAGGATTCTGACATTTCACGGTCTAAAGATGTAAGTCTATCATTTTGCTTGAGGAACCAAGTAATTGGGTCATGTTTTTCAAAATTGAACATGGATTATTCAAAAGCATTCTCAATCATATATCTCAAAGAATAATTAGCCCATTTGGAGATAATTTGAGTTTTCCACCAATTCCAAGTGTTTCTACCATGGTATTGTCTTATCTGATAATACCATATTTTGAAACTTTAATGAAACAGAGAGAGTATCCTGGATATAATTAATTAATCTGGAATATGAATATGTCCTTCAAACATATAAATAGTTTTGATTAATTGCATATGATTATATTTACCTTCACCCATGAATACTGGCTATTAATCCAATTTGGGTACATCTTTGGCTACATAAGGTGTTTCTGATTGTTGGTTGTTGACTATTGGTGTTTCTTTAGGAGAATATTGTAGTTTAAATTAATCCAATGTGCTTCCATCTTTCACAGAATTTTCTTGTATTTTTTGAAATTTTATGAATTTCTTCATTAATTTCGTCTTTGAAATTCTTTCTGGCTATGTCACTTTTGTGCATTTTGTCTGTGATAAGATTAGTTCTGCCTCTAGTCATGCTACTTAATGGTTGGGATTTTCAGCTAATATTTTGAAATTTAGTTTTAAGATTAGAAATGGAGAATTGTTCTTGAGGCTGTAGGACTTTAGACTCAATTCTCTCTACTTTAGTGCTGACATAAATCATGCCTGCCAATATAATGTCACATTGAAATTGAATATTTTTCTGATTAACCTTTCAATATTTTATTTGATTACAAATATCCTTCAGAACTGTGTCAATAGCAGGAAATTGTATTGCCATATATGAACTAAAAATTTCAGAAATACAAATTTGATCCAATTCTTGGGACATGATTGGTACAATCTATGTTGTTTCTTGTTGGTGAGCTCCATGAGAGTTCTGGCCATGTTAAGAAAATTTTCCATGGCTGACTATTCCCTTGGAAGTATGGCTTGTGGCATTTGGACTTCCCTTTGCCTTTGCCTTTGACAACTGGAGCTTTGGTGGGTTTCTTGGCTGATGTAAGCACTTTTTTGTCTCCTCATTGAATACTTAAGTTTTTGAAACTTCTACTTGTGCAGGAAATCTATCTATCAGGGATTTCCTCTGGTTCTTTTACAGGGAACTCTTATTTCTCAACCAGGCTTTGATCTGTTGAAGCTTTGCTTTGTCCTTATTTGGGTACCAAAATCATTCCTATTCTCTTGTCTTCTCCTCTCTCAGATATCCTCCCACCAACAGATAGGGGTTAATCACACCAAGAAAAAGGTTTGGGAAAGGTTCCCAGTCATCCTGCTTGTTGGCTCTGTGTAGGGTCTTGTACCATCTTTGATAAATCTCTACTGAGGCATGATGGAGTGGGTGAAAGTTTTAAAGAATGGTGCACAGTCAGTTTGTCATCCAAAAACTCAGTAGGACCAGGAAATGACCTTGTGGTACTGGTGGAAAATGGGGAATTTTTCATTTGTGCTTTACCTTAGGGGGTTGAGTTACCTTCTTTGAATCTATGTCCATATGGTGGGATGGTATAGCTGGTGTCACTTCTAGTAGGTGCAATTTCAGTAGAAAAGTAGAATAATGTAAGTGTCACAGGGGCTCCTGAGGATAACAAGAGTGGCCTGGCACTCCAGAATCAAGAACTCACTTGCAGGGTTCCAAAAGGATAAAGAAATAATTTAAACATACATTTTTTCAAGGAAAATAAGAGCAAGTACAAATATGCCAAAGGTAAGAAAAGAAGACAGCAGCCAAAAATGATTAAGAGAAGCCAAAGGAAAAGTAGCCAACCAAATGAATCCTCAATTCACTGTTTCAACCTACCAGAAAGAACAATGGAATTATTAAAGGCTATTCCCACCAAAATCTACTGACAGGAAAAGAAAAGATGCAAGTGACTGACTTATATAAATATCAGTATTTACTTTGAAGAATGAAAAGAAAATAATGACAAAAAAATCCAATAGATTAATTCACTGGGTAGAAGTCCCCAGGGGTGAAAAAGCAGCCAGTACATGTGAAAATTTGAAGAACATATCCTGGGAGGTTTATCACCCAGCTTTATTGACTGTTTTAGGTCAATACAGACATGGAAATCTCTTGAATTGAACTGTGTGCCTGGAATTACCAGAGTAGAAAATTAATTGATCCAAAAGGATCAATGTCATAAAGGCTTCCTGAATACAGCCTTTAAGGACCAATTGAGGTGCCCAAGGAGCGCTGGAGCTCTTGATTCCTTGATAACACTTTTGATGAACAACTGCTGTTGAAGAATTTTGGGCCAGTATTTCCTTTGGGGAATACCATTGAGCTTAAAATAACAACACCTGAAGGTCCAGGTGGTTGGTGTCCTCAAATGGTCTTCTGGATACCACCATGGATTTCAAGATTTAGTGACTGGAGTCTTCCTTTGAACTGAAGTGATGGACTGGTGAATTGTGGTAAAATTATGAGATGGATTCTTGAGGGCATCACCAGTGGATTGCTGAGGAAAAATGGTGCATAATGGTATATAATATCATATATGCCCCATCCCTGGCTCCTACAGCTATGGGTACATGGCTGGAGAAGGTTTTCCCTTGTCTTGAGGGTGAATGGTGGCCTCTGGCTGCTGCCAGAGGCCATCGATTTCATATTGAGGATCCATGGCTAATGATTTATTATTGAGGGTTTTGGCCCATTTTGGTCCTTTGTGATTGGTGGACCAAAATGGGGCAGGTGGGCTCACAGGTCTTCTGCCTTGGACCCTTTTGGCCTCATTGAATTTAGGCCAGAAGGGGCATGAAGTGTCCCATGATCCATGGGCCATAGAGGGCCTAAATAGCCCTAGAATGCCAATTAGGCCCAAAACCCCCAAATAAAAGGGGGTGGGCCAGAGGCCCTGAAGATGGTTAAAAGAGGTCAAAAACACCCCAGGCTCAAATGAAGTTGGAGTGGCCTGGGGCTGGTGAGGTTGAGAATCAGCCAAGAAGGCCAATTGTTCAGGATATGGCCTGGGGGCCATGGATGGCCAGGATATGTGGGTGTGGTCCAAAGGCTATTTTAGACCACCAGGGGCCAATTGGCCATCAATTGGTTCAAGCTAGAATTTCTGTAAACACCAATTGGGGGGGTGCCTTCCCATGGTTGTGACAGTAAACCCACCTTGAATGGTGAGCGTTTGAGCATTAAGACAAGGTAAAAGCATGTTGAGGTTGTTGAGATGGACTGCAGATAGGGGTTCCAGAGGGTTTGAAATTTGGAGTAAAAATCAATCACTGATAAATATGTTTGCATATAAATTGAGGGTAATTTGGTCTTCTTTTGAAATCTGGCTTTGTACTTGTAAGAATTGAGTTGACATAAAAATCTTTCATTAAGCATATAAAGAATTTTTTTGAAAAGTATAATGAAAAGAGAATGAAAGAAAGGAAAATAAAGAGAAATGAGTTTTGAGAAGGCTCCAATCTTGATCACAGAAGTTGACAATTGAATTGAATTAGCCCAGGACCTGTAAAAGAATATTGAGACCAGGTACTCAAATAGTGGCCAAGGTGATGATTTGGCAGATTTTAGACCTCTCAGGGAAGTGCAAACCAGGAGAGAAACTTACTTTTGGTTGTTACCAATCCTGCCAGTGGCATAAAATTAAAAGAAAAGGAAATAAGGATTGACTTTAAGTATAAGAGGCTTGGGACTTAAATTGAAAGATGAATGGTCCATTTTACCAATTGAAAATTTCCATGAGAATTGGAATTGATTTTGGAAGCTTGGCCAGAGATTTGTGTCCACAAAAGTAACAAGTGCTCACAGAGTGGCAAAGGTGATTCTTACAACAAGAAAGGTAGAATACCTCTAAAAGTACATACCAGGAGTGGGACTCAAGCTCTTGGAGAATCTTGGCCTGGCTTGTCAGGATAAAATTGACGGGAATCTTTGACAAGTTCAGGGCAATGCTTGAGGTTTCAATGGTTCCCAAGTGGATCTTTCTGGGTCTTTACTGAAGCTTTTCCATTCCACAAGATACTATAATTTTCCTCTCTTGAGCTTAGAATCCAGTATTTGAGAGACTGCCTATTCCTCTTTTTCTTCAATTATGATTGGAGGAGGAGGCTCTTGATGCTTCTTTGAGATATTTTATGTCTTTACTGGTTCAAGGAGGGAAATATGGAAGATTGGGTGGATGGACTTCCATTGAGATGGGAGATTGAGCTGGTAGGCATGAGTACTGACTTTCTTAAAGATTGGAAAAGGATTCAACCATCCTTATGAAAGCTATTTTGGTTGATCTTGTTGATTTGATTTTCTTTGAGGAAAGCCACACCATGTCACCAGGATTGAAAACAGGTGGAATTTCTCTAATTTCATCTGCATACCTCTTAAACCTGTTTATGGAAACTTCTAGTTCTCTCTTGAAATATTGCTTTACTGATTAGATTTTTGAAGATAACTTTCCAGCATGAGTGTCTTGAGCTATGTGAACTGAGTCAAACTGAGGGTATCTTCCATAAAAAGTGAAAAATTGTGCTTGTTTTGTTGAAGAGTGGTCACAGTTATTTTAGGCAAATTCAGCCAGAGGAGGCAGGTGTTCCCATAATATTGATGATAACTGAAATACATCCAAAGGTACTTCTCTAGTATATTATTTAGCCTCTTGGTCTGCATTAGATTCAGGGTGATAAGAAGTTGAAAGATCTCTTGGAATCTTGAGCTTCTGACAAAGATTGGTCCAAAAGGAAGAAACAAAAAAAGAGCATCTATCACTGACAGTTTTTGAAGGAAGGAAGTCCTTTGAGAAAATATTCTTAATGAATAAATGGGAAAAATCCAATGAATTAATTGAAGAAATTTTTGGAATAAATATTGAAATTTTTAAGAATCTGTCCACTATGACCAGAATTGAGTCAAAGGAAGTGGACAGGGGAAATTGAGTGATGAAGTCCATTGAGAGACAAATCCAAGGGCCATTTGGAATTGGAAGAGGCTTGAGTAGTCCAAGTGTCTTGTGGTTAATATTCTTGTTTCTTGAGAACTGTTGACAGGATGAAACTTAAAACTTGATTAATTGAGTCATTCCAGACCAGTGGAAATCCTGCTTGACAAGTTTGAGAGTCTTCTATTGCCCAGGATGGCCAGATAGAGTAGATCAATGGCAATTTTTAAGTATGTTGAGCTTAATTTTGGGGTCATTTGGAACCACCACCTGATCTTTGAAGAGAGGACCAATCAAGAGAATAATCTACAGCATATTTACCTTTTCCCAAATCTCAAAGGTTACCTCTATACTGAGAATATTGCCATCATACCTGCTGAATTGGATCAATCAAAATTGAAAAATAGTCCACCTTGACTGCAAAGAATTGTGAGGGTTGGACTTCATCTTTTTGATGATTTGTTGAGAATTCATTGGATTCTTGATGATTAATTCCTCCCCCTATCTGGTTAAAAAACATCCCAATGTGATACGGCATCCATGATAGTAGCCAAGCAGCCAGGGAAATGAGTGATTGAGAAGTGAAATACAGCCCAGAAGGCTTGACAGAAATGAAGGACCTTTGAGGTCATGAAGTATTGAAGATAGGAACAATTGGTGAGAACTTAAAAAGGAAAGGAAAGAGAATGAAGAAAATCTCTCCAGTTCTTGAGATCCCAGAATATTCCAAGGAGCTCCTTGTTATGAATCTCATAGTTGAGCTCTGCTGGGATAGGCTTACCACTATATAATGAAATAGGATGTTTACCTGAGTCAAAAACCTGACTCAGTACAGCTCTCCAGGAATAATCTGATTCATTGGTCTCTACAGTGGTTGGTAGAGAGGGATTGAAATGCAAAAGGATTGAATAGGTGGTGAAAGCCTCTTTGAGTTCTTGAAACAGGCTAAGAGCTTCCTCATTAAGGGGGAAAACTGAATATTTCTTGAGGAATTTGGTGAGTGAATTGATTGTCTTTGAATAATTTTTGATGAATCAGTGGTAAAAGTTGGCAAAGCCATGGAATGATTGAAGAGCCTTGAGGTTTCTTGGAGGAGCCAATTAAGAATTTCCTTAACTTTTTCTTGGTCAATATTTAGATCTTCAGAAGAAACAACAAAACACAGGTATTCAACACTCCAAGCATGAAAAAGGCACTTGAGTGCCTTCGCAAACAGTTTATTAGCCCCAAGTTTGGAAAGAACAGTGGACATTGAGAATATCATAAAATCATCCAGATAAGCCCCAAAATAAACATGTAAGAGATCAGAGAGAATATTATTGAAAAGAGTTTTAAAAGAGGCAGGAGCATTGGTGAGCCAAAATGGAATAACCAAGTACTCATAACTTCCAAAGCTGCTTTGAAAAGCTGTCAAGTGTTCATGACTTCCCTTGATTCTGAGCAGGGAATATGCACCACCTAAATCAATCTCAGAGAAGATAGAAGAACCACTGAAAAAAGTGAGAAGCTGATTCATAGGAGTAACAGGGTATTTGTCCTTCCTAGTAAAAGCATTGAGTTAGCGGTAATCAACAAACAAATGGAGGCTACCATCTTTCCTTTTAATAAAGAGAAAAGGTGCTTCTGTTGAAGAGAAGCTTGGCCAGATGAAACTTTTCTCTACATTATATGTAATTTAAGGTCCTGAGTGTCTCTGACTTTTGATTTGATAAAGAGTAGATGACCCAAACTGCAGGTAGAGATCCTACAAGTTTGATATGGTGAGGAGGAAGGTTTTCTGCTTTCACCTTGGAGAATACATCCAAATAGTGGTGATAAGCAGAAGTAAAAACCTTAATCACCAGGGCGAATCTCGCGTCAATCGTCGGCGATTGACTTCACGTCGCACCGCTGTCAGTATAAAATCTTGCTTCAGTCGCGTTAGTGTCACTTTATAGTCACTGGATTTAGTGGGTCACGTCACGTCAGCGTCAAGACAATGTCAATCGTCACATGTGTCACATGCGAATGTCACTCAAAGCCCAAACCCATTTCAACACTATTCACAATGTTTGGGTAATTTCACCTCATTGGCTTCCGCATCCCCACCTAATCCGCCCCGATGCTTTGCATGCTTACGAGCCCACACCGCCCTCCAGATGAGACTCTGACACTGCCCCCCCATCTCCGTCCTCACCACTTCTTACGCTTTCACACCCCCGCCCATACCATCTTTATGCTCACGTGGTGCACTCCCGACATGCTCCCGACATCACTTATCCTTACGCTCGCTCAAGTGCCCTCCCGATATGCTCCCGACACTGCTTATCCTTACGCTTGTGTAGTGCACTCCCGAAATGCTCCCGACATCACTTATCCTTACGCTCGCTCAAGTGCCCTCCCGATATGCTCCCGACACTGCTTACGATCATTACGCTCGCGGAGTGCACTCCCGACATGCTCCCGACATCACTTATCCTTACGCTCGCTCAAGTGCCCTCCCAATATGCTCCCGACACTGCTTATCCTTACGCTTGTGTAGTGCACTCCCGAAATGCTCCCGACATCACTTATCCTTACACTTGCTCAAGTGCCCTCCCGATATGCTCCCGAAACCACCTATCCTTACGCTCGCGGAGTGCCTCTCAACATGCTCCCGACACGACTTATCCTTACGCTTCCGTACTACATCCATAGTGTACGGTGGCTTGTTGGCATACACAATGGACGCCATCGCCGAAATATGCTGAGTGGTCTTCTCTGCCAACAGGACCTCAGGCAAAATTGGTCAGTATATTCACAATGTTGTGGTTAGGGTTTAAATCATGAGACTCACAAATTAAAACCTAATAAGTGGACTATTTAAGACAAGAATTGTGTTTCCTGTTTCCCCGACAAAACCATTTTATTTCATATCAATCAAATGAACACTTTGCTTAGTCCTTACCTCATGAGCGTTGAATAGTTCAAAAGTTGACTTTAGTAGGTTTCTCACTAGTCAACTTTATTCAATGTCTCACAGGGAAGTGATTTCATTTGCATGATATGAAATAATTTGAAAAACATCACCTCCTTCAATTTCCCACCAAATCGCATTTTGCAAATGCGATTATTTGACTTCCACCTATTTTCTTCAATTTGGATCTTTTTCTTTAAAATTTTCAAACAAGTTATCAATCAACTCGTCACCATCTATTTGCTTAATAAACTAACTCCGCGATGGCCCAAACCCCGGGAAATTCAACGGAATTTAATGAACGACCAACTTCAGCCCCAGAGAGTGGAAGTGAAATATCTGATATGGCCAGTAGTCGTGAATTAGGCATTGAAGCAGAGAGCCAGTCACATGAAGAGAATCAAGATCCACCAGTTCTTCCAGAATGTGAGTATACATCCATCTTTAGTATTTCTAATCTCTCAAAACCTGATATTGTGTCATAGCCTTTATTTCAGGTCAACCTCCAAGCTCTCAGAAACCGAATTTTAAAAGTTATGAGAAGGAAAAGACTGTTGAACCTTGTACACCGACAGAAGATGATGGGCAAGATGATGTAATTTTCAGTGGGGAGGTGGAAATTATATCCAAGGAACAATTTGTCTCCAACATTGCTCAAACAATCCCAAGGCTCAAAAAAATTCAAAATGATAGTAAAATTCCTGATTATGTGCGTCAAAAGATTGCTGAAGCCATGAGCCTCCTCAAAATGGATTTGAACCGTAAGTCCATTACTAATTCAAAACAAAGTTGATAAAAATAGCTGCTTACAATATATGGGCAGGTGTGGAGGTGGGAGAATCTCTACCTGAAGGATCTCGAGTCGTAATTGGATTTCCAGGCAAAGGATTAGGAAAAAGACCAAATATACATGCGACCAAAAAAACCAACAAAAAACGCCGTACCTTTGAAGCCGCAAAGGATTCCCGGGATCAAGGTGATGAAATGATCAATGTTGAAGTGGACCATATTGATAATGAACCTCCGCATACTGAACCCCCCCATACTCAATGAAACAATCCATGATGAAGCTCCACATACTGAAAGCCCCCCGATACCCAATGAAACAATGCATGATGCAACCCCTCCCGCCTCTCCTCGGAATATTCAAGCCCCTCAAGAAAGGGAAACAATTAAACATGATACAATGGGACGAGATATGACTGATATAATTCCCGACGCTGAGCCCGAAGTGTCATCCGCTGCGAATTTTCAAGGGATATTTGTATCCCGCATGGAAGAGTTTGCAGGCATTTTGAATTATCATTCCAATATTTCTCAACAATCATGGAAAAGGGGGCTTGATAATATCAATAGGATTTACAAAAATCAATGGGACAATTTACCAACAAAGGATGCTCATACATTCCTGCCTGTTGGTATTAAGGTGATCAGTAACCGAGATCTTAAAATGTCGGCTTGGCTGCAGGACCTTGAGATGGCAGGTGAGTTTTTTTTATCTTTGTGCATGATACTTGATTATTGGCTGTTGACTGGTGATATAAATTGCAATATACAGGGTTAGATTTTTTTAAGCCAACCGAAACAGAAGCGTTTTTTGATCACAACATTTGGAATCTCAAATTGATGAAGGAATCAGCTAAACCTCCAGATAATCTCCCAAAATCTGAACACTCCTTCTTCAAAATGGTTCAGAGCCTTCTTTACCCCGCGAATCCAGTTAAACATTTTTGGGCAAATGTTATGTTTGAATCCATTAGTTTAGTCTCATACGATGTGATTGCACCCAAACCATATGTTGCACCAACATCAAATTCGACCGATCCTCTTGGACTCAAACACGGAGCAGTTGAATACCTTGCCTCCTGCTTGAGTAAATCGAAGCAACGTGCAACCCAACTCAGCATTGAAGGTGGCGGGGCTGACAATGAGATATCCACAAAGCCACACAAGAACCTGGAGGATCTAATGGATACAGTTATCCATTTGATGATTGCGTACAACATGGTACGTGCACATACAAAGGTCAAAGTTAATGGCATCAAAGGCAAACTCACGAACTCAAAAAAAAATGAGGCCATCAAAGATCTTTTGGCATGTCACAAGAATCTTGGAATAAATTGAATTTGCTATGGTATATTAGCGGCATTCTGTGCGGCGGGGGTTCGTGGTTTGATGGTATGCTCAGATGACTGGAGAACCAGCTCAGTTAAAGGGGCTTTAGCACTAATTGACATTTCCGCAAAACTTTCAGAGGGTAAAAATCTAGTGGAGCCAGTGTGGCTACGTACTAATAAGTATATATGTAATTTACTGAATAAAAGTTTCTTCTCATCAGAGTCTTTTAACCCCATTGTACCTCTTAGATTTGAATTTGCACGATGCTTAGTATTAGACTTTGGTGATGCCTGGGTGGCAAAACGCGGTCTTGGTTCAAGTGATGAGGTCACCTTGACGGTACCCAGGTCAGCTAAACTCACAACCAGGATTGACCCGTTTTAGATTAGCTTTGTACTACATAGATTGTAATTGAATTTTGCAAAGTTATTTATGAATTTAATAATCATGACTTCCTATCCTACTACTTCCCGGATGCCACAGTCTGAGTACCAATAGTAATTGTACGGCGGCATGCCTCCGTACATCATTGCAAAGACTCCGACAAGACACAAGCTGAGTCAGGCGTTGTGCCCGCGAGTAGCACACGCGGGGGCATTGCGGGAAGTCGTGTTTATCACTTCCCGCCAGCCCATAATAGGCAAAAGGTTCCTGTGTCTTTCAAGAGGAGTGGGATAACTAGGGATCCGCAGCAGGATGCATATTGCATTTGCATGTGCTTGCAATATTCCAAATGGTTGGATTGGAAAGTGATTGCATGGGAACATCAATATGTCAAATTGAATAATGCACTATCCACTGCAATTTTCAGGTTCAGTTATTTGAGATCGCGAATTCGCGAAGG
Organism: Austropuccinia psidii; assembly: GCA_023105745.1. NCBI lineage: Eukaryota > Fungi > Basidiomycota > Pucciniomycetes > Pucciniales > Sphaerophragmiaceae > Austropuccinia > Austropuccinia psidii. The sequence continues at coordinate 53,772,877 of JALGQZ010000003.1, forward strand.
TCAGGTGTGATCTTTCTTTTTAGCCGCAATCAAAAAAGATTCATCAACCGCAATTCAATTTAGGTGATATTAATAAATCAGTAATCATTTGGTTTCATTTCATTTTCTGCTGAAAGCATGCCATTCACGAAAAAAGGAAAAGAGCGTAAAAGGGAACTCGCGAGAAAGCGTCGGGCTGAGGAAGGAAAGTGTGAGTTTCTCGCTTAATCTCAGTGTATATATATAGATATAGATATATATATATGCTTCCACATTTATGTGGCACCCTCATTGAGCCCCACGGAACAACATTGGCTTTAGTCGGTTCAGATTGTGCCAATGTCATGTGGGCTCCAACAGGGAAGTCAAAGGATGTGTGCCGAAGAAAGCTCCTTGGGCATTGGGCACCATTCTGGACTCAAAACTCCTTAGCTTCAAATGGCAGGAAGCAGTATCTGATATCTTGTCTGCTTCAACACAAAGTGATCCCTCAACCACTCGGGAATAGTCGGACATCCCAAAAGATAAATGAGGGCAAAACCACCCGAAAGCAGAGGTTTTTTTCCTCCTCTCGACCAACAGCACAAATATCAATGCCAGTATCAGCAAATATGATCCCAAGTGAAATTCGGAGCCTTGTGGATGTCAATCAGATCAAACGCATTCACTTTGGCCGTGTGGCAATTTTCTCTTCAACCGGATTACTCATTGCCCTTGTTGAATTCCGACCATTCACAACAATGAGTGAAGTCGAGGTCAATCAATGGGATGAATTATCACAATTCTTATTTCGCAAAAAGAGGTTCACTGACCCTATTGCAACAAATGGAGCATTACTGGAGGGATTTATGTTTGCGATTGGGTGGCGCAAATGCACCACGAAGAATGAACAATTTGGTCTGTATGGTAGTGCTGGCAAAATTGAAAATGCAAAAGATGGATGGCGGGACCGAGGTGCCAATCTTAGCTCGGTGGGTCGCATTCTAGGTCAATCCTTACGATATGTTGGGGATAATTTATTTCAGAAGATTCAAAATTGCTACGACTCATTGGGGGTTCCGTCTTTTGATCAAGTCAAGTATGAAGGCAATAATCCCGCAAATCAGGGTGCACGTGAGTTTGCTTTGGCACTCACTTTCACCATGAATGGATTCAAAAACTCACCTCATCTTGATAAGGATGCATTGCTGTATGCTTCGGGATGGTGGTTTCAAGCTGATAAGGAGACCGGCCAAATTCAAAGAGATTCATCAAAGCGGTGTACAGGGGGGAAATTGATTTTCCCAAATGAGCATTTTTGGATTGATCTATCCCATTGTCATGGGCTCATTCAGGTAGTGTGGGCCAGCAGTACATTTCTTCATTATACTGATCCAGCACAGGACAACGAAAGCACGACACTAGTGGGTATGTCCGCACAATGCTCAAGCAGGTTAGCAAAAACAATGTGCCGAAAAAGCCACGGCTATTATGAGATTGGCGAGGGAGCGGCCTATCAAATCAGGGATGGTAATACAATCTCAGCCCAATTCAAAGAGTGAGGCAGTCGGAATAGCAGCGTGATTGGTAGATAATGGTGGGGTAAGGCAGAGGACAATATACACCAGGATTGGATGGTTTTGAGTGCGGGAGATGGTGGGTCTCACATGAAAAAGGGGTGAAGTGGATTATGTACGGAGGCATGCCATCGTACATATGCCAGGTTTGTTGCTCTTGTCCAGGATCCCAACGCTTCACACGCGAATCCTTATGCTTGTGCAGGTTCCGACAATGCTAAAAGTTCCTTACGCCTATGCGGGCTGCCGACGCTTCACACGCCAATCCTTACGCCTGTGCAGGTTCCCAACAACTCACACGCCAATCCTTACGCCTGTGCAGGTTCCCGACAGCTCACACGCCAATCCTTAGGCTTGTGAAGGTTGCCAACAATGCTGACAATTTGTTACGCCTGTGCAGGCTCCCGAAAATTCACACGCCAATCCTTACGCCTGTGCAGCCTCCCGACAGCTCACACGCGAATGCTTAGGCTTGTGAAGGATGCCAACAATGCTGACAATTTCTTACGCCTGTGCAGGCTCCCAACAATTTACACGCCAATCCTTTCACCTGTGCAGGCTCCCGACAGCTCACACGCCAATCCTTACGCCTTTTCAGGCTCCCGACAGCTCACACGCGAATGCTTAGGCTTGTGAAGGATTCCAACAATGCTGACAATTTCTTACGCCTGTGCAGGCTCCCAACAATTCACACGCCAATCCTTTCACCTGTGCAGGCTCCCGACAGCTCACACGCCAATCCTTACGCCTTTTCAGGCTCCCGACAGCTCACACGCCAATTGTTACGCTTGTGAAGGTTCCCGACAATTTAAACAATTCAATACATGACTAAGATTAATAGCGTGTGACCATAGGAACGGCAATTTCTCATGAATCTGGAGTGGATTGCTCACATGCCGGAACCTCCCGCTTTTTTACAGTTAAGATTTGATATGGCTCTAAACAATGGAGGAAGAAAATATAGGAGGCAGGAATGGTGACTATTGGCGCATTTTTGGAAAAAGATTTTCTCACATACAAATACTAACTCAAACTTTTGGTGGGGCACTTACGAAAATTATTCTCACACAATAGTAAATATGAATCACTGAGGAATTATAATAAATTCACGTGAACAGAGAACGTAAGAGAAATTGAAAATATCTTTCATTGAATACAAATAATTTATCTAAAGGAGTGTATTACAAAAGGTAAAAAGAGGAAAGAATACGATTTTTTTTGTGGATTTTATTTTTCTAAGAATTTAGAGACTATCCCGGTGATGTCCTCCATTGGATAAGCCTCCATTGCCTCGCCAAGGAGGGAGTTTAGTTCCTCCCGGAATTCCTGGTGCATCTCATTTCGATGAGTTGCATCCACAAAAGGAATCATGTGGAGCAACCGACAATGCTCCAACAAGATTCGGTTGATCGATTTGTGGACGATGGCTCGAGGAATCATTAGTATCGGGCGCAGGTTGGTGAATTCCTGGCGAGCGTCATCGTAGGAATGAGATGAGCTTGGCACCAGGGGGAGGAGGCGGTTGGGTTCTCGGCGTCAATGGGAGGGATATCCGGGGAAGGAACTGGGGTAGGAGTGGTGGGAGGGGGAACAGGAGGGGAAGGTGGGGGAGTGGATAAAGAAGAAGGTGGAGGGGGGGATCCGACTGGCGTATCGTCGATGATGATAATCGAGCGGGGAGTTGCGGGACGAGCTGGAGATGGTCGAAGGAGGGGTGAGGAAAAGTTGAGTTGAGTTAAAAAAGTGAAATAGGGACTTACCAAAAGGTTCCTCCGTTGATTGCGTAGGAGCCACCTCAGGTTGAGGCTCACGAGTCGCACTGTCCTCAGGTGGTTCGGAGGATGGACTCGGGCCAGGAATAGGTGGCTCATCGTGCTGGGAGGCTTCTACAAAAGGAGGAAGAGTCAGTTAACTTGATGCGAAAGTGAAAATGAGAAAAGAGAAAGCTGGCTGCTTACCGCGGAATAAGTCCTCAGACCATCGGGTGCCACTCGGGCCTGGAGTGGGTTGCCGCGGGGTTTGCTCGTGAGGCAAAGTAGGAACGGGAGAGTCTTGTCGGGGGGGATTCGGGGGGTTTGGTTCTATGAGTAATGGAAAAAAGTTAGTATTATTGCGTGAAGATAAATGAGATAAGGAGGAGAAAGAAAACTTACTTTGGCGTTTGAATCCCATCGGTGACAAGACATGGTGACGATCAGCCCAAGCTCGAATGTCCTCTTTCCATCGCCATCCTTCATCGGCCGGATAATCACTTCGCTCAGGTCGAGGAGTGAAGTGACCATCGGATGGTGGCCTAGGAGGGGGGGTGGACAAATCGATGCTTGAGGGGACTGGGCTAATCGTCCTGAATCGTTCCCGCTGGCCTGTTTGGGGTCCCGGGGTCCACTCACGCTCGGAAATGGTTTCATCATCATCGGCCACAAAGGAGTCCTGGCGAGGGCGTCTTGGGCGGGAACTCCTCTGGCCACGGGGTCAGAAGGGGCGGACGACGAACGAACATTTCTTGTGTGCTTGTCGGCAAGCATCACAAGTGTCGGTCGTCATCGAGGAACCAATGCAGGGGATACCCCGCTTGGTGCATAACGTGCACGACATCTAAAAACAAATCAAAACAGGTTAGTAACTGAATAGAAAGCAAGCAATCAAGAAAGAAAAGGAAGACATACGATGATTTATAATTTTAAAACGGAATTCAAATTAAAAAAAAGCTAGTAGGAGTTTTTTAAAAGTCTAGAAGAGAGTCGTGAAGAAAGGGAATTATTAATATTGGATCATAATGTTGACAAAAGCTTAATTGGAGAAAACGTACAAAGTAGATAGAAGTGGGGTTCTGAAAGTATTAGCAGGAAAAACAAAATGCGAGCAGGAAGGGGAGTGGGGTTAGTCGAGTGCGAAAGAAAAGACTGGAAAGGCAGGAAGACAAGGGGGAATACGCACAAGAAGGACAAACGCGGGTGAGGTTGAACGAAGTGGAGCGGGTGGGAGAGAAAGTGAAGTGCGTGTTGTGTGAAGATGGTCTTTTATACCATGGTGAAGCTGAGACGATCTCAGCAGTTGCAGCACCCGCAAAAGTTCCAGCTTCAAGGCGTGTGGGCAAAATTGAAGCTGAGTCTCAGCAAATGCTGCAACTGAGAAGTGAAATGCTCGCGTGAGGCAGAAGAACAATGGGGGTCTGGCTGAGTATTGCAATTTATTGAATTGTCAAGCTGAGTCAAATCCCCTTTGTTTCCTTAAATTGCCACCCGATCACCCAGGAGGGTGGTCGTGAGGCCCTTGTTGAATGTGCATTCAACGTGCAATGCACAAGTGACCCATGCAGATATGCACCCGGTGCATTTGGTCACAAGTGACCACGGCAAGATCACCGGCCTTATGGCCTGGTGATAGTATTTGAACAAAGGGGGGGGCTCTAAGACAAGTGAATACAGCGTGAGCTTGCCTCGACCCATTGCTCAGGTTTGCTTTCGGGTCATAATTGAAATGCTCAGTGGCTGAACATTTTAATTGCACAGTAATTGAACAATTGATATAACAATATCAAATGCACCGCTGAGTCTTGCAATTTATTGAATTGTCAAGCTGAGTCAAATCCCCTTTGTTTCCTTAAATAGCCACCCGATCACCCAGGAGGGTGGTCGTGAGGCCCATGTTGAATGTGCATTGTGGGTGCAATGCACAAGTGACCCATGCAGAAAAGCACCCGGTGCATTTGGTCACAAGTGACTGCGGCGAGATTACCGGCCATATGGCCTGGTAATAGTATGTGAACAAAGGGGGGGCTGTAAGACAAGTGAATACAGCGTGAGCTTGCCTCGACCCATTGCTCAGGTTGGCTTTCGGGTCATAATTGAAATGCTCAGTGGCTGAACATTGGAATTGCACAGTGATTGAACTATAGATATAACAATATCAAATGCACCATGCTGAGCCATTGCTCAGTCGTTTTTGTATGCGCGCACTCTGAGCATTTAGCACAGCATCGGATGACATTTCAGCCAGGTGCAGCATTTCACACGCTTTGGTGAAGTGCTCCAAACTGAGCCTTCCAATGAACTTTTGCAAAAATACTTCATTACATGCCTTTACTGAGAACTTTCACACAGTGCTTTTGACCATGACATGCTCAGCTGGCATGTTCAAATCAGGTGAAACCCAATGCTGAGCATGTGGCACATGAGCTACGTATATGCAAACGATTGGAAGGTGCATGCACATTTGCTATATGCATGCAGGCTCAAGTAGTATTACACCTTCCTGATCTGTACAGTACAGTCGACACTGTAGTACGCAGTACACCTTTGTAAATGTGTACTGCGGGGCAGAGCAAAAAGCTGTTCAACAATGTAACATGCAATCACGTCAAGCCATCGAGTCATATCTCTCACCTGCATCCCTTTGATGCACCTTGTGGGACAGCTCTGCCTAACTACGGCACAGATGCGCATGTAATCCAAGTTAATGAAAGTGGGTCATAATGGGATGACTTAATATTTGGGTCATACACAAAGAGTTGATTCACTCCGGTGCCATTGTTGGGGCAAACAATGACTGGCCCGCTTGTTCATTGTTGGGCAGCCACACGCTTTCATACGCACCCCCGATGGGTCATATGCAGGCAACTTTCACACGCCTGGAAGACATTTTACTGCCAGTCTTCCAGCTGCCTATTTTCTTGGTCGGGTTGTCAGCTTGACTGCAGACGCTCACCCGCTTGCGCGTGGAAACATGAGGCCAATCAGTGTGGATTTGCTTCAGCCTCATCCACATTAGAATAACAATCCCAGCCTATGATTGCTGAGGCTGGTCATGTTTGCGTGGGTATCTCCCACTGCGGGTCATTTTCTTCACTTTCTCACACGCCCCGCGCAAGTTGTGGCACCTGGCTTGCAGCCAAAAATTCCCTTGGGCATGTGGCCTCTTTCTCCGGAGTTTTGTACGCGTGTGAGGCAAAGACCCAGATGCCAATCTCGGAGGATTAGTACTCGCCTCAAACGTAATAGGGGTGAAAGTATATGTGGATCACGGCTCACGGCTGGCGCCCCCTTTGATCATCGCACACATTCCCCCCTGATGCCCCCTGCAAGCCCAGTAGGCATCAGTCAGCAAGAAACTTCAGGCAAAACCAAAGTCATGTTCGGTGGCACGCCACAGAACATATATTACCTGCCCACACACACACATCTCTACAGTGAGTTTGCCCTTTGAAACTGCCATCATTGCCCAGTAGGTCCCTGTGCAAAAATTCACCTGGGGATGATACGCTCATTGTTTGCTGTCACACCAGCGAACATGGGCGCATGCCTCTAATATGCCCCTCCACAATAAGTTGCTACAACCCACCCAATTTCGGATATGCTAATGTCAACCCTGTTCCACCAAAGGTTTCGTAAATTGCTGCAGATCCAGCAAAATATTGGTGCACCCACATTTTGGCCACCTTGCCTTGATATATGCCCCAAATCGGATATGAAAATTATCAGCCCAAGACGCCCACCCCCATCAAGACCATGCACATAACCACAGGCCATCCCCCTTTTGGCCTGTTGCTGCCACTCAATAAAGTTCCCCACCTGCGCTTATTCCTCTTCATTCCCTTTAGCTAACCCTTCCCGATCATATAATTTGCAACTGTCCCCAAATAATTTAAAATAGCCATCATGTCAACCCCTTCACACCCACTTTGCATTGGGATGATTAATATTAGTATTCAAATAAATAGTGATATAACCTTAAAGCCTGAGAATTCCCACTTAGGTTCTTGGATTATCCTATGGCACAATCAACACAACATATTCGTATATCTCCCCAATCACCAGCATGCTATTGGCTCTCTCCCGGGAACCCTTTCCCAAACGTTGATACCATTCCTTGGGGCACCAAAAACGTTCATGCACTGTGGTCCTGGTGGGGAATGGATTGAAAATTGCCAATCCAATCCTACTCAAATATTATTTGTTGAGGGAGTATTTATGACTGATGCCAATGATCCCTCCTCATCTCAGAAACCCAATCTAGCATTGATGTTCTTCACATGGTATTCAAACATTCTATTCATAATGGAAAGCTTTTGAACACAAGATTTCAAGCTTAAAATGCCCAAAGAATATGACTGTACTACTCATTGTCAATGTCAACTCTTTACTCCGACATTTCCCGCTTCAAACTCGACGCCTGCTTCATATCCTGCTGTTTCATCATTGATTTCCAAGCAAAAACTGATACAATTACCCAGTGGATCAGACCTCCCCATGATGACCCCGCCCCATTCCATTATTCAAACCCCCCTCCTCCCTCATCAAAAGACCGGACTAGCTTTTCTCTGGGATCGAGAAATCCCCGATGGCCAATCAGCCCGTAACCTTTGGGCCACCTCACCCCCAGGATCCACATTTAATGCCAGGCACATCATTACAAACAAGGTCGTGAGCTCATTTGAATCCATTTCGACCAATACCCCTCTTGGAGGACTGCTTGCGGATGATATGGGATTAGGTAAAACCATTCAGGCCATTGCTCTAATTGGTACCTCCAAGGAGCGGATGATTGCAAACCCCCATCGCTCCACGCCCACCATGATCATCTGCCCCCCTTGCTTAATTACCAACTGGCAATCAGAAATATCCAAGCATGCTCAGGCTGGAGCGCTGCATTCCAAAATCTACCATGGTCCCACTCGTCACTCATTATCCCAAGCCGACTTTTTAAAATATGATATCATCATCACTTCTTACAATACTATCACCCAAGAATTTAAGCAAACCAATCCCTCTACATCATTCATTTTTCAAATCAATTGGCATTGTATAATCTTGGATGAAGCACAGTGAGTGGCTGAGCTTAAATGATTCAAATTACCTTTTATATCCAATAACCCTTGCCCCCTCTTATAGCTATATTCGCTCTCAATACACTGCCACTCACCCTGCCATTAATAGCCTCCTTTCATCCTGTCGAATATGTTTAACGGGCACACCTATTCACAACACCATTTATGACCTTTTGGGCATAATATCCTTCATCACTCAACCCCAGAGCGCCGATCAAGATAACTGGTCACCATTCATCCTGAGTAGTCTTTCAAAAGGTTGCAATGATATTTTGCATTTGGCATTGCGGCATTTAAGTTTGCGCCGCACCAAAACCACACATCTCGAATCCCTCCCCACTATTAGCCATCATTATGAGCTGCTCCCACTCAACCCAACCATGCAGCAAGAATATTCCACATTATATGAAGAATTCCTATCATCCAAAAGCAAAGGACCAGGAGAGTTTTTCAGAAATATTAATAAGCTGCGAATATGTTGTAACCATCACATCATGCTTAACACAATTGCGGAGGCGGAGTTGGAAGACCCCGAGGGCAGGAGCACTCAGGATAACTCCCCAAGAATCACACGAACTATTGTGGATGTGGAAACATGCATGATGAGTAGTAAAATTGCACACCTCCTACAAAGCTTAATGAAGAACAAACAAACAAGGTGTGGTCCGACGAAATTGGTGGTTTATACCCAATGGACCCAATTTCTAGATTTGTGCATTAATTCTAATATGCATCCATTACCAATTGACTCCATCTGACTTTTTTATATTGTAGAATTGGTATTGCTCTTGCCCATCACTCTATCCTTTCAGCACGAATTGATGGAACAATTACACCACGAGCGCAGGACAAGGCGCTTGAGAATTTCTTCAATAATCCTGAATGTGAAGTACTCATTGCATCCATTGCCGCGGCTGGAACTGGCCGCAATATAACTTGTGCTAATATAGTCTATTTAATGGTGAGGGGCCCCCCAAAATTCTCCCCTGATTTTCGGACCCGGACATCCACATTTCCAGGAGCCCAATTGGAACCCAGCCATTGAGGCTCAGGCTGTTGATCGTCTACATCGTATTGGCCAACAACGACCTGTACAGGTCATCCACTATATCACTCCTCATTCAGTTGAGGTCAACATGTGGAAGGTACCTTTCAAGCTCATCTTTCACTTGATTGTATTACTATTCTGAAATCCTTCCTCATGGGAATGCCATATTCCAATCACCAATAGGTACAAGAAAAGAAAAAATCATTAACTGCGTGAGCCTTACTGATATTATATAATTTGTGATTGACAAAGTTGATAACTCCTGTTGACTCTCTGGCACAGGTCCACAATTATGAACACCATGAGCTGGATCGAACTTCTTCAATATTTCCTCAATGAAAATGAGCAATAGAGTATTATTGCTAAGGGAGACGGTGATACATTTCAATTGGTATTGTCTATATTCTAACATATTTAGCAAGTTGTTGCATCCTTAAGAGATAATAATCCGATTTTATTACACCTGCACAAATAATTCACAAAATTTTAATTTGTCACAGTGCTATACCGTGACAAATTACTAAGTTATTGCAGAGCATCACCATTAGGCCTAATAACTGGCATGTCAAGTATCTTGAGGGCGCTAGTCTGCATCTTACTACAGCCTTTGAGCCAATCTTGATCAAATACCTGAAATGATAGGCCTTCCGGAATATCACCATCATCTGTCGATCGTAATTCTGGCAATCTATCAATAGTTTTTTTACCCTTTTTTTAATCCGATTACAAAACTCTATGTCTCTATCCATTTTCAATACCAAATCATTAAATAACTGGGAGCGCCAGCGTAATCCCACTTTGCGGTAAACTTGACGGCCATTTTCCAGTACCTCCTCAGTATCTGAGCATACTGGAGGGTCATTGAATTGTGATGCTAGGATGGGAAATTTAGCCGTATCACACCATTCACGACGGCGCTCACAGGTCTGCACATAATCAAGTAGATCATCATCAGACTTGGTCCACAATGAAGAAGAGATACAGTAACTAACTCTTTGACAAATCTTTGCGAGCTTTTGATTCTCTTTCTTTTTTACCAAATACTCCGCATCCTTTTGAATAGACTTCCATTCTCTTTTCAAATAAGTGAAATATCGCTCCATTAAAGCCGCCACGACCCCATAGTTGTTATGCTCCTTGTTCCAACAGTAGTGATGATACTCAGTGCTGACAAGTGCGAGACGGAATGTACGGTAAAACACCATAGACATCAGCTCGTTGAACGGATGTTGCCATGAGCTCTCCCAGTCCCAAGTGAATCGCTTTAGTCCTAGCTTGTGGAGCTCATTTTTGCAGTAGCTTTGGAAACCCTGAGACTGAACCTGTGTTGATGGCTCATTGAAAACATCCTCAGGGACATAACCGAGATGACCAGCCACTTGAATTGCAATTTCACGCTCTTCTGTGCTGGGTGGTGCTGGTAGTGAGGAAAAATCCTTATCCCTAACTTTGAGTAGGAACAGGCAATGTGCGTGTACTGCTGATCTCATTCCATGGACATTCTCTGGAAGTTCTGCCTTCAGCCATTTTTGTTGCTCCTTCTGGCTTGCACGTTTCGCCACATTGTGAGCTTTGCGGGCCTGGTTCCTTTGCTGTCTGACCTCGGATTGTTCAAGCATACTCTGGGCAAGGCCCAGCTGAGGATGGGTGAACTCACTATTTGATTGAGTGCCTTGCTCATGCGCCGTGAAATCGTCCCTCCTTGGTTCATCATTTCTTTCACTTTGAGTCGGAGACATGTTCTCATCCTCATCATCCACAATTCTTTCTCTTGATGTACTGGCATGACCCATTCTTGGTTTGGAGGCATATGGATGATGACGTCCAGTGACTTTCTCTTTATGGACCAGAGGTGAAGACGCATAAAGTTCATCCCCTGCCATGCAAATCATCAGTTAACACATCAAAACATTAATGAAGACTGGTCATCCTCACGATCTTCAATTGGCTCCTGAGATCGGACTGACTTGCCTTTAGGTGCCATATCTAACCCATTAAACAAAAATATCAAATTGTGAAAAATGTTATACTCCGAAATTAAAATGACTTACTTTGATGAAGCGTCAATCCTGGATTTCCCTCCGACAGACCACTCCAAGTTACATTCTCCAATGTTCTTTTTCATCGCCCCCCATCCACGCGCCTTTCATCACCCACATGAACCTGAGATCCTGATGGAATATTGAGGGTTGGCTGTTTACTTTGGCCAAAGGGATCCTGGGATGCGACTGGATTCCGACCAGGATTAAGGAGGAACTCACGTGGAAATTTTGATTGGGGATTAGCGTGTGAGGAGATTTGAGGTGTGCCTTCTGGCCCCTGAGACACATGAATTTGTGTATTAGTGGGATTCGGGGGAATTGGAGTGACGGAAATATTTGGGATCGACCAAGTGCTTGAAGTTGGAGCCGTTGGATTGCCCACATCAATGTTAAGACCTGATACATTCATTGAGGATGCGATAGGGGTTGTGAGAGGAATGTTGGGACTCAATGGTGACTGTGTTTGAACATATTCTATGCTAGATTCACTATTTGAGTCATGAACAGAACCTGAACGGGATTTATGTGACTTGAAAGATGACATAAGGGCCGAAAAAGTACAGTAATATTTTTAACTAGATAAAACACCTCAGTATTATGATAAAATAGAGTGATATGAGATGAAATCTTTTCAAATTTAGAATAGAGAAATTCTATGAATAGTTGGAACTAAGTGTTGTGTGGAAGTCGGATAAGACTCTTTTGAGGAGAATCCTCCCTGCCTCCTCTTGAGCTCCTCCGCTTTTGTCGGAAACCACCCTGCACGGCCTACCAGCATATAATGTAATATATCCTTGATCTGAAAGGGGACCCATGATCCATAAGTAATCATATTTGGTAACATTTCCGCCTCCCCATTGTCACATTTTGTGAATTATCCAAACTGCCAATATATGCATTGAAATTCCACAACATTGTACATCTGTAAAGGGGTATATTCATGAAGGATTTACCCACAAAAGAGACATCACCTTTTCACGAAAGGCAAGACAATCCAAATCACATTCCAACTGATTCAAAGCCCGCCACACTCAAACCAAATACCAAGACTTTAGCTGCACTCCACCCCCTTATGTAATAGAGTTATATAGTTATGTCTGTAATAAGGTTTAAACCATGTACGATGGCGTGCCAGCGTACATGGATTAAATGTTAATCCCCTCAATTCAATGGTAACACTTCACTAATGGAACCCCCTCAATGGTCAAACCCGCACTATCACAATGTGTAAATAAACTAGAATATGTATGAGCATTGAGCAGCATGGCATTTTACCCAATTAAACGCCTAACCGATTCCGCCATCCAGATGAGACATGTTAAACTTTATCCACTGCAGCTCATGCTCCATTACAAGTGGGATAAAATCCTCAGCTGGCTCAAATCATCTCCCCCTTCATAAATAATCACTGAATTTTATTTCCAATTAATAACACTCCTAAACACTTTCACATCACCCATAGATATTTTTACACAAACCAACCGTACTCCCAATTCCTGCAACAATGACAACCCGGCCCTATTCCTCAATGCGTATATGCATGTGTCAACACTGCTCAACTCAAACACACTCTTCCCCTGAGGGTGATAGGCAAGGAGTTGCCTTCACACCTTTCCAATATAAACAGCACATTAAAAAGCTCAAATCAACCATTGCACCCAAATCTCATCCAAACATCCCTACTTCTGCATCAGGATCTGGGTGCCCACAGATTCTATTGGATCAAATCTTCCCAGCTGATTATTCACGTTTGACCCAAAGCACTTTCTCAACTCCAGCGGGTCTCAATTCAACTGCACAGAAACCATATAGTGGCAGTCAAACCCTTCCCCCACAAGACCTAGGAATTATAATATCTGCCATTCTATCATTAAGGTATAATTTACCCCGCAGGGCTTCACGCATTCTCAACCCTGCCCTGAACCTGCTGATCAAGTCCAGTATCTCAAGCTCCGGTGGTCCCCCCATTCCTGCATTCCATATACCTCAAGATCTGAGTACCATATTTGAACATCTCCAATTGGAGCCAGTGATTCAAAACTATATATGTTGTCCTCAATGTTTCTCTCTTAATGGCCTTACTGAATCAGTCACAACTGACCAACCCCACTGTCAACACCATAATGACCCAAATGATCATGATCCCCCTTGCACACAATCATTAGGCAAATTCATCTATTCATCTGAACCCCACACCCAAAACACAATCAACATGAAGCAAAAATTTATACCAACAAAACATTTCATTTATCAACCATTCAAAAATTGGCTTGCCAGATTTCTCCAGCGGGCTGGAATTATGGAAATTCTGCATCAACATCAACAATCCCAAACTCCCGAAGATTCCCCAAAACGTGACGTCTGGGATGGATTGGTCTGGAGACGCTTCACTGGCACTAGAAATATCCATGACCCCCCATTCATGTCCATTCCTGGTGCATTGGCCTTCTCCATATATGTGGACTGGTTTAATGCACATGGAAAGTCAACCCGGTTGGCTAGCATTGGACCTATCATGCTTATTTGTCTTAATCTCCCCCCAAGTGAAAGATTGAAGCCCGAGAATGTCTATGTTGCAGGAATCATCCCTGGTCCGAAGGAGCCAACTGCGCGTCAATTGAATTATCTATTAATGCCACTCATCAACGAGCTCAAAGAGCTATGGCAAGGTTACCATTTTGCACCCACCTCAACAGGTCCATCAGGATCCTTTATCCGTGTTGCCATCCTCACAGCCATTGCGGATGTGGTTGCCATGCGCAAGCTTACTGGATTTATTTCCCATTCAGGAAACCACTTTTGTAATTTTTGCACCATTCATAAAGCTCAAATTGAAGAAATTGGTCCTCAATTTCACTACATGCGCTCATACCAAAGTCATAAATCAACCATTGCCAAATGGCTTCGGGCAACCCCACAACAAAGACAAGCAATTTTCTCTGAGTATGGAGTGCGATATTCAATTTTGGAAGACCTTCCGTATTGGGATGCCACCAGAATGGTTAATCTTGACATAATGCATAATTTAATACTTGGAATTTTGAAGGATCATGCAACTTTCAAATTGTGCATTCCAGAGTCCAAATCAAAAATTTACCTCAGGTCCCGCAGGAAATCCAATGACACCAACAGTTCAGACTCAGATTCCATGACCTCCAACAGCTCTCTTGATAAAATCACATTGAGAGAGGCCCGCTCCCTGAGAAGAGACGCAGCAAAAATAATAAATGAGCCACTCCCCACTACTTCCACCCGAAAAAACTACTTCCCAATGCCCACCCCTAACACAGAACATCCATCTAGTGGTTCTGCGGAGATTCCTTCATTTGATGCCGATTACATCCCCACTTCTGAAATCCCCTCTGAATTGGATATCACTGCACTGAGTGATCACCAGATCAAGGGTGAGGCTCTGGAGCATCTCCGACAAATCATATCTGAGACAATAATTCCCTCATCATGGACAAGAGTACCTCGCAACATGGGTTCCCCCTCTCATGGTAGCTTAAAAGCTGCTGAATGGGCTCTCTTATATAAGGTCTATATTCCATTTTTAATGCTCAGTCAACAGATGTCATTAGATGTACACCAATCCGCCAACATTCAAAGGCAAATGGGTCAGTCAGAAGAACTTGGAAATGAACTAACCAAGAATACATTCCATTTGATTAGTGCTATCAACATTGCCACAAGTTGGACTGTTTCAATAGGAGATGCGACTGCATTTGCTGAAAATTGGAAAAAATTCCGCCTTTCCAATAAACTCCTGTTCCCAAAACAGAAAAGTAAACCAAATCATCATTTTGCTGACCATATTCCCGAACTCTTCCAACGTTGGGGCCCAGCACAAGCCTCAGCCACATGGGGTTATGAGCGCTTGATTGGAGTATTTGCAAAAATGCCAACAAATAACAAAATATGTACGTCAATTAATAATATCAATATATTCACATTGATTAAACACCTGAACTGAATAAGATTAACTTCTTGCAACTCTAAATAGATGATATAGATAAAACCTTACTTCAACATATCTGTCGATGTTCCAACCTTTCCGTTCTCCTGAAATCCCCATCCGTGCCAAGTGAAATAAAACAGCTTTTCGAATCACAGCCACCTGCCCTGTTCAATGACCATAAATATAACAAACCATCCCGCCATGACCAAGAAAATTATGATTGCCTGGTTGAGTACTTACAGAATTTTCATGCAACAAGGGAAATAGTTGATTGGATCAGCTTAGACACTACCGTGCAATCCACAAGTCATCTCACTTCAAGGATTGTCTCACCTTGGTATTTTCCAGTTTCAAACATTAATATTGGGAACAATATATTTTCAACTGAATCCAAAAATGTCAGCAACAGTGTGATATGTTTTCTGAGGGGCAACTCACGACACTTTGGTATTATTAATAGCATTTTTAAAGTCTCTGAGCCATCTAGCATACTGAACAATAACTTTCTGATCTTAAAAACTTTGAAGATTGATGTGAATTTCTTACCAGATTGGCCGTATCTCAATATTTATAAAGCTGTTGGTTTTGATGATGGACACTTGATTATATCAGAAGAAGAAATAGAAGGTAACTGTGGATTGTATGATAACAAAGCTCTGTCATGTGGACTGCTTGTAATGATAAAGCCGTTATTTCATGATATTTAGTCTACAAAAATGCAAATCTCTCAGATTCATTAGCAATTTTGCTAGTGAAATAATTGCCTCACAATTTAGTGACAGAGACATGCCATTGTGACAAGCAAAGCCCATTATTTCACATTGCCACAAAGAACTTACTATTTTGACATTGGGTACAGTGTGAATAAGCCAAGTCCAATGATCAAATGACCCACACACTCACCTTTCACAGCATCCAAAATTTCTAACTGCGCCATCATCATGTTGGAAGCGGAATCGGCTTTTGCGTACCCACACCCGCATGTGCACCCACACGCGCCAATGCACACGCCCACCCACCCGCACGCGCCAATGCACACACCCACGCACCCGCACACGCCAATGCACACGCCCACCCACCCGCACACGCTCCTGCACACGCAAACCCACCCGCACACGCTAATGCACACGCACACTTCATGGATGACCTGGTGAAGTCAAACCCCCCGCCTACATCAAGACTGGCTGAAGGACCTCTTTGATGTGTGTTTGTGCAAACAGGCGGGTCTGGTGTAATTTTTACCAATCATCGGATGGTTGTGGGATGATCAGGTGGTGAGGAATCTGAGTTGAAGGCACAGGGGAACCAATATTATTGGATGTCACAAGATTTGGTGTAAGACCAGAGTGTGACGTGTGCTCGACGTTCGCTTGATTTTCGCTTGACGTGAGCTCGACTTTTATCCTGCTTGACGTTTGCTTGACGTGAAGTCAATCGCCGACGATTGACACGAGATTCGCCCTGGTGAATCATGGTTTCAATTTCTTTCAGCTCTTCCTCTTAATCCCACAACTCCTCAAGGGAGTCATGATAAGATGAAGGAGGAAGGTCTACATTCCCATGGAAGATATTAAGTAAAGATATAAAACCATCTTCTCCAACATCTTTTACCTCTTTGAAGACTTCATATCTAGAGAATATTAATGACTGATAGGAATTTGGAGAAGAAATATGAACAGAAGTTGGAAATGATGGTTTTCTAGAATCACCAACCAGAGCTTCACATGTATTGGCAGAAGGAAGGTCATTACTGAAAGCATAAGAAGGATAATGATAGTCCTTATGATCAGGATTAAAGGTGATTAGACCTTTCCCCCAATAAATAGATAGATTAAAATCATTAAGAAAATCAAAGGCCAATATGAGGTCTTCTCCCTTGGGAGTATTACTGACTAAAAAGTCCCATTTAAAACTTGGTAAGGAAGGGAGCTTGTCCATATATCTGGTATGGTGAGTCACAAATAAAGATGGGGACTCTGAGAAGTCCAAAATCATCAGATGAATCTTTTCTGGGAGTTCTGACATGTTCAAAGGATACTTCTGAAAAAATCTCTTTGCAATAAATGAGTTGGTAGCACCAGAATCAATGAGAATTCTGTAAAACACATCAGAGAGAGGAGAAAAAACCAAAGATATGTGAGAATTTTTGACAAAATTATTCAGAATGCATAATTGTTCTCTGGGTGGAAAATAGTGAAGACCATTGTACACAACAGGATCTTCACCCAAGCTTTTCCCTGGATGTGAAATCTGCCTGCTGGTTGGGAAAGCTGGCTTTGAGGCCTTCTGACACAAGCCTCAAGACTATGCTTCCCACCACAATAGACAAACAAGACCTCCTTCAATAATCATTCTTTTTCAGGACCCATCAGGTTGTGGTCCCTATTCAAGAGGGAAGAATGGGGCTAGTCCCTTTTCTGAACCCTGATATTCTTATTCTTATAGCTTGAGCTTGAAGAATTTTGAGTATGAGAAGAACTTGACTTTGAGGCTGCAGTTTTCTTTTCTTGAGATTTATTCTTCTCCTTCTTCCTCTCATGTTTCCTTGTAACAAGTTCCAGCTTAACATCCATTAAGTCTTGAAGAGAATCAATGATTGAAGGATGGGAGGACAATTGATCCAGAATCCTGGAAACCAATCCCTTCCTTAAATGATGAATAAGAGCCCTTTAACCCCAATCCCCAATTCTTGGCACAAAAGCTCTGAAATAGGAAATTTATAAAGAAAAATGACCTCCTTCCTTTATTATTAGGTCATCCAGCCCTGATTCAGCTTCTCTAACCTCATTTGGGTCTTGAAATGAAGTAGAGAGTTGGGATTTGAATAAGGCAAAGTTATTGAGGAGGTAAGTTGTGTCTTGATTGGTGATATTGGAAAGGTAAGGCTAATCCATATTTCAGCCCTGCCAATGCAGAATTAAGTGGAATAAAGAAATTTCTTCCTGTCTTAGGGGAAATCTTCCTTGTCATTATGAAAGATAATCTGGAAGGACTGAATGAAACTTCTGACTTTGAAGGGTTGAGTCCCATCAGCAACATCTGGTGCCTTCATAGAAGGTGTCTTGAAGGCTGGTGGTATTGAAGCTTCAGAAGATGACACATATTGAAAATTGGCCATAATTTGGTTCATTTGTTGAATGATTTCCAATAAATATGGTTCATACTCATTAGAGACAGGCTGATTAGACTGGACTAGAGTTGGCCCTCAAGTACCTTGAGCTTCCCCCACAGGAGCAGGGGGCGCTTCAGTACCATCAGAATGTTCCTCTTCCACATAATTCTCCTCCTCCTTTGCATCATCCTTACCATTCCCTCTGAAAGTGGTCCTTGAAATTCCTGGAAAAGCACAACCTACTCCTGAACATGAATTTTATCTTCTTGGTCCTCTTCCTTCCTTCCTGGATGGTGATGCTCCTTCCATGGTTGGCTCTCTGTTTAATTGGGCCCTCATTTGAGGAACTTCTGAGGTGCAATCAAGAAGCGCTCTTGGTGTTGGCGTGAGGAATGCTTGAGCTCTGGCCTGAGATCTTGTCTGTCTTGGAGGGGTTTAATATTAGATGGGCATAAATTTCAGAATAAACAATGAGGAATAAGCAATAAAATTCAAAATTTGAATATGAAAAACCTGAGTAAAATCAAATTAAAGCTTGAAGTCAAATCATAATCAATATCTTGAGGAAAACCAAAATCAATAATCTCAAGGAAAATTAAAATCAATAATCTTAAGGAAAATCAAAATTGATAATATTGAAGAAAATATAAATATATAAGTCTTGAGGAGGAATTAAATCAACAATAATCAAGTCAATAAATATTCAGGTCAATGAAATTCTTGAGGTAAAAATCAATTATATTCCAAATCAAATGAAAATCTTGCTGTGAATCAGAATCCTTGGACAATATTTTAAAATGAATCTTGATGAATGAAGATCTGTGTCTGAAATGAAATTTGAGACCAATTTAATAATCACAATAACTTGGGAGCTGGATTAAAATAGAGTGGAATGAAACGTGACAAAAATGGTAAGCCACACACAACTTTAGAAGAAAGAAAGTTGGATAATGATGTGAAGAGAAAATTATAAAGAGAAAAGAAATTTTCAATGTTGAAGAATAAGTGAGAAAAAATTGAGAAGAAATGAAAAATCATCAAGCTAATAAAGAGTTAAAGAGTCATAATTGTGATGAAATGGGTGAATTCATTAATAAGAAAAAAGGAATGAAGAAAATAAAAAGCAATTATGATTTAATTGATCTAATGTCACAGGGACTCTTGGGGATAACAAGAGTGGCCTGGCACTCAGGAATTAAGAAATTACTTGGAGGGCTCCAAAAGGATGAAGAAATAATTGAAAGATATATTTCTTCAAGGAAAATGAGAGCAATTACAAATATCCCAAAAATAAGAAAAGAGTACAGAGGCCAAAAATAACAAATTGAATCCAAATTCCAAAGAGCCAACCAAATGAGTCCTAAATTCAGTGTTTCAAGATTCCAGAAAGAACAATGGAATTAGTAAGGGATATGACCACAAATATCCACTGAAAGGCAAAGAAAAAATGAAAATGACATATTTATAGGTATAAATATTTGAATTAAAGAATGAAAAGAAAATAATAATAAAAATAAATTCAATAAAGTAATTCAGTAGGGAAAAAGTCATTGGGGGTGAAAGGGTAGCCAGTATATGTGAAAAGCTGAAAGACTGATCCTGGAGGGTTGATCACCCAGCTGTATTGACTGGTTTGGGTCAATACAGATCTGGCCATCTTGAGAATTGAACTGTGTGCCTTGAATTCCCACAGTGGAAAATGGATTGACCCAAAAGGGTCAATTCTATATAGGCTTCCTGAATACAGCCTGTATAGACCAATTGAGTTGTCCAAGGAGTGCTGGAACTATTGATGCCTTGAAAACTGTTTTAATAAAAAAACCCTTGAAACTGCCCCTGAATAATCCTGGGACAGTAATTTCCATGGAAAATAATGTTAAATTGAAATGACCAACACCTGAAGGGCCAGGAGATTGGTGTCCTCAAATGCTCTTCTGGATACCAGCATGGATTGAAAGCTTGAGTGACTGGATTATTACTTTGAATTAGATTGATAGACTGGTGACTTAACTTGAAACAATTAAATGGAGTCTTGAGGGTGTCACCATTAAATTTCTTAGGAAAGATTGTGCATAATGGTATATAATACCATATATGCCCCATTCCTGGTTCCAACATATTGGGGTTCATGGCTGGGGAAGGGGTTCCCTTGTCTTGAGGGGAAACCCTTCTGAGGATGACTGGTGGCCTCTCTTGGTTTTCAAAGGCCATGGCTTCCATATTGAGAATCCATGGACAATTATTGACAATTGAGGTTTTTGGCCATTGTCACAATGCTGTCTGGAAGACCTCAGAAAAGGGAACTCTTGCCAAAGAGCCTATTAAGCCTGTTGAAAGACCGGTTGATACTGAAAAACTTTAGATCAAATTTCACCATGTGAAAGTGCCCCTGGGTTTAGAGCACTGCATCCCGAAGTGCATGTCACTGATGTTATTACCCATGTCCTCCTCATGGAGCTGCATTAGTAACAACAGGAGCCTACAAGGACCCTCCAAGGGGTGAAACCCTTGTATGCCAATGGAGCAGAAAACCCAGAGATTTCTGGTTGTTTTATTGAGAAATCTCCTTGTCTCCAACTGGAATCAACCCCATGAAATTGGTCACTGTTTTATTGTAACAATGCTGTCTGCCAGACCTCAGAAATGGGAACTCTTGCCAAAAAAGGCTATTAAGCCTGTTAAAAGACCAGTCAATACTGAAAAATTGTAGATCAAATTCCACCATGTGAAAGTACCCCTGGGTTTAGAGAACTGCATCCCAAAGTGAATGTCACTGATGTTATTACCCATGTCCTCCTTGTAGAGCTGCATTAGTGACAACAGGAGCCTAAAAGGACCCCCCAAGGGGTGGAACCCTTGTATGCCAATGGAGCAGAAAACCTAGCAATTTCTGGTTGTTTGATTGAGAACTCTCCTTGTCTCTGACTGGAATCAACCCCATGAAATTGGTAACTGTTTTATTGTCACAATGCTATCTGCCAGACCTCAACAAAGGGAACTCTTGCCAAAAAAGCTATTAAACCGGTTGAAAGACCAGTTAATACTGGAAAGCTGTAGATCACATTCCAAAATGTGACAGCCATTTGGTTTTTTTGTGATTTCTGGACCAAAATGGGGCCAGGTGGGCCCACAGGTCTTCCCCTTGGACCCTTTTGGCCTCATTGGATTTAGGCCAAAACAAAGCCTAATCAAAGGCTGTGGTCCAAAGGCCCTGAAGATGACTAAAAGTGCCCAAATTCAGTGGGATTGGCCTGGGGTCTGGTGTGGTGGAATATTGGACAAGAATGGCAGGACAGGCAGGTTTGGCCATAAATTGGTTCAGGCTAGAATTGCCAGAAACACCATTTGGGGGGTTCTTTCCCATGCCTGTGACAGTGAGACAAGTAAAATGACCAACTTTCAAAAAATTTGTCCTGAGTAAATAATAACTTTAGAATTGGTGAGCCTTACATTTCAAAACTGCTTTCTAAAGAAGATTAAGATGAGTCAGGGGTTCTATTAGATAATTTATATTGAATTCTTGAAAAAATTTCACTCATTTGATTAATTGACACTAAATAAAGATGAAAATGCCAATTTTGATGTCAAACATATGGAATTCCTGATGGAAATTTACTTAAAATGTTGAATAAAGTTAAGAATATGAAAAAAGATAATGAAAAATAAAAAAAGACAGAAATATTTGTATAAGTTTTTTATTTCATTGTTTTACAATTTTATATCTTTTATATATTTTCTCAAAAATGAAGTAGTAAAAATTTATGATTTTTTTCAAAAATAAAATAATAAGACCATAAGATATGGGAAGATAAAAGCTCCAAAATGTCCCAGATAAATTTCAAGTTTAAGGATGTGAGAAGTCATGTGTAAAACAGTGAAATCACCCCAGACACTCAATGGTAGAAGCTGACTTCTTTGTCAAATTATTTTATGTAGGATAGTTTTCAATAAAAAAATTATTAAATGGATAGGTCTATGAAAAATATAGCCTTTTTAGATTTACAAAAGAAATAAGTAAAATAAGGTCCAGAGTATGTTTAAAATAGGTTAAAATACCATCTAGGACTCCAAATGAATCATTTTTCTATGAAGCCCTCAGCTAAATGAAGAGTACTATAAATTTCTAAATGAAATATAATCAAAAAATTATTATAACCACAATTTGAATTAGAAAATAACACTTTTAGAGTTATGAAATTATCACTGATAATTAAAGAACTAATTATTATTCTAACACTTATTAAAAAATACTAGTGATATAATATTAGGAGGTAATTTTCTGCAAAAATCAATATACCTGGTGGATACTAAAAATAATATCAAGTATTTTTTTGAAAATAATTATTGAAATAACTATTGTAATAAGGAGTCTAGAGTAGAAATAGAGATCAATAGAGAAATAATAACAACTTATAGGATCCCTTTAGAGAAAAACAGGCAAAAAGAAGTCAAGAAAAATTGAAATAGTAATCAAGGGATTTCAGAAGTATTTAAGAAGAATTGTGGATTTCAAGGATATTCAAAGGATAAGAAGAAACAACAATAAATAGTATAGAGTTTCAAATACTATACTTTATAGTAATATTCATAATTTCATGTCTTTAAATTATTTATAAATATTAGAACACTTTATTAATTATTAATACTAAGATTGATTAATTTGATTGTAAGATAAAGCTGAATGATAAGATGGTTCCTTTCAAGCTCTCTGAATTTTATAAGATCCATAGAGGAGGTTTAAGGCAGCATACTTAAAAATAATGAGGTGAGAAATAATCTACCACTTTTGTATTAGAGAGTACATGACGTTTTTAGTTAGTGAAATCATCTAGCTACTAATCAATGTATTTCTGATTACTAACAGCCTATTTATGGCTAAGAAATAATCATGTTAATAACATAAATATTTATTTATTTCAAAATATAAATTTGTTTCTCACAGTTATCCATGTTATTGGAGATTCCATCACAGATTCTATTTTCTGTTAATTTTTGAATCTTCAGTGATATATGGGAAATAATCAGAAGGTGATAGTAAATGAAAATTTGAATTGATTTTGTGAGCTTATGTTTATTTTTTGGATAAAGATAAAGTTCACTTCTTTCTACGTTGAGTCTGAAAGCTTCAGAGAAATTCATTAGAAATTTACTTTCAATGAATTTTTGAATACTTCATCATTCTCTCCAAAATACTAACTTCCAGGGGGTTTACTGGTTATTTACAAAGGGTTACCAGTCCCAAAAATGGCTTGTTGGTCTGGGATTAACTTCAAATTGGCTTCTCAGAAACTTTCTGTGGCTTAGAGGACCCAGAAATGTAAGTATCACAGCTCTATTTGAATTCTGTACCTGTCCCCCTTTATCCTATCATTTATGCCTATAGAAGTATCTCCATAATACCATAATTTGTATACAGTAAAATAGAAATTCAATAAGATAGTATTAATTTTATTGCATATATGCATGCACCCAGTGTATACCAATTGGTAAATATAGCTGAAATTCTTAGGATCCCATTATTTTTATCTGAAATTTCATTTTAAGTTTACAATAGAAGATTCTTTTCTGAGTATGAATTTAGAGGGTTTCCTGCTGAACAATTCAATCAATTTCTATTCATTTTTACTTATGGATAGAAATAATTTGAGAGTAATATTTTGGTATACCTCCTATGAAGTTAATCAGGCTTAAATTTAGTTTTGAATCCAGATTTGGTCTTAGATTCTAGGATTTACTCAGTTAATAAAAAGTTCTTTATCTTTTAATTCTTGGAAAATGATTAATTTTAGTAAAAAAACATGAATTATGGGTTTTTCATGGCTATTGAGTTATTCTTGCTTCCAGTTATGGCCAATTCGGGTACTTAAGATAGACCTCAATGCTCAAACTAAAGAAATACCAAATACTATGCCAAAGGGAGTTACTATTAATGCAAAGACTTTAAGTCCATCACAAAAGGGAATTACAACAAATAATACACCCATTGTAAAGATTTGGAAAAACAATTATGATCTATGGTTTTATGGCAAGGAATTATGAAGATTTATCAAAAGAGTTAAAAATATAGTAAAAATTGAACAAGAAAGTGGAAGGGATATAGAGAGAAAGATATCCTTTTTGACTAATAATCAAGATATTAGTTCTAATATTGAAGCAATGAGTGGGTATAAAAATGGGGATCGGGAGAAATTCAAATTTGATATGGAGAGAAGATGGGAAACAGTATCACCTGAAAAAAAGAAAAAATCTGTCCTCAATGAGTCAATTAGTTAAAAAGATTTAACCAGAAGGAGGAATTATAAATTTTATTCAATAAGGAAAGCTTATTGGGGAATATTAATCCATCATTAGTTATCTCAAAAGGTATCAAAATATACAAGGAGATATTAATCAAAATGCAGAAGTTTTGGGTAGTATTTCCTTAAGTTTCCAGGAATCCAAAAATCAGTAAGTGCTTAAAGTGAGGGCCATTCTCCAAGCTTTGGAAAAATTTCATATCACCCCAAGATTAAAAATATTGAAGATATATATTGAAAAATACTTACAAGCCAAAGTCTTAATTAAAAAGAAGGAATTCTCACAAGAAAATTGACAACAAAAGAATGCTGTTCTTGAAGAGGAAATGTGGGAAGAAGTTTCAAGGAAACGGAAAGAGCTTACTCAGAAAATTGAAAATCTTAAGGAAGAAGAACATAAATAAAAGGATACAGGAAAATAATTAGTCAAGGAAGTATCCAATAAGCTCATTAACCTTTCAGAAGTAGTTAAATATCCTGAGAAAACCAAATAATGATATCATAAATTTCAGAGAAGTAGCCAAAAATCAAATCTGTTCATGCTAATATGTCCTTTAAAACCCATAGGTTCCAGCTCAAATGGTTATAAGACAACCACTAAAGTGTTATTACGTCCTAAAAGAAGGACATTCATAAAAAAATATTCAGCTATCTTACAGAAGATTTGGAGAAAATAGTTTTCTTAAAGCATAGAGGAACATAGCTTTTCTCAATTTTGAAAGAGTATCTGTAGAGGGTCCTAAATATGAAAGAGAATTGCTTACATATTTTTATAAAGAGCAAGAGGCATTCAATAAAAAGATGATGGAAAATCAAATCCACACCCAAAGAAGCAAGAAACAACAGAAATTGTAGGAAGAAAAGATGAGAGGGTAACAGCTTTATCTCAGATAGAAGAATGGGGAAGCTGGAAACCTTCTCCAATATCACCAGAAAATTAAAACCTACAAATAAAGTCTGTACTTTGATAGGAAACATGGGAAAGTCAATGCTAAATCCAGAAAGAGAATAAAAATCAAACACAATCAATTGAAAATAAAATACCAGGTGCCTATCATGAAAAAGATGAGGCAGAAGAAATAAAAGACATATAATAAAACAAAATAAAATAATCAGGAAGGAAATGGAATATATATTGACAATATTGAAATAATTGCCAAGGCAAGGGATAAGGAGATACCAAAAAAAATTAAAGAAATATGGAATTAAGTGAAATAGTAAAATTTAAATTCAATAATAAATATCCAATAATTAAGCATGTGATGAAAAGATATTTGAGCATAATATAAATCTTACTCTTGAAGAAATAATATTAATTTCACCCAGACTTATTTATAAGGCACAAAATTTAACCACTCAATAAAAACATGTGATAAAATAAGTTAATAAATTAAATATTAAGGAAAGACTAATTTCTTTAAACCCAAGGAGATATTATATATAGAGCTTAAATTATCCATGTCCACTTGAGCTTGTAGAAGTATGAATTGGAAGAGAAGAATAACCTAAAATTGAATTAGCTTATACTGGATCAGAAATTCACATAATACAAAAGGAAATCAAAATTGAAGGATAATTACAAGTATAAAGCTCTATACAAACCTCAGGGGAATTGGTTGACATAAAAAATCTCTAGTTAAGCTATGACAGCTTACACCAATAATTATGATTTCAGGAGAAGAAAAAATAAATTCATTTATTCATATAAAAAGGATCTTTACACAAAATACTTGGAAGACCATTTTTAGCATATAATAATGTTACATTGGAATTTCTGCAAAGCAATGGGAAATATTTGGTTATCTAGAGAAATATGAAAGAAGATTATGTTTAATAATATTTAATCCTAAATCTATGGGCTGGAAATTCTTTCCACAAAAAAGGATGGATATTTGTGCTTCAGAAATTGGGAAATGGTCAATAAATCAAGGAGAATCATCCAGAATAAGAGAGAAAGAGTAAACAGAAAGTCAATCTTCCAAAATTATGAAAGAAATACCTCTTTTATAAAGCAAAATACCCTTTTCAGATTTTTTTGATGCAAAAAATAAGTTGAATATGATAACTTTGGAAATAGCCATGAAACCAAAATTTCTTATGAGTACTTCTACATGAAAATATAAAGATAAATAATTAAATCCAATTTTAAAAATTGAACTGCTTGCAGTAACCTATTTTAATGAAGAAAAAATGTACATGGACTTCTTATAATTTAAAAACTTCAATCAGATAGTAGTTGAAGAAAGTTCCAAAATATGAGCTTCATAAAAAGAAAGTGTTCCAAAAATGACTTATAGAAAATATAAGGAGAAAGAGCCAGAAGAAGATGAACTGAAGTTACAAGTTAGTGAAACAGTAAAAGGCACTAAATAGGAACTGAATGATTGTTGGGCTTAGTCTATGATAAAGAGGTAATAAGGCTATTTACAACTTTAACTATGAATGTGACAGGGATGAAAAAGTATTGAAAAATTTTTTAATTGAAGATAAAAAGGGCTTTACTAATGGGAATTAGTGGTGGTGAGTGCTGTTGAAAGCCCTGGGTACAGCTTTACCTGTTGGGTTACAACAATAAAGACTACAATACTAAAATATATAGTATAACCTGATTATTTTCCAAGAGTATAGCTGTTTTTGACAGTTTTACTACATAGGAATTCAAGAGCAGGATGAGGATTCCTTTTCTGGCAGTGAAAAGGCCTCCTTTTATCCTGAAATGGGGTGAAAAGGCTACTATACCTTTTCACATAGAGGAAGTGAAGATTTTTCACTCTCAAGGAAAGGCTTGTGGTTTGAAAAAGGCCTTTATAGCCTGTATTGGTCTCAGATGTGGTTTTTAAACCACATCTGGGTGGTTTTCACCAATACAGGGTGAAAATTTTCATCTGGGGACCACACAGCCTGGATCTGACATGTATGATGTGTAGAATTCTGTACAGAACCTGTATGGGACCCTAGTATGGAATGAAGTATGAGGTATTGAAATAAAACAAGCTTCTTCATCTGTTTGACACCTCATAATCATGGTTATGGGATATTATCCCATGGTAAGGCTGTATTGGCCAAGCTGTGGGATTTTGACTTTAAAACAGCTATAGCTTTGTCAGTTTTTGAGATATCAACCTCAAAATTAGTTTGGTGTGTAGCCCTGTATGTGCTATAAGCAATATACCTCATTTGATATGGTTATCATTAAATATGGCAAAGTTATCCCATGTACAAGATTTTTGTACATATGTGTGTTTTAGGCAAAAAGCTGTATTGGGCTTGTTTGCCTTATAGCTTTTGTTCTAGATAATATATGGGGAAATGAATTGCACCATCAGATAGCCCTGATTGTGCTCTTTCCAAAAAGACCCCACTTTAGGTATCTCAAACTAAAACTGCAGAAGTTAGATGAGAGGTTAACATTTTATTCACCCTTATTTGGCCTGAACTTGCCCATAGCTTCTGAAATTCTGGTTCTAGCACATTTTAGATGGTACCATTGGACAGCCCTGACTTAGAGCTTCATTTTGATTACCCATTTTATGGGGTTAAGCCTCTTACTCCGTATTTCAGATGAGAGGGGAAAATTAAGGTTTATTCTCAGAAACAACTTTGAGCAGGAATAACTTTGTTATTCTTTCTCCTATGGTGATGGAACTTGTATATTTGGAAAGGGGTGAGATTTCACTTTCTTTTGATACTTTGTGAGCTTATTTGGCTCAGATCCATGTTTTGGTGGTATCTTGGCTATACCATTTGTTTATGGTATTTGGCTGTCATGCTTGTGCTCTGGGTTTGAGTCACAGGCTGACAATGATATGAGAAGAAACTTTTACATGGATATAGAAGACCCATAAAAGTGGATAGAATTTGAGCTAAGTGTAATTAATGAAGCAGATATAGGAGAAAGCACAAAGAAGAAATTTGAATGGATCTCAAGCCACCTGAATCAAAGTATTCTCTACTTGTAGAATATTCTTTAACTCTATTACAATGATAAACAGGGTAAATTTGTGATTATGAAAAATATTTAAGGAATCATGAACCAAAATATGATATAATGAAGTAATTGGCCAAAGGAAAACTTGAATAATTGGAAGATGAAAGTGCCATGATCACTGAATATGGAATGGATCAGGTTGAGGAGAGAAAAATGAACAAAAGCATTAAAAGAGAATGTAAATAGCTCAAGGGGAAGGTAAATTGGTAAAAAAGAAAGTAATTTAATCTTCTATCATCATAATAATCTAAATTTGAGAAATAAATATAATAAAGAAAGAATATTTCAAGATTTTGAAGAAGGAGAGCTATCAGAAAATACACAGAGGCTAGCTAGAATTCCCTTTTTATAACCTAATCAGCAAGAAAAAATTGAAAATTTATTGAATGAGGCCTATGAGAAAATATACTGTTGTTCAAATATATCAATCTTAAACTCAGAGTAATTATCGTATCAAAATTAAAAATTAAATCTGGATTAATAGATGACACCCAGTGTAAAAATAACATACAGCCAGGAAAGCCAGAATATGAAGTATTGAAATTTTATGTAATTATTTCAATGATAAATTTTCAAGAACTGTAGAATTATGGGCTATATTCACCAAGAATTTAAAGGAAAGATCTTTCAGAACTACTGGGACCGAATCTCACAAATGTTGACTTCATGGAATTACTAACAACTATTTGGATGAAAGCAAATCCACAAAATCCTTATTGGAATAAGCCTTATGGATATTATCATATAAGAATATAAGGACTGTATGGTGAAATTTAATGGGCTCAAGGATATTTGAATCTAGATGGTTTGAAACTATTAGGAGGAACTCTTTCCTGGTGTCATTTTGGATATATGTTTATCCAGTATGTCAAATGTTTTGTTGAAGAATGGAAAGAGAATACACAAAGAGCACAACTAAATGAAATATTTTGAGAGATATTGAGAGAAATATTTACTTTAGTAATTCATAATATACTATTGAGAATTTATCAATAAAAAACTAAACAATCCATTTTAAAATCACAAATAGAAAACAAAAACATAAATCCATAAAACATAGTAAAATAATAAAATCCATCTAGAAAGAATATCTTTGATCTGTATTAGTATGAGTAAATTAACCTCCTGCCTTATTGAAGAGGAATTCAAATTTATAGAAAATAATGAAAAAGAGCCTTAATTTAAAATATTTTTATCTTTCAGTGGCAGTGAGTGGCCCCAAACCTACACTTGTAAAGAACTGGGA
The DNA here is from genome assembly GCA_023105745.1 of Austropuccinia psidii. NCBI lineage: Eukaryota > Fungi > Basidiomycota > Pucciniomycetes > Pucciniales > Sphaerophragmiaceae > Austropuccinia > Austropuccinia psidii. Next base: position 53,802,928 of record JALGQZ010000003.1, read on the forward strand.
ATGGAATCTTGATTGCAATGAAGAAGGATGGAAAGATTTCAGTCTAAAAATGGAAGAAGGTGAAGAAGAAGTCAATTAATGTGGAGAGCCAATTTTTTAAGAAGGATAGTACTCATTTCAAAATGTTAATTCCATGATTAGAGCTTTAATAATTGTTAAAACTTTCAGAAACTCTTTAAATTACTCAAGAATCCCAAAATTTAAAAAAACTTATTTCAAGGCTGGAATTTTTGAAATTAATTAAATATGAAGGTATCAAAGGAAATTTAGATAGCATCTATTGGGAAGAGGATAAATCAACAGATGCAGAATGGAGAAGAAAAATTCACCATGGGGATTTGGAAGCTTCAAGAGGACTTTTATTGGATTCATTGGAAATACCAGAAGGAAGAGTTGTATGAAATCCTTGAAACTATATGATCAGAAATTTCAAATGGGAGGGTTTATGGGAAGATGTATTTGTACCAGGAATTATTGGTCTTAAGGCATATAGATTTGAGTTAAAGAATAAAAATTGGAGCTTTATTTCAGAAGAATTATTTGTAAGAAAATCAACAAAGAAAAGGAAGATTGACATAAAGACTTAAGAAAAATATTGTAAAATTTATGCAGAAGAAAAATATCAAAAAAGATGCAAAATGGCTCTTTCAGTTATGAACTTCAAATATCTCACTATAATGATATGTACCTTGAATAAGAAAAATAAAAAAAGAGGTTATTTCAAAATATTTCAGGCTATGCAATACTATTAAAGAGAATATTTCAGATCCATTATCATTAAGTACAGTTCCCCATGTACACATGTGATGATTTCATTCCAAAAAGAATACCAGTGGCTTTCTGTTCTTATTCCACCCCATAAAAATTGAAATTATACAAGTTTTGGGAAGTGTGGGCCCATAGGCCTCACTTAACTTATTTACAAAAACAAAAAAAATTATTCCAAAATTCATTCAGAAGCATATCTATTAGCTTTAGCTCAAATTGATTAACAAATGAATATTACCAGACACAATAAGAGGAAGAAAATGCATATTATTACCAGTACTCTAATGAGGGATTTAACTAATAATTATTCTTATCCATGTTAATATTGAAGCTCTTATTATCATTTATTCTCATTGCTTTGGAAATAAACACCATTTATGGATTTTTTAATGCCATTTATGGCATTGTTAATGCAATTAGTGTCATTGTTAATGCAATAAATATCACTTTTTATTCCATTAAATTTCATCGTTAGTTCCATGAATGCATCTTTGACAAATACAGGTTTCTTTAGCTACATTATAATTGAGAAATAACCCTCACCATACAAAGAAAATTTCCAAAAAGATGGGCTTCTGGTTTTTTATTCTCAATATTCTCCCTTTCATTTTTGAAAACAAGTCCTGGAATCTTATAAGTGGGAATATTTTTAATGAAATTTCCAAAACCATTGGTCAATTTGGAGAAATTTGGAAAAACAATTGAAAAAATACTCAGAAATAACTCTGAGGAATTTGTTTTAAAAAATATAGGTTCCTTACATGCTCTAACCATAAACGTATGTGTTTTGGCCATAATTTTCTATGAACATACAAGGAATTAAATGTATTTACTAAATGCTTACATCATTTTACCAGCACCCTTTATTCATTAGAGACTAAATGTATCAGAAAAGAAAATTTTATTAAGGAAATAAGTATTTCCAAAACTGGCCAAAATAAACAATAGAAAATAATTAGCAAGATCAATATATTGTTATATTAAAATATTGATAGGTTTATCACCTAGTTGAAGGAAGAACCTAGAGATTTAAATATAAATTGAATGAAAAAATCTATACACAAAAACAATAATTCAAAAATCATTTAAAACCAATCTTTTTTGGGCCCAGTTCTGAAGAAGAACATTGAGAATATCATGAAGTTTGAAAATCAAGAGGAGTATCAAGAGGAGTATAAAATACAAACCCAGAGGAGGTCTTGGAAGACCATTTTAAGCAATATTTGGTTTGATAAATATATATTAATTAAAGATGATGAACTATTAGTAGAGCCAGGTGAAGCTTATGGATTTACTCTAAGTTAAAGGTACTAGAACACAGGTTAAGAGAAAATGTTTGAGATTGGTACTGAAGATACCAGGAATATGAAAAATTTATCAATCTTTTATCTCATGCAGATCATCTAAATATACAAGAGAAGAATTAATGAAAATCTTCAAGAAAATTGAGGGAGATAAGGAATAAGCCTGGGATTCACAAGCCCAACGAAAGCCATGGAATATATATCAATTTAAATATTGAAAGAACAAATTTTATATTGGTAATCAATGTAGGATAAAAGCCACCATTGAAACTAATAGAATAATTTTGAATAAATAAAACTAGGCCCTACTGATTCTCAATTTAAAAGCTGAACTATTAAGGAAGTACTATAATCAAATGTTCAAGCACAGAAAAAAATATTTGACAATCCACCTCCTTTTTAACACAGTATATTCCAATAAAGAAAGAAGCCAAAACAGCTATATTTAAAATCCTTATGAGTTCTATGAATATAAAATCCACAATTTATGAGGATAGAATAAAAGCCACAAATAGGAGTGACATCAAAATGCAAAAGGAAGAGAACTGTGAAGAAAAGTTCCAAATTAGGACCTCTGGTCACAAAATGACCACCTAAACACAGAAAATTGTGTATGAGAAAACATAATCAAAGAAAACTGCCCAAAGGTTGCAGAATATAATTTCCAGTCATAATTTGACTACCCCAATTACAAGCAACAGCATAGGAGTATCATAAAAGTCAAAATTAAAAACAATAAAATGAAGCAAGCCATACCAAAAAGCATAAGAATATGACTTCCAGTCATAATTTGACCACATACAAAAAACTCAACACACAAAAGGTAACTGAAATTGATACTGGATTACATTCTTATAGCCCCAGATTAATGGGTTTAGCAAATATTTTACAATCTCAAATCCTTCCATAATTTTAAACCAGAACTTAAAGATGGTCCTTCTTAGTTATGAACAGGAGGGGAAATCATGAACACAACCAATTTTCCACACATTTCAATTGGTCAGAAGCCATCAGCAGACAATGATAAAAGATCTCATTGAAAACATTTCCCAAGGACTTTCATATGCTACCAAAAATGCTTGGTTCATTCTGGGACAGGACAAATGGAACACCTGTTCAAGAAGGGGGAATTGAGCCCAGACCAAATTTGGAGAATGGAAGAAACATGACATTATCAACCACTAAGGCATTGAAGAATATGAGACCAAATATTAAATTGAAACCTCATTCAATAGATATCAAAATTAAGAAAAGAAATTAAAAAATTTCAACATAAAAGAAAGAAAGAATTTTTTTGCATAAAAAAAATTTCTCAAACTAAGAAAAAATTAGAAACATAGAATTCAATGTAAAAAAAATGAAGGAAAAATTGAAAACATAAAAATAAAATCAAAATTAAAACATCCAAAATAAAAATAATCTTTTTTTCCAACATAAAATTAAAATTAGAATTCAAAAACCAACATAACAAGAGATATAGAAGGGCTCTCTTAGCATAGAAAAAGAATTAGTCCTTCTATGAATTAAAACTACATGATAGAAACCTGAAGTCTAAGATTAGTCCTTGTATGAAATTAAACTACATGTTTGCAACCAAAATGCTAAATAAACAGTTTTTGTATGATCTTAAACTACAGGGTAGAAGCCTGAAGGATGGATATTATTATTTTTATATATGAATTGAAAATGCATGGTGGCTCAGACAGCCAAGGGAATAATGGAGATATAAAGAATGACAATGTAAGTGAATAATAAGATAATTTAGACTTAAAGGTTAAAGGAATTGAAGAAATGAAGAGTTTTTAATCAAAATAAAAATTATAATATTGAATCAACTTTTACTCAGTAAGAAAGTGAGCCTCTCCCTTGTGTAGTTCTGGGCTAGGGACTCAATTGTTCTTGTATGTCATTAAAATTTAGGATTTGGTATATCCAGTATACTGTGTTTTATCCACCTAGAGGTAAATTCCTTGCATAAATCAAAAGTAAACCTAATATAATTGTTAAAAAAAAGAAATTACTGAAAGATCTGTCTTTACTTTCACAAAAAAAACAAAAACTAAATTGAAACAAAAATAAAAAAATAAATTAAACAAAAATAACAACATAAAAGTAAAGTAAAATATTGTATTATCATTTAAATCTCCAAACCAACTGAATAATAATAGAAGCTCAAGACAATGAAAAGCATATAAGTCAGTTCTCAACAAGGTTAAACCACTCAATCAAGCTATTCCTCAAAATTTGGATCCACTTTTGGAAAGAACAGAATTGTCAAGAGATCCCTATGAAATAACTTCATCACCTCAACCTCTTAAGTGTGTTGAAAAATCAAGAGTTGAAATGATAAATTTTGGACAAAAAGGATGGCTTTCAGAAGAATAAATAGATTTATTGAAAAGTGTTATAATACTAAGGAATAATAATATAGAGTTTTGTGAAGAAAAAAAGAGGAATACTTAATATTTCCTATGGAAAAACGTATAAAATACTAGTTATACCACATGAACCATGGCAAAAGGAAAAAAATACAAATACTCAAATCAATTTAACCTTGATTTATTGAATTGGTTAGAGAAAGAATACATTCAGTACTCTATGAAAAATCAAAATAAAGCTATAAAAGTACATTATTTTGTGTGGAAAAACCAAGAACAGTTCATGATCTTTAATAAATCAAAAAAAAAAATCAAAGATGTAGAATTACCACCCAATATTTAGGATCTTGTGGGATGATTTTCAAGAACAGTTTTTTATGAATTAGGAGATATTATGGGAGGGTCTTATAAATGATAATTAGATATTAATAAAAGACCCCTTAAAAGATGTGAGACAACACTTGGAAGACTTCAGATTACTAGATCAACTCAAGGACATAAAAATTATTTGGCTTTCTATCAAGCACAAACCACTTGGATACTTCAGGATAAAAGTACCAGAGAGGCTTGGAATATTAATAGATGATGGGGGATCAAAGGCCCCAGATCAACACATCAGCACAGAAATTTGAAGGAAAATACACTGATAAGAAGATGTGTTTGGGAATATTAATCAACTTTTGAAATAATAATTTTTGGCATATAAGAGGCAGGACTCATGATTTCAGGTTCAAAATTTGCATTTTGTGTGTCAGAACTTGATATGGTAGGGAACTCTGTATCTTTTGGAGGAAGAAAAATTCCAAAACAAAAAATTGGCCTAGACCAACAACCATAAATTAAGTTAGAGTATTGTTGGAACTGTTTTTGGGATAAATGAGGCAGTACCTGGAAGGGTCAATTACAATAAAACAGTTTTGAATTTCTGTTCAAGGTTGTAACCCTTGCTCTGCTTGTGTGTCAGAATAATCCAAAATTTCCTTCCTGAAAATTCTGAATTATCTTAACCTGAGTTCACAATAAATTTATTTTATTTGATGGTGGCTAGTCAGAAAAGTATATTCAACATAATTTATCAGCCTTTTTCAATCTGGAAACAATGTTTAGTAAACCTTAGCACAAGTAAATAAAGATATAAAACTGCAGAAAAGACTTTTTTTCAATTCCTTTCATGAGAACAGTAACACCTTGAGGTATTCCCAATTTTGATGATAACACTGTTGATAACATGATAGCTAATAATAACAAACACTACTATATTTTTGAAGGGTTTAATAATTTCACCATGATAAATTGGGATAATAGACAATATTATTGTTCAGTTTACTAATGGGCTTGGCTACTAAATAAGGAGCTTTTTCAATGGGATGGATTTATCAAATAATGTAGACCAACTGCTAACTACTATTATTTCTAAAAAAAACCAGACAATGCTAGTGAGCTTGGATACTGAGAAGATTTAGGAATGAAGGTAGTCAATTAGGTGAGTTTATGAATTAAAGTAGACCAACTGTTAACTATTATTAATTATAAATCACTCAGACAGTGCTACTGAGATTAGCTATGGAGAAAACTCAGGAATGGGGTAGGAATATCAATGGAATAGTCAATGAGTTTAATTTAAAAATCAATGCAGACCAGCTGTTATCTACTATAAATAATATGAAGAAGACTCAGACAGTGCTTCTGAGCTTAGCTACTGAGAGATTTAAGAATGGACATAGTCAATGGGATGAGTTTATGAATAAATGTAGACCAACTGTTAACTACTATCAATTATAAATCACTCATACAGTGCTCCTGAGCAGAATTTAGAAATGGGGATGGGATAAATTTACTTCTGAGATAAGCTACTGAGTATTCCTAAAAACACTAGGATAATGTGGATGGATGGAGGGGATTTCCCTTGGAGAAAATATCAAGAAGTTACATTTTTGTTATGAGCCTCTGTCTAGGCCATGAGAAAAAAAGAATTGAGGGGGGAGGAGACCTCTAATTATCGTTTTTGGGGCCTCCATGGGATTGTCAAAAAAGGGGACTTAGAATCTTTCAGGTCTCCAATTTGGGATTTTTTCATGTGACCTGTATTATGAAATAAGGTTTGGTGAGGTTGGATCATGAGACCTGTATTTTCAATTGCATTCGTGAGATTGTGGGGAAATTTTGGGGAAATGATGTCATTTGATTATGTAATCAGTTTAGTTTTGTGGGATCCTTATCTCCATGATTAGTAATACGAGTTTAATTCCTGTTGATGATATCATTAATGATGTCATTGATTATGTAATCAATTGAGTTTCCAGGATCCTTATTTCCATGATTAATAATCCTAGTTTTTTTTCTGTTAATGATTTCATTGATTATGTAATCAATTGAGTTTCCTGGGATCCTCATTTCCATGATTAGTAATCCTAGTTTATTTCCTGTTGATGCTGTATTTCTCTGGAAGTAGACGTCCTGTAACTGTAACTGTATTACAGTACACCATTGTGAAGCTTATTTAATCTTTCTCTGAACCTGCTGTAATACTGCTGTGATATCCCTGATTTTTAATCTCTTCTTCCTGGTCTATTTTTTTTCACATTTCACACCATTTTACCATCTTTCTGCACCCTAAATGTTGAATTTCTTCCTTCTATCACAATGACCACCTTATCATAATAATAAATTTATTACTAATTTTTTAAATCCATTAAACTCCTTTTGGTAATGATAGACTTCCTCAAAAGAATCAGAGAATACAATACACCTGTAATTTTCCGGTTTCAATTGTGTCCTTAGCCTGAATTCAACACTTTTCCTATATTTAACCCTCTAAACTTAATATTCATTTCACTCTCAAAATTAAGAGAAAGACTAATTTTCATCTAAATACCCAATTCTACCTTTTTGATATATACATGAACTTTCAATTAATATTTATGACCCCTATTATGCTAAACCTCTGCCCTGAAATTTAATTCCATGCATCCCCATTGTAACTAGGACCTTCTGTGATGTATTATATGTTTGTTGATTTTTACTACCCAAAATATTTAAAGAAAATTGAAGTAAAATAAATCAAGAAATAAAAATGTATGAAAAATAATTGTTTTAGGTCAACCAATCCCTTGAAAGTTAATTTCATTTGGGTGGTGCATTGGGGTGTTGCATCATAATTGTACAGTTCATTTATTACTAAGGAGTATTTATTTGGTTTCAATGGTGATAGTTCTTCTTGTTACTTATTTTGAAAAGCAATTAATACTATAATATATTGGGAAAGACCTAAGGAAAGCTTAAAAATATTCCTGCTTAGTTTTTCCATTAATCCAAACTGGTACAGGTATACCACATCCCCCTCTCCATTTAATGCTATCCCCAGAATTTCCTGTGAGGATTAAGGGACAAATACCCTATCTTGAGTTTTTTTATTTGAGTGAAATGATTTCTTTTATGTTAAATATATTATTATTTTTTAACAATGATAAAGCTAAACTTTGGTGATAGTTTTTTATAATGGCACTTATGAACTTGATTTGATCTTTGGGGAGAGGTTATCCTAAAGAAAAGCTATTTCAGCTTCCATGAAAGTTTGTTGTGTTTCCTGATCGCAATTCTTTATACTGGCTTTTCTTGATTCTTATTCATTTGTTCCAACCTCAAAGATATTCATTTAGGGTATTGGTAAAAACACGTAATTTTATGGTAAAAACACATAAGGGATGGTTTTTAAATGAAATATGGCTATTTATGGCATTTATGATGCCATTAATGCCATTTGTGGCATTAAAAATTCCATTTATGGCATCAACAGTGCCATTAATGGCATTATCAATGCAGTATTTCTGATTCCATTAATGCCATTTATGGAATAAACAATGCCATAAATGGCATTAAAAATGCCATAAATGGCATTAAAAATGCCATAAATGGCATTAACAGTGCCATAAATGACATTAACAGTGCCATAAATGGCATTACCAATTCCATTTATGGCATTAACAGTGCCATTAATGGCATTATCAATGAAATATTATTGATGACATTAATTCCATTTATGGCATCAACAATGCCATTTTTGGCATTGAATCTGCAACATTTATGATGCCATTAATGCCATAAATGGCATTAATAATGCCAAATGAACAATGCCATTAATGGCATTACTAATACCATGAGTGGCATTATCAATGCAATAAATGGCATAATGACATTTATGTAACACCATAAATGGCATTGTTAATTTCATTTATTTAATGCCACAAATGGAATTTTTGATTCCATAAATGGCATTTTTGATGCCATTTATGTTATACTTAAGGCCATTGATTCCATTTTTAAGGCCAATGTTAAGGCCATTCATGCCATTTTTAAGGCCAATGTTAAGGCAATTTATGGCATTGTTAAATTCATAAATGGCATTGTAAAGGCCATTAAATTCAATTTATGGCATTGCTTTAATGCCTTTTATGCCAATTTTCTGGCCCTAAATGGAATCTGTATGTCATTCTTGATGCCATTTATGGCATTATTATGTCATTAGTGATGCCATTTATGGCACTTTTGATGTGATAAATGGCACTGTTAATGCCAAAAATCAAATTTTAACTTCCACTCATCATAAATTAAATTTTGAATTCAATTACAAACATCAACAAAAAAACATAAAAAAAACATGGACTTTTTGGGCCTACAAATGCTCTTGCAAAGAAAAATACCAAAATTTTGGGCTTCTGGTTTATTATTCTCAACATTCTCACCTTCATGATAAAAAGAAAGATATTAAAATTAATAAGTGGGAACATTTTTAATGAATTTTTTCAAAAAAATGGGCCATTTTACCAAATTTCCCAAAATAGAAAAATTGGGCAAAAAAAAATTTGTAAAAATTTGGGGACCTTCACATCCCATGTTGGAAAAAATATGGCAAAAAAAAATGTTAAAAATTCTCAAAACTGAGCCTGAGGAATTTTTATAAAAAAATTAGGTCACTTACATGTTTTGGCCATAATTTGGTAAAAACACGTAAGGGCTTATGTGCTTTTACCAACACCCTTCATTTATTTTCATAATATCCTTATCTATTGAATTGCTGGTCTGTCTTCTAATTTTTTTTATCTTCTTTCTTGTTATTCTTATTCTTTTCTACTACATCTATTATTATCTCTTTTTTTATGAAATTCCTTCCAGTCATACAGTATGCTAATTAATTTTGAGTTAACAAAACAAATTTCCACTATCCCCAAAGACTCACAATCACAAGGAGTGATGCTAAAAAAAAGTTTTTTTTATGAGGTAGTTGATGTTGTTGTTTTTTTCTTTTTTGCTGTATTATTTTATTCTTGAAGTGTTGAGAGCTAGTAGGGTTTCAACCCCTCTCCATTTAATAAAAAAAAATTCATATAAAAGATATTAAAATATTTTTTTATTTAGTAAATGGTGCAGAAAAGATTTTATTCTTTTTTTTCATTATCATAAAATTCACTTAATTGAATATCAACTTTTGAACTTGAATATTAAATCAAATTAATTCTTTTATTCCATTTTTTATTTCATTTTATGTTAAATATATATACATATATTTTAGAAAGGAAATCCACTTAATTAAATATTCACTTTGAAATTGGATATTCAATTGAATTCTATTTCTTATTTTATTATTTATTTTATTTATATTTTTCTATTGTTTGATTTCTTTGCAAAAAGTCAAATTAATTAATTTGATTCTCAATTCACATCAATATTTTAATTGATTGATTTGAACTAATTCCTTCATTAATATAATATATGTATATATATATTTAATTAATTCATTAGTTTAAAATAATTCTATGATTTATTTATTTATTTATTGTAGTTTATTGATATGTCACAATTTTTTTATTTTTATTATTATTATTTTTTTAATTTTGATTAAATTTAATTTAATTTTATTTTTATTTTATTTTATTGAATTTGTTTTTTTTTCAGAATTAGATTAGTTTAATGTTTAATTTTTTTATCTTAATTTTAATTTAATTTATATTATTATATATGTATTTTTTTATATGTTTGAATTAAATAATTAATTTTTTTTATTGTATTTTTTGTAATTGGTTTTTAGTTTTTTTGTCAAAGTTTTTATTTATTTTCTCTTCTTCTTCTCTTTTTTTGTTAAGCGTTAATTATTTTTTTTAATTAAAGTTTTAACTAAAAAAAAACCTCAATACCAAAATAGCCACAAGGCATTTTGGGTAATGAATATGCATCCAGCTGTGTAGTCGCACAGCTTACTTGTATTTAAGCTCTCCAAGGCCACCTGTGCTTTGTCTTTCTTTGTTGTTTCCGTCTTTTCTTTTCATTTTATTTATTTTTTTCATTTAAATTAATTAAATAATAATAATAATAATATTATCATTTCTTTTAATTAGTTTTTTTATTAAGCCACTCTTTACAAATGAACAGTGGCTTCTGTTCAATATCCTTGCCAATTGGACCCCTTTCTAGGTATGTTTTTTTATAGTTTTATTTATTATCATTATCATTTTATTCTTTTGTACCTGATCATCTGATGATTGTTTCTCTCATCTTCTCTCTTTTTTATTTTATTTTTAGATTTATGGTCTTACCACTCTTCATTTGTGAAGAGTGGAATTTTTTTTAATTAGTTTCTGGGTGAGTCTTTTCTTCTTATCAATTCATCTTTTATCTTTTTTATAGGATCAGCTAACAATCATCATTTTTTTCTTTAAACTAATCAACTTTGCTGGATTAGTATAGGTGATGCTGAGATTATTAGTATTGGTGAGCCCCCAGTAATATAAGACTGTTCATATGTGTGCTTTTCTGTTCTTCTTAACTCCATTCCACCATTTTATTTTTAACTGACTTATTTTTCTTATCTATTTATATTATTATTATTATTTTTCTCGCTATCATGAAGTTTTGTATGGAAATAGTCCATTGTAGCCATGGTCAACATTGCATTATCCTAGACCTTGACGAGATTAACTATTGTTTTATTTTTCCATAAAATGGCTTTCCCATGTTTAACCTTCAATCCTACTCAAAAAATACCACTCCTCCCCCTATTGACCCAATTGCTGGTCACCTTAATCAGCAGCCCTTTTATTTTCCACCTGCCCTGAATTCCATTGAAATCAACCACAGTCAACCTAATCAAGCTCATTCCCAAAGTGCACCCTCCACCATGACCTCTCCTCCCACTTCTATTTTGGTGTCTCCTTGACCTACTATTGCCTCTGGTCCTCTTCATCATCAAAAAAAAGAATTACAACCCAATTTCACATACTATTTATGCTTATTTGACCATGAGATGAATGATCTCCAACATCACATGGAGCTCTTTTTTCTCACTCAATTGCCTCGCTCATTCTCCTTTCAACATGAGCACCAGATAATTCACAGCTCTTTTCAGTCCTGTCTTCACTGGTATTGCCTTATGATTCAGAAAGTTCTTTTTAAAGATGCTAATATTTTTTAACATTACACTCTTGTTATTACTTAATATAGCCTCTTTTAGTGCCGCAGTTTGACTTGCTGAGTCGCGCAAAGACATTCCCCCTTATTATTTTTAACTACTTGTAAGTTTTATTTTTTTCTTTATATATATAAGTATATATATTTTTTATCATTATCCTTTTAATTTTGCTTTTTTTTGTAGTTCAATTGTGGGTCATTGGTGGGGTTTCTTTTAGCTGGTTCTTTTTTTACAATTTGGTACTCCTTTTTTTATTTAAAAAAATAAAAATAAACAAAAAATCACCTTATATTATTATGTATATATATATTTATTGTTATTATTATATATATTATTTATTTTTTTATTTGTTTTGTTGTTCTGAATTTTTGTGAGAGAGTCTTAAGCATTGAAGGTTAAAAAAATTAAAATAAAATAAAATAAAATAAAATGAAATAAAATAAAATAAAATAAGATATGAAAGATAAATTAATTAACTTAAAATAGAAATTAAAATAATAAATCATAAATTAAATAATCAAATTAAATTATAATAGAAATTAATATATATATATAAATATAAATATAAATATAAATTAAGCTAGAATTAAATAAGATAAATATGGACAAAAAAATAAAAAAAGAATTTAGGAAGAAAAGAAAAAAGAAGAAAAGCACAGATGTTGGCTTAAGTAATAAGTCTGCATTAACATGACTTTCTTTTATATTAAGGCCTTCTGTTCTTTCCTCTTCATTTTGGTTTATTATTAGTCTTGGACAGAAATTTATTGAAAAATTTAGCAGTTCCCCTTTGATTTTTCTTTCATCCATAGAAATTCTTTTGTTGATGTATTGATCCATACTTAAAGTAAATTCAAAATCCACCTTGAAATTTCTTAGTGTAAAATTCCCTTTTTCCTGGATTTTCCTCAATTTTCTTTTATTTCTGCATCTTGGAAACTCTTTTGTCTGCAATTTATGATATTCTTTTTTATTATGAGGAAAATCTGAATCTTCTTTTTTAATTTTATTTTCTTCATCAAAGAATTTGGTAGGTTTTTTCAGAATTAATTTTAATGGTTTGTTTTCAATATTATTCTTCTTTGATAAAGGTTTTGGTTGTTCTGGAATTTTGTTTATTGGGTCTTTGTCCAGAGAAGTTACTGAAGGTGGTTATAATCCTTGAGTATCCCTTATAAAGCTATAAATATGGTATAAATCCTCATATTCTAAACTGCATATGTCTTCTAATGATTTCTTTTGGCCAGGCATGTTTTGGCTGGTATCAAAACTGGGGTTCTCCAAAGATGAATTTTGAATTTGAGGGGTATCCAGGTTTTGATTAGGATTTTGCTCATTATTGAATTATTTCCCAAAAATTAAATGCTCAATGGTTGGTAATGGTTCTTCAAACTTTTCAGTGAACATAACATCATTTTTTACTGATGATGTTTCATTTATATCTTTAACATGTTTATTTTTTGGCAATGTGCAGTTTGATTGAATTTCTTGTATAAAGGAATTTACAGATGGTAAAAATGTTTAAGTATATTTTTTATTGTCAGAGTGTTCTTTCTTTGGACCACTAGTAAGTTCCGGAATTACGGTATTTGATGTAGTAATTTTTGGATCCACATAAAAGCTTTGTTGAAATCCTGGCTGAAGCACTGCTGGAGGTATGGGATATTCATCTGAATTAATTTCTCCCATATTTAAATATTCATCTTGGAGTAGGTCTCCTACAGTAAATAGTTCTTCTTCATCCAATGGTGTGAGAGGGCTTGAAGCAGTGTAAGGAGATCCTTCTCATCTAGTAATCATTTCATGAAAATCTTGTTGAGTAAAGTCCATTATCCCTACACTAAACACTTGCATTACTTCATATAGGTCTTCTGCATATTTATTTGTATCTTTTAAGGCTAATGAGCCTTGATTGAATGATTTTGGACTTTGATTTGATTCTTCTTCTCAATAGCTTGAAAGTATTGAATTTCATGATTGAAGCAAATTTAAATAATCACAAAAGTCTTTTCCCAAAACTATGTGGCTTGAATGTCCCTCCACCATGAATCTTAAGTACAGTGTTTCATTAGTAGGTAAGACAACTTGAACTCTGTTAATGATCTTATTGTTTAAATTCTTATTTTCATTTTTGATTTTCTTTGATATTTGTCTAATCCCAATTGCTGCTTCCATTTTAAGAGGTATGCAGTTATATTCTAAGGTTTGGTCCAAGAAAGCCATAACAGGGTATTCTTCCTATCCTATTCTGACAAATATTACTGATTTTAATCCAGAATTTGGTGACAAATTATGAAAGGGATTATTTTGAGAATCGTCACTACCAGTAGATTCTGTGTTGGTGTTAATTTCCAATTCCATAAAAATTTACTTTTGAATTACTTGGTCTAAGTCCAGAGGTTCTTGGGTGTGAATTGATTCTTCCTCTGATAAATTTGTTTCTAAATTTGATTTTTTTTGTTTGTTCCACTTCAGGTTTAGTAATGCTATTTTCAATTTTAGTCTTAATGATTTCTTCTGTAATGGTTGGTTGAGATCCAGGGAATTGAATATCACATTGAGCTTGAGATTTATGATTATTTTGTATTTTAGAAATTATTTCTGAAAAATATCTTTTGATTTTAGAGGACCCCTTTACTTTGGAATAATTAGAGTATTCCTCATTAGAAACTGCATCCTTTCTCTTTTTCCAATAAGTACCATCCTTTCCATATTTATTTGAAACACTTTTAACTAGCTGTCTTGGCTTGGAGCCTTTCTTTTGTACTGGTTCCACTTTAATAGTGGAAGCTTCCATGTTTGAGCTATGAGTGTTTTCAAATTTTGGATGGAGAAGAGTGTCATTATTGTCTAGGCTACTAATTCTCTGTGAAGATGCTAATAATGAATCAATTTTTTCAGTTTCATCTTCTTTCAAATGATATATTGATTCATTTATTTTCTTGCTACTATAATTGTTTTTTTCTTAAGTATCAAATTTAACTTTCTTGAGGGGTGATTTTGATTTTGGCCCTTCATTTTTCAGCTCTGTTATTCTAGCTATGTTACACATTTCCATTCCTCTTGGTGGTCCTGTGTGCTATTGTTTTGATTCTGGTGTGCATATGGGTATACACAATTGTCTTCCATCAGACTCTTTATAGCTAGCAATTTCTCCTTATTGTTGAGAGTGTTCAAGTCTAATACCATTATCAGCAAGGAAAGGTCTTCCAATGACTGTATGGACAGCATGTCTGGCTACAAAGAAGTTAATTCTTCTTTCATCACAAGATGGTAAGACAAGGACAGTGTTTTCAGATAATCCAACAATTGCTGTTCTGTGACCTCCCATACCTCTAAGTCTCATGTTCAGAACCCTCATTGGTAGTCTTGCTTTGATGTATTCCACTTCTGGTATTATACTGAGTTCAGCTCCAGCATCTACTAATGCTTTGACTATATGTCCTTCTTGTCCAACTGAGACTTCAATCATTCCAAGGGGACAAGAGTAATGCATTTCATATTGAATGATTATTTATTGAGTGGCTGATTGCTCCTGACCATTTATTGATTTAAGAGATATTAAGTATTTCCTTTCTTTTTCTGAGAGAAATTTTAATTTTTTGCATAAAATTGGGTGAGATTGTGACTATTTCTTCTAAGGTGTGGTTAAATTTCTGATCCATGACCTTCTTCATCACTTTTTCAATTATTTATCCTTCTTCTTCAATTAAAGGCTTTTTTTTAACTTCCACCTTTGGTAGTTTGATTTAAGCTTTTTTATCAGTTTCCTTCTCTTTTTCTGGTGTAGTAAGGTTTAGTTTGGTTGGTTCTGGTGGTTCAGAAACCTCTTCTGGTTTTGATGACTTGTATTCTGTAGGTATTATGACCTTTTCTTCTTCAACTTCTTCTTCTTCAAACAATCCTCCAGGAGTACTTGTCTTCTTCTTTATAGTGTCTTTGGGTTGGGTAGTCTCTTTTGAGGGAAGGGGTTGAGCTTTATATTTCTCTTGATCTTAAATCCTTTGCTTTGTGTTTCTCAAACCATAAGCATACCCCAAAGGTTCCTCCAATAATGTTGAAATGCATGGTGGTTCCCAATCACCCCAATTATCCATTGATATAGAAGAATTTTGTTTTTCCTTTTTCTTTTTTCTTCCTCTTTGTTCTTTTACTCTAACTTTCTTTTGAGCTCCTCTTGTTCCTTCTGAAATTTCCTGACTAAATATTTTGGTGGAAATTTCCCATCATTGGGGACCTTTTCCCAGTTGGGATATAAATAATTAAAGCCTTGTCTGATAGCCCATTTCTTGTTTTGATCATCCACTAGTTCAGTAAATCTTCCAACTGAATGAGCTTCTTTCATACAATAGTAACATTTAACAGTAAACCTTTGTACATTCTTTGCTGGAACAAAGGGTACACTTCTATTTGGTGGTAGTGGGACATTTTTCCTTGGCTTCAAAATGTGGGTTATCTGATCTGAGTCCTTTAGTTGCTTATTTTGAGGTATTAATTCTTCTGAAGATTCTTTTATTTTCTTAATAAAATCCTTTAAATCTTTATTTTCTTAATGATCTCCTTGACTGAGGTCTTCTGTTCTTCAATTTTCCTATTAAGCTCCTTTAATTGATGTAAAGCATTTTCCATTGTTTCATTATCAAACCTAGTCTTCCTTTCTTCAACTGTAGCTGGAAATTATCTGTTAGTTTCTTCTCTATCACTTACATATTCACTTCTGTCCTTTGAGATAATAACTTTCTCTAGTTCCTGTTACACATATTTCTTTGAATTTTTTAAAGGTGGTTCAATATATCCTCCATCCCTTGCTTGAACCATGACTTTATCCCTCCTCATTTATTTGATTATGGATGTTCTGATATCAGAGGGCAGACTTGCATAAAATTCCTCATTATGTTCCACTTCCTTTTTGAGGTACCCATATTTATCAAGGTAATTAAGAATTTTTCCATATTCACAAATAAACCTCTTGTATTCTCATAATGTGCTGATTCCTCCTTCTTTCTTGGTACTATTAAATCAGCTTTCCAAGGACTCTGGTTTATACCTCCTATCAGATTCTACTCTGCCCCATTCTGTGATAGGTTCCTCTTTAGGCTTTTCCCAATGGTTATCTTCATATCCTTGCATAGATTCAATTTTCTCTTGAACATCTTCTGAGGCTGAAATAAATATCACTTGTCTTGCTATATCTTCTCCACTAGCTCTATAAATTTCAGCAGCTGCATCCACTCTCTTGATAAATTTTTCTACTTTATTTCCATCAAAAATAAGATTGTAATCCTTAGCTCTTATTTTTGCTACAGGCTTTTCCACTCTTGTTATCTCTTGCTGTAATGGGCTTGGGTGTGTAGGTGTAGATAAAAATACTCTTCTGGGAATATATTGAGCTCTAGCTTCTGTGGCTGGAGTGGATGTAGCTCTAGTTCCAGGTGTAGGTAATGATGGTGACTCTTCTGGTCTTACATGCCTTGGTAATGCTGGTTCACTAGGACTACCTCCAGGTGTATAAGATGTAGAACCTCTTATCTTTCCTTTCTTTTTATTTTGAGTTAATAGTATATACTGCGTTTGCTTCATCCAACTCTGAATTTTTACAGTTTGATGCTCTTCTTCACTCTCCTCAGCATACTGTTCTTCCACATTATCCTCAGGTGGTAATGGTGGTAAACTTGAGGTGTATTATTGATTCATTTCTACTTTATAATATTTTCCTTCATGCTATTTTGATTTGTTTATTCCTTTTCTGGATTCTGCAATGAGATTGAAGAAAAACTTTCTGATCTTCTCCTTTTCCTTTTCTTCTGTTCTTGGTGTTGGGATGAGATCTCTTTATTTTACTTGAGATTCTTATCCTATGGGTGTTGAGTTTTTAAATGGATAATAATAATGATATGAGGATGATGATGATGGATTAGAATATGCTGAGTTATGTGATGATGAGTTTTGATTGATAGATTTATTTGTTTCCAGTTTTGATTTTTTTTATTTGGTTAATTTTATTGTTTTTAAAATCAACCTAAACAATTTCTGAATTTTATTCCTACCTGCATCCCACTATTGGGACACCAGATGTGGGAACTCTTCTTGTGTGGGATAAATGAGCCAGTACCTGGAAGGGGAAATTAAAATAAAAAAGTTTTTAATTGCTGTTCAAGATTTTAACCCTTGCTCTGCCTGTGTGTTAGAATAATGTGAAATGCCCTTCCTGAAAATG
Organism: Austropuccinia psidii; assembly: GCA_023105745.1. Taxonomy (NCBI): domain Eukaryota; kingdom Fungi; phylum Basidiomycota; class Pucciniomycetes; order Pucciniales; family Sphaerophragmiaceae; genus Austropuccinia; species Austropuccinia psidii. Next base: position 53,821,057 of record JALGQZ010000003.1, read on the forward strand.
CTGAATTATCTTAACTTGAGTTCAAAATCAATTCATTTCATTTGATGGTTGCTAGTAAGAAAAGTATATTCAACAGAATCTATCAGACTTTGTTTGATCTGGAAACAATGGTTAGTAAACCTCAACACAAGTAAATAAAGATATAAAACTGCAGAAAAGACTTTTTTTGAATTCCTTTACTGAGAAAAGTAACACCTTGAGGTATTCCCAATTTCGATGATAAAAATATTTATAATATGATAGCTAATAATAAAAAACACTACTATATCTTTTAGAGGTTTAATAGCTTTATGATGATAACTTGGGATAAAAGACACTATTATTTTTCAATTCACTAGTGAGCTTGGCTACTGAGTAAAGAGCTTTTTCAATGGGATGGATTTATAAAATGATGTAGACCAACTTTTAACTACTACTATCTATTAAACACCCAGAAAATGTTACTGAGCAGATTTAGGAATGGGGCTAGTAAATTAGATGAGTTTATGAATTAAAGTAGACCAACTGTCAACTACCATTAATTATAAATCACTCAGACAGTGCTACTGAGCTTGGCTATTGAGCAGAATTTAGGAATGGGGATAGGATAACTTTACTTCTGAGCTAAGCTACTGAGTATTCCCAAAAAAATTAGTATAATCTGGATGGATGGATGGGATTTTCCTCAGGAAAATATTAAGAAGTTACGTTTTTGTGATGAGCCTCTGTCTAGGCCATGAGGAAAAAGGAATTGAGGGGGGGAGGGGACTTGGAATTTCTCAGGTCTCCAATTTGGGCTTTTGTCATTTGACCTATATTATGAAATAAGGTTTGGTGGGGTTGGATCATAAGACATATATTTTGAATTAATTTCTTGAGATTGTGGGGAAATTTTGGGGAAATGATATCATTTGATTATGTAACCAGTTCAGTTTCCTGGGATCCTTATCTCCATTATTAGTAATCCCAGTTTAATTTCTGTTGATGATGTCATTGATTATGTAATCAATTGAGTTTCCTGTGATCCTTATTTCCATGATTAGTAATCTTAGTTTATTTCCTTTCATGATGTCATTAATTATGTAATCAATTGAGTTTCCTGGGATTCTCATTTCCATGATTAGTAATCCTAGTTTATTTCCTGTTGATGCTGTCTTTCTCTGTAACACTACAAAAATTAACTCATTTATACAAATTTCTCATACCATGCTAAAATAATGACAAATGTCAACAAAGTATTTCTAAGTTGATATGAAGAAGTACTTCCTTGAGAAGCTCAGAGGTGGACTGGAGGGAACTGTGTGTAGGTGTGGTGAGGATGTGCAAGAACCCCCATGCACAAGCTAACTGCTATCTGTTATACTGTGAAAAATAACCAATATACCTCATGGTAAAACAGTTAATACCATGCAAAATAACCAATATACTGCATGGTAAAACAGTTAATATTTGCAGTGTAAGTAGATGTCCTGTAACTGTAACTGTATTACAGTACATCATTGTGAAACTTCTGTAATCTTGCTCCAAACCTTCTGTAATGCCGCTGTGATATCCCTGATCTTTAATCTCTTCTTCCTAGTCTATTTGCTTTGACACTTCACACCATTTTACCATCTTTCTGCACCCTAAATGTTGAATTTCCTCCTTCTAACATCAAAATGACCACCTCATCATGATCATAAATTTATTACTAAGTTTTCAAATCTCTTCAACTCCTTTTTGTAATGATAGACTTCCTCAAAAGCATCAGAGGATACAATACACCTGTACCTTTCCTGTTTCAACAATGTCCTAAGCCTGAATTAAACATTTTTCCTAGAGTTAACCCTCTGAATTTAATATTTATTTCCCTCTCAAAATTAAGAGAAAGACTAATTTTCATCTAAATACCCAATTCTACCTTTTTGATATATACATGAACTTTCAATTAATATTTATGCCCCCTATTATGCTACAGCTCTGCCCTGAAATTTAATTCCATGCATCCGCATTGTAGCTAGGACCCTCTGTGCTTTAGTATATGTTTGTTTAACATTGCTACCTACAATATTTAAAGAAAATTGAATTAAAATTAATAAAGAAACAAAAATATATGAAAAATAATTGTCTTAGGTCAACCAATCCCTTGAAAGTTAATGTCATCTGGGTGGTGCATTGGGGTGTCACATCATAATTATACAGTTCATTTATTAACAAAGAGTATTTATTGTGTTTTACTGATGTTAGTTCTTCTTTTAATTTATTTTGCAAAGAAATGAATACTGTAATATATTGAGAAAGACCTAAGGAAAATTGAAAAATACTCCTGCTTAGTTTGTCCATTAATCCAAACTGGTACAGGTATACCACAGTATGTTTAGGATTATGCACCTATGTCAGGATTCTTATTAAGGAATTTTCCCAAGTTGAAGCAAGATTAAAAAATTTACAAGATAGGAGTTATTGTGTCAATTGTATGAAAAATGTGGAGAATCTTTTATCAGGCTCAGGAAAGTATTAGGATAATATATTACTTAGAAGACATTAAACTATGAAAATGTGCCAGGACAAATATAATGGGCAATTTTTCCAAGTTATATTGCAGTTTGTACAAGTCTCATGAAAGAAAATTAAATCAGAAAAGAGACACAGATACTTCATTATCAAGGGAAATTTTCTCAGCTCAAATTGAAATTATTGCAACCAAAATTAGAACTATTTTGTTTTTCAAGAATATTCAAGAACATTCACAAAATATTATTGGGGACACACTTTGAGCTTCAAGTATATTCTACAGCTGGAATAGAAATTATAAACACATACTTATTAACAAATTCGCTGATTACAATATGGGTTGTATTTATTCACCTTTTTTCTTTTTCTCTTTTGAACAAGACAGGGAAAACATTGACTATTCCAAATGGTTTATCAAGAGACCCAATGGGGGTAATATTAACAAGCAAGTGCAAGAGATGGTTTTGATTAAAAAGAAGAATCAATTAAGTCTCATCCAGGAGTTGGAAGAAAATTAAATAGGAGTAAAATAGGAATATTATTAAAAATTAAAACAAAAAATATTGAGATTCCAATAAAATAAGAGGGACTTGGAAAAGATATGGAGAAATATTTGACAAATTTTCAAAATACACAGACTATCTAAGAGTATCAGGAAATTCTTTTTGTGAAGGAGGCCAGCTAAAAAGAAAAAAATCAATAAAATATGCAAATAGTTGTATATGATGAGAAATCTCAAAAATGGATTCTTAATAAAATGAAAAAAAGATTAAGGGGATAGAAAAGGTAATAAGAAAAGATATTGGTGGGAAGGAATGAAAAAGGTATTCAGAAATTGGTTAAATAATGTCAAGGATTAAATAAAAATCCACTTTATTTCAAAGAGTCTCAATGGATTCATTTTATATTAGGGTAGGAAGATAAAAATATTTAGTGGTAGAAAGAGATGAAATGTCAGTATTTCCAGAAATCATGTGTCACAGGAGCTCTGCTAAGTGAAGAGGGCCTGGAACTTAGTAAACTGGGACTTGATTATGGAGGGCTCAAGATATGGTAAATGGGGAATAAACTCAAAAGTGTAAAGAAAGAGAATTACTAATGAAATGAATATAATGAAGCAGCAACAAAAATAATAGGAGTAAGGAATAAAAGATCCAACCACAAACAAGTCCAAGTCCACTGTTTCAACCTGTAAGAATGGAAAGAGAAGGGTTTATAAGGATATGGCCACCCAACTCATACTGTACAGGAAAAGAAAGAAAATGCGAAGACCTACTTAAAATAAATAAATATAATACCCAAAATAAGGATAAGAATATTTATAAAATAATAAATAAACTGGGGAATAGTCCCCAGGGGGAGAAAGAGGGGCTGGTATATGTGAGAATCACCAGCCCTGGTCCAGACAGAGAATTTTCATGAGAATAATTAATTATTGAATTGAGTCTGGCCAATACAGGTCCTGTATGGCTGTACAGGATCTGTACAAGAGGTGTGGTGGTATTGAGTGATAATACAGCTTCAGGATGGCGCATCCAAAATGTATTGGGTAATTCCAACCTGTACAGAACTTGACATGCTGTATTGCTGAACCAGACTGTATGCATGTTTCAGTAAGGAAGATTTCTGAAACTGAATGCTGATACACACAGTGGATTTTCTGGTTGGAGGTGTTTGAGTGGGTGTAAGTATGAATACCCTTATGCCTGACTAGTGGTTGTTACACCATGGAATTAGAAATGCTAATGGAGAATGCAGTCTCAAATTTGACTGTTAGATATGGGTCACCACAAGAGATAAAAGTTAATGGAGGGGAAGAATTTGGAAGAGAAATACAAGAAGAGGTCAAACGAGCAGGAGAAAGAATCAGATTAACTACACATTGCAACCAATAATCACAAGGAATGGTGGAAAGAGGCCATAAAAATTTAAAAGAAATGTGGTAACAATGAATTATTACAAATTGTGACATTGATAGGTAGAATAAAAACAGAAACAGCAACACAATACTCACCATTTGAGCTTTGATTTGGTTATCATGCTGTTTTTCCAATTTAAGATGAAACACACACATACCCAGGCATAGAATATAATAAAATGTCAACAACAGAATAACTATTGGGAGAAAAAACCATCAATATTTAATCAAAAGAGGAAAAAAGATTCAAAGCATCAGAGAAATTGAAATATTCAAGAAAAGAATATGTTCAATACTTGGCAAAAAGGGTGGCACATAAAATGAGAAATCCACTTTAACCAGGGAATTTGGTGCTCTTTTACAATTAAACACTTGAGCCAAAATATTTTTCACTCTTATAAATTATGAATCAAGCTTATAATGAACCTTGGGAGCTTTAAAAATTGGATGGTAATAATATCACAAGGAAATTTGCAGCAATTAAAGATCAAGAGGGTAGATAGTTCAACCAATTTCAGACTTGGGAAATTAAAGAAGTGAAGGAAGGAAAGAAGTGAAGGAAGCAAAGTTAAATTTTAAGTTTTTGGGCAATAATAAGCTGAAAAATACACAAAATATGATTGATATTGGAAATATTTCACCTGCAATTCTGAGGACAGAATTAAATTGAGAGGGGGATGTTCTTTTCAATACAACTAGCTTCCAAGACACTAATATAATGAAAGAGAGGATTGAAAAAAGAGGATATAAAGAATATAAGATAACTAATGAATAGAAAAGGGTAAAGGTACAAAGACAAAATAACATTAAATAAGAAAAAAAATGGGATAAAGCTCATGAGAAATTCAAGTTACTGGGAATAGAATAACATAATTTCCCTTAAAAGATCCATAAACCTGTTTCCATAAAAATAGTCTGAATATTAATCTCAAAATATCTTTAATGTTAAAAACAAACCCTAATGATCTCTTTCAACAACTCAGTAGGAGAAATAGCTTTGAATAAAATCGGAAAACTGAAAAGGAAGGTATTGCTATATACACAGTTTAAATTACATACTAAAATTTAAACATTATCTGTTTCAGTTTACCAGGAGTAGCTGTTAACCCCTAAATTGGTCATTTAATTGTCTCAAGAAAAATTTGAGAAACACCCCAAGCAGCTTCTGTAAGAGGTATTTTCTAGAATATATGGGAATATCTAGGAATATTTGAAAATTCTTATGAATATTTTACAGATTGATTGTTGAAGGTTCATGAAGAGTGTAAAAGATTTCTTAATAACTCTAAATTTCTTGGAAAAAATGAAGAAATTTGATCCAACAAAACCAAATTCTAATGGTTGACACAAAATATTATATGCAGAATATTTAACTGTTACAGCTACAAGTTTGAAGAAGTAACATAGAATGAAATGCCACAAGTACATTAAAATCACAAAGAAATACCATACACCTCAAAAAAAGCTTTTTTTCAGAAGAACTTTATGGAAACATTAAGAAAACACATTGTTTCCCCACACTATGATATATTCATACCCACAAGTATGAAAAATCATTCAATAACAGATTTCATGAAAAATTCCAGTTGAAACAGTACAGTATCACACAGTCTCCCCACCTTATTGCATCATCAATAAGAATATTATTAAGTTTAAAGTAGAAAAGTCAAATACAGCTAAATTCAGCTTGAGAACAGCATCAGAACTTTAATCTCCCCAACCCCATCTCATTTAGAAAAATAATTCAAGGCTATGAAACAAAATTACAATAAATTTACAAGAGATAATTCTAGCTAATTAATAATGAAACAAACCAGTTTAATGAAAATTATGTCATCTTAAAGTGATATGATAGTTTGCTCAGAAACTTTGGAAAATTGCCTTGAAATACTTGAAAGAGTATTACAAGAAATAGTACAAGTAAATATGAAAATTTCCTTGAAAAAATGTCATTTTGCATATAGAAAACTGAAAGCACTAGAACATTTTGTATCTGGACTAAGTTTAGGAATAGATAAAACTAAATTAGAAGAAGTAAGACTGAAACCAACTCCCCAAATTAAGAAATAAATTCAATCATTAATAGGATTTTCTGGGTATTACAGGAAACATATAAAATATTTTTCAAATATTGAAAAATCTTTCTACAAACTCTGTGATCAACAGACAGTCTATGAAATGACAGAGGAAAGAGTTAAAGCATATGAGGAACTGAAAGAATCCCTCCAACATTCCCCTTTTATTTTGATTCCAGATTTTAAATTACCTTTTAAAGTATACATTGATGTCTGTGGGGAAGGATTAGGTTCTGCACTACATCAAACACAAATTATTGATTACAAACCTGTTGAAGGACCAATTTTCTTCATTCCAAGACAAATTTAGCCAAAAGAAGTAAGGTATGGAGAAAGCCAAATTGAATGCCTTTGCTTAGTATGGGCTTTAGCAAAGTTGAATTATTACTTACATGGAGAGTCTTTAATGTCATTACAGACTTTAATTCTGTAAAATCACTATTAAACACGAAAAACCCAAATAGACATATGTTAAGATGGCAGATTTCTATCCAAGAATACTGGGAAATATGACTATGGTCCTTAAATCTGGGAATATTCACAAAAATTTAGATTGTCTTAGCAGATGGGCTCTAGCAAACACACCTGAAAGCCCAGCATGGGTACCACAGGAATAAAATCATATGAAAAGGATATGTGCCACATAAATTGAGACAGAATTCCTCAACCAAGCTCAAGAAAGCTATAAGATGGATAAAATTTCCATATTCTATGCCAACTCCTGATGAAAGACTGTAAAGACCCACCATTATCTTCCAAACTAGATGAAGTATGGAAGAGGGCTTGTGATGAAGGAATATTTCACCGCCTTTGTCAAATTCTTTCTTATAGAACCAAAAGTACATTTTTTATGACCATAACTGATAGAGCTTTGATAAATACTATACTACATGAATGCCATCATAGTGTTTTCTCTGGACATCTCTCAGAAAATAAAAGGCTGGAAAGGGATAGATCCAGTTGTTGGTGGCCAAACAGGATAAAAGATGTCTCAGAATATTTCCAACCTTGTGAATAATGCCAAAAAGTAAACAGAGCCACAGGAAAGAAATTTGGAATGATGAATGTAAGGTTTGACTATGAAACTGTAAGATGTGACTATGAAACTGATGATAATATTACTATTAATCAACAGTACTATGTCTGTTCTTATGAAATATAATAATAAAAATTATTATAACCACAATTAAATAATTATAAAATTATTTCTTTCACGTGTTATACACTACTAGTGATTATAACAGTGAGCAGTAATTGTCTACAAGAATCAATTACAAGAAGAATTTAATAATAAAAAACTTCTTTTATTAAAATAATAAAATTATTTTAATATATAATTATCTTTTACAAGAATAATTATAAAGATAATTCTTGAAGAAAACTATTACTAGAGAAAAACTTTAAGAATTAAAGATAAAAGACTCACTAATACTCCAAAGAACTTATTGATAATAAAAGTAGAGAAATTTGACGTAGAATTGTGGATTTAAGGGATCAAAAGGATTTATAACAGTATTACAACAATATATAGTTGGATTCTATGATTTCACGTCTTTCTGATTGATTCTGAAAGATTAAAACACTTAAGAATAGTTGAACTAATACTTACTTGTTGGTAATAATGATTTAATAAATTGATAAGATGATGATATGGAAAAAACAGCAAGAGAAGGCCTCTTTTAAGTCAACAACAGCTCACAGAGGCGTGCCATGGAGCAAACTGAAAAACCAGTGGGTGAGAAAACAATAAACCCTTTTGGATTATTGATTGCATCATCAGTTGTCACGTAAGATTATCATAATTACTTAATTGATGCTTTTACGTGACTACCAACCCCAATATGGTTAAGAATAAAAGGAGTAACACTTGTAAATCTTCTTTTATTATAAAATAATCATTGATTTCTCAAAGTTATCAATGTTATTGCCAATTTCATCACAGGTTGTAATTACTGTGAATTTTTGAAGATTCAGTGTTTCATGTAGAATAACCAAAAATGGACTGTAAGTAAAACTTTTAATTTTACTAGTAAAACTGTAATTCTTTTTGGTTGTACCATAGATAATACAGTTCTCCTTTAGTCCTGAAAGTTTCAGAAAGATTCATTAAGAATTGTATTTTTAATGAATTTTTGAAGTTTTTACCTCATTTCTACGTAGAATTGCAAATAGCAGTGTTTTGCTGGTTGCTATGAGGTAAATCAATGAATATGGGTCCCAAAAGGGTTTTAATTACTCTTTTGGGGTTTATCCATGGAGAGTCATTAGTAATTGACATGGTTACAGGAGTGTAAGTAGCTCATTACCTCCTTGGCACGTCAAAATAGCAGGTTATTTGCTATTTTCTGGTGTTTTACAGTAGTTGTAACTTGGTAACCAAGTTCCCAAAGAGTTTTAGTTTACCAATTAGGCCAAGATGAGCCATGGATCCATGCTCTGGAGCTATCCACGCCTCTGAGGCCTCAGAAGTTGGGTACCCTGGCTCTCTTTGATGTCTTTTGTCCCCCTTGCCTATTTTTTACGTCAAAATAGTAATTTAAGCTTAAAGTGAGATATCCACTATGGGTGTACCAAAAGTCCATGTAAGAATACCATGATATTAAGTGCTCAAAACATTCATAACACTATTCTTAGTGTATATGTAACATGGGATTTCTCACTTTCCCATTATTTTGGCTAAAAATCAAGAAAAACAAAAATTTTCACGGATCTTTTATGTGGTATTAATGATGTGGTATTGAAGTATTTTCCATTTTACCACCTCAAATACTTTAATTGAGCTTATTCACTCTATGGAGCTACCCTAGGTGAATTTTTGTGTAGAATCCAAATCTGGTCTTGAATCCATGGATTTACTTACTCAATAAAAAGTTATTCATCTTTTCTGAAATTGAAAATGATGAATTTTGGATATATGCATGACTTATGAGTTGTGCATAATTCAAAATTTCTTTTTAAGATAATTGTGGCCTATTTGGGTATGTAAAATATACCTCAAGGCTCACAGAAACAATAAGTAAATATTACAAATATTTCACTTATTGTACTATGAATGTACTTATTTGTAAAATTATTGTATTATTAGATAAATATAATAATATAATTTATATTATAAGAATATAATATAATGAAAATAAGTATATTAATATATTTAAAGCTCTTCATTATTGTTACTAACAGATAATAAAGGCATAAAAAGAATGTTTTTTAATTAATGAGAAACAGTTAATAACAATAAAATTACCAATATTAATTTTTCTATTAATATAAATAGGGTGTTGGTAAAAGCACGTAAGCTTTGAGTAAAAACACATAAGCCCTTACGTGTTTTTACCAAATTATGGCCAAAACACGTAAGTGACCTAATTTTGTTGTAAAAATTCCTCAGGCTCAGTTTTGAGAATTTTTAACATTTTTTTTTGCCATATTTTTTCTGGCATGGGATGTGAAGGTCCCCAAATTTTTTCAAATTTTTTTTTCTGCCCAATTTTTCTATTTTGGGCAATTTGGTAAAATGGCCCATTTTTTTGAAAAAATTCATTAAAAATGTTCCCACTTATTAATTTCAATATCTTTCTTTTTAACATGAAGGTGAGAATGTTGAGAATAATAAACCAGAAGCCCAACATTTTGGTATTTTTTTTGCAAGAACATTTGTAGGCCCAAAAAGTCCATGTTTTTTTATGTTTTTTTGTTCATGTTTGTAATTAAATTGAAAATGCCATTTATGACATAAATTGAATTCAAAATGTAATTTATGATGAGTGGAAGTTAAAATTTGATTTTTGGCATTAACAGTGCCATTTATCACATCAAAAGTGCCATAAATAGCATCACTAATGACATAATAATGACATACAGATGCCATTTATGGCCAGAAAATTGGCATGAATGGTATTACAGAAATGCCATAGCTTGAATTTAATGGCCTTAACATTGGCCTTAAAAATGGCATGAATGGCCTCAACATTGGCCTTAAAAATGGAATTGATGGCCTTAGCTATAACATAAATGGCATCAAAAATGCCATTTATGGAATCAAAAATTCCATTTGTGGCATTACATAAATGTAATTAACAATGCCATTTATGGTGTTATATAAATGGCATTATGCCATTTCTTGCATTGATAATGCCATTCATGGTATTAGTAATGCCATTAATGGCATTGTGAATGTGGCATTATTAATGCCATTTATGGTATTGTTAATGTGGCATTATTAATGCCATTTATGCCATTAATGGCATCAGAAATGTTGCATTTTTAATGCCACAAATGGAATTGTTGATGCCATAAATGGCATTAATGGCATCAATAATATTTCATTGATAACTCCATTAATGGCACTGTTAATGTCATTTATGGCACTGTTAATGTCATTTATGGCACTGTTAATGTCATTTATGGCACTGTTAATGTCATTTATGGCACTGTTAATGCCACTTATGGCACTGTTAATGCCATTTATGGTGGGGTTAATGCCATTTATGGCATTTTTAATGCCATTGATAGCACTGTTAGTGTCATTTATGGCACTTTTCATGCCATTTATGGCACTGTTAATGCCATTTATGGCATTGTTAATTCCATTTATGGCATTGTTAATTCCATTTATGGCATTTTTAATGCCATTTATGGCATTAATAGCATCAGAAATACTGCATTGATAATGCCATAAATGGAATTTTCAATGCCACAAATGGCAATTTTGATGCCACAAATGGCATTAATGGCATCATAAATTCCATAAATAGCCATATTTCATTTAAAAACCATCCCTTATGTGTTTTTACCATAAAATTACGTGTTTTTACCAATTTGCTTACGTGTTTTTACCAATCCCCTCTAAATATTATCTATATTAAAAAAAACGTATTAAAAGTAATAATAGAGAGAATTTATCATAAAAGAGAAAATATCCTACTTTTAACACTTGATATAATAATTTTGAATGATTTTACACCAAAAAGACTGTAACCACAACTTATTTAAATTGTATTTACAAAATGAAATAATAGAAATTACAACTATTCTTAATTTTACATGGAACATAAGATTTATAGAGAAATATAACAAAATTAATTAAACAATGGAGTAATCACATCAAGATTGATGATTATAATAAATAGTACCTTTGTTGTTTGATAATATAAATGATCTATATATAAAGAATAAAGATTTTACCTTTTTGTTTAGTTTTTTATTGTTTTGATGCATCTGACGGGGAAATACATTCAAAGGAGCTCTTTTTATAGTAAATTCCTCCCTTCTAGAGTACAACAGGCTTCTAGTAGACGTGTAATGATGGTATCCACTGGAATGTATCAGTATTTGGAAGTTTAGTGATGATTACATCAGAATCAAACCATCTTATCTTATTATTACACCATTATTTAGAGTTATCACTATAAAACTAAGTTTGATGACATCATAGGCTTGGCAGAAGCCTAAAATTTAGGGATTTTCTTAGTATTAATAATAATCTTATAGTGTTAACCAGTTGTATAATTTTCATAACTGTTAAGCTTAAAATAAGGTTACAGTGAATGATCATAAATGATCAATTATAAGCTTGAACTTTGATCATTAATACCTTTTGGGTTATACACACTAAAACCATTCAGAGAGTGAATTCTGATAACTTTTCATTTTTTCATTAAAATTCCAAGAGCATTTAATTACATAATCAAAACTCTATTTTTGATAATCTTTCTTTCAGCTCATCGTTTCTGTCAAAACTCAATAATTTAAACTTCAAACCATGATTTCAGGAAGTTTTGCCTTGAATATTAAGATAAGAAAATACATCATTCTTCATTTATGAGCTACTAAAACTTGAATATCAACTTTATTTTAAGTTTGGACCACTTTCACCAGAAAGTGGTCAACAGCTCTAGCAGTTTTGTTCAATCAACCCTTAAAAGTCATAAACTTGTTTACAACTTGTAAAATTAAGTTCATATCTGTGTTTTTACAGTAATTAAGCTTTAACTTTGTTTTTGGTTTAACTCTCTAAAATTTATATTTTAGGAGATATTAGCTAAAAGCCATGAATGTATGTGCTGATCATAAAAGTGCATATATTCAGCTTAAATCCATAAGTATTAACTTTAGAGAAATGAAATACAATTATTTTATGTGTATTATTTCATGGGGAATCCAATGCTGCAATTCATTTCACATGTTGTCTAATTTGTTTCTGAGATAAATAAGAGTTTATGTCTGTTTTTGGCATTTTTGCTCATTACTCATTAGTTATTGACTTTACAGATATGCCATAAGAATAATATATGTGTGTTTTATCATGGGGAATCTCATGGTGTAATTTCTTTGACATGTTATTAATCAAATTTTAAGTTAAGTCAGTATTTGTGCCTTTTTATGGTATTTTTATTTATTTTAAGACAATTATTTAGAGGAATAATTATTGTAAAGTTTTTCTTGCCACATTTTTGGATATGTAGTCATATCTCAAAGGCTCACATTACCTACCACCAAAAATTATTTTACTACAATCTGATATAGTTTATTAGGGTATCATCCACTGTCCTACCTCTTCATTGGACTTTTATTAGTCTTGAGGCTCAATAATGCTTAACTCTTCTATTCTTTAGGTCTTCTTTCATTTCTGAACCTTCTTAGTAGCTTATCAGAATTAGTTATATCTTTCTCGAGTAGCCATGCATCTTCCTGAATTGGGTTTCTATCCCTTACAAGGTATTCCCTTTCTTTTTTGTTTCTTGTCCTTTTTTCTTTAAGGACTTTTACAATTTCCTTTTCTTCTCCTTCTTCTAGAGGAGGGATTTCAAGTGGGGGTTTATTTCTTAGTGGAATTGATTCTTTGTCACTTGAGCTTCAAGGTTTTATCAGACTTACAGGGAAATTTGGGTGTTTTTTCATAAGCTCATAAGCTCACCTGTTAGCTCCAATTGCACAGAATTAGGTCCATGTAGTGATTTTATCATAAATGGTCCTGCAAAGTAATCTTTAAATTTTTTTGGGCCTTTTATATTATTAAAATTCAGAGTTGATACCAAGACCAAGTCTTGTACTTTAAAGTCAGGTGGTTTATGACTTTTATCCCATCACTCTTTTCCATATTTCAGAGAGTCTTGCATACATCTTTTTGCATTATGTCTTGCTTTGTAAAGCATAATTTTGAAACTACTTTCTGTTGGATGTATACCCACTAACTCCTTTTTGAGGGTATCATAAGGAAGTCTTGGATTCCAACCTTTTTCCAACATTGCTGGTTTTCTGCAAGTTAAAGAATGGATTGATGTTTTATATGCCAGCTCAAGAGCTGGTATTAAGGTACACCAATAATGGGTAAAGCCATCATCATCTTTGAGTTCTAATCCATAAGCACAGAATCTTCTGATCATGTCTTCTAAGGTTTGTATCATTATTTCTGCTAGACCATCAGTTTGAGGGTGGTAATCTTTTGAGAATGATAACTTTGTTCCAAACAAGTTATGGAGGTTTGTCCATAATGCTGAAGTGAATTTTGGGTCTCTGTCACTTATGATACTTTGGAATAAGCCTGTGTGGCTAATAGCTTTATTCCATATAACTATGGCTGTTTACATAGCTGTTTCATCTTTATGACATGGTAAGAACATTGGAGTTTTTCTGTATCTGTCAACCAATACTAGGCATGCATTATAACTCCTGTCCCCTCCTGGAGGTAAGGCTGTTACACCATCCATGTGAACTATTTCCCATGAAGATTTTGGCTCTTGGAGCTGGATCATCATTCCAAATGTCTTTCCTGTTTCTCTGTTTTCTTTTTGACATCTGTCACAGGTTTGGCAGTATTCTGAAACATCGTTTCTCCAATTTGGCCACCAAGAGCAGGTTTTAACCCTTTCCAGTGTCCTATCTTCTGAGAGGTGTCTAGATGCAACACTATCATGACATTCATGCAGTATAGTATTTATCAAGGCTCTATCTGTTAAGCTCAAAAAACATGTATGTTTTGTCCTATGATACAGTATTCCATCAAGGAGGTGGAATCTCCTTCATTATATGCTTTTTTCCATATTTCATCTAGTTTGGATGAAAGTGATGGGTCTTTGCAGTCTTTCATCAGAAGTTGGAATAGGATATGACAGTTCTTGTCCATATTTTAGCTTTCTTTAACTTGATTAAAGAACTCTGTTCCAATGTCTGTGACACATATGCCTTCTATATGGTACTCTTCCTGTGGTACCCATGCTGATTTTTGAGGTGTATTTGCTAAAGCCCATCTACTAGGACCATCTGCATTTTTGTGAATATTTCCATATTTATGAACTATAGTCATATTTCCTCTATATTCTTGGATAGCAATTTGACATCTTAGCATATTTCTATTTGGTGTCTTCATGTTTAACAAAGATCTTACAGCATTACAGTTTTTAATTATATCAAGCACTGTACCATCCAAATAATAACGTAATTTTTCTAAAGCCCACACTAAGCAGAGACATTCCATTTGGATTTCTCCATACCTTGCTTCTGTTGGCTTAATTTGTCTTGAAATGAAGCAAATTGGACCTTCAACAGTTTTATCATTGATGATTTGTGTCTGGTGTAGTGCAACACCCAATCCTTCTCCACAAGAATCAATTTATAGTTTAAAATGTAGTTTCCAATCTGGCATTGGAAGAAATGTGGCATTTTTGAGGGAATTTTTCAATTCCTCATATGCTTTGACCTTTTCTTCAGTCATTTCATAAACTGTCTGTTGGTAACAGAGTTTATACAAGGATTTGGAAATTCTTGCAAAGTCCTTTATATTCTGTCTGTAGTAACAAGCAAATCCTAGAAATGATTTCATTTCTTCTTTGGTTTGGGGCATTGGTTTCAGTAGTACTGCTGCTACTTTGTTTTTACCTATGCCCAAGCTTAGTCCAGATACAACATGTCCTAGTGCTTTTAGCTCACTATATGCAAAATGACACTTTTGAGGGCAGTTTTCATATTCACTTGGACTATCTTTTGTAGTACTCTTTCTAGTCTTCTTAAGTCACTTTCCCAAGTTTCTGAGAAAACTATGATATCATAAATATAGATAATTAACCATCCTTATGATAACTCTCAAGGAAATATGGTGTTCATCAACCTGTGGTAATGGGAAGGTTCATTTTTTATACCAAATGGCATTCTTGAATATTCATATATTCCACAGTGAACTATTATCCTTAGTAGTTTCTTAGAATTTTCTGTTAAGACCTTTTGATGAAATCCCTTTAGAGAATCCATGGCTGTAATGAACTTAGCCTGTGACAATTGTCTCAATTTCTCATGGGTTCTGGGTATTGGATATCTGTCAGGGATAGTGTAGGTATTTAGAGCTCTAAAGCCCCCTACCATCCTTGATTTTCCAATATTCCAAGTAATAATGACAGGCGTAGTTACCTCTACCTGTTCATTGTGTTCTCCTTTCCTTAATACCCCAAGGTCCATTGATTCTTTAATGTGTACCTCTAAAGATTCTCTAGATCTTGGTCTATCTGGGTAATCTGGTCTTCTCAATAGGGATGGATAAGGCTTTTCTACATTGATGATAATGTCTACTTCATGTCCAATAATGGCACCTAGTGGTTCTTTTTCAGTTTCAAAGGCATTTTTATATTTGAATAAGAGATAAATCAGTTTTTCTTTTATTTTTTCTGATAATTCTTGATTGAAGTCTACCTCTTTCAATTGGTCCCTTATGAAAAAATCTTTTTCTGGGATTTTCTCTTCATTTTTTATGACTGCAATTTGGTTTTTGTTACTTAAAAACCCAAATTTTTTCCTCTTATTGTCTCCTATGGTAAAATATTTGTCTTTTTAATTTGAGATGTCTATGTCATGAACTTACAGATAATCATTTCCAAGTATAAAGCGGTTACTAGTACAGTTGTCCATTACTACAAACTCCACTTTCACTCTTATACCTTGTGAAGGGTGAGGAAAATTTAATTTTAAGTCAATTGTTCTAGAGGGATTCATGCTTTCACTTTCACTACTTAATTTGACTCCTTGTAGTGGTATAAGTTTTTCTTCCCAATCTGGTACAATTGATTTCAAATAACCTTTACCAATACATGTAAAGTATGCTCCTGTATCTAAGCTCACTTTTTCCTGTTGGTTTTCAACCATGAAAATGCTTATATTTGACTTTCCAGCTGTATATCCCATTCCTTTTTCTGGTTTGGTTCTATACAGTTTGGCATCTTGTATGTTTGTCAGGCTTGTATCAGATGTTCCAACTTGTGGTAAGTTTAAGTTGACATCTAATACTTCATATATTAAATCAATATTATTAATTTGTGGATTAATTATATTTATTTAATCACTTTCAGAAGTCTTTGAATCTTCAATTTCTTTTTCAGAATCTTATTCTTCTTCTTTGTCATTGTGGTCCTCTGTTTCCCCAATTTCCCTGATCTTTGCTTTTTTAAGGCAATTATTGGATAAGTGTCAAATACCTCCACATTTATGGCATTTTCTTTGCTCATTCCTGTTGGGTGTATTGGGCTTGAAAGGCTCTCTTGGTTTATTTTTCTTTGTAAATGGTTTATTTGGACTTTTGATGTCCACTTTCTTCCAAGTTCTACCAATATTAGTTATTTTCACTATATCTTCCAGTGCATTGATATATTCCTCTGTGGAGAATGGCTATATGCACCTTCTTCTCAGGGCATGTTCTCATTCCCCTCCACATTTCTTAAGTATCTTCATGTGTACCATCTTCTGTGACATTTCTGGGTACAGTGCATTCAACTTTCCAGATTGTTTTAAGAACCAAGTCAAAGGTTTATACTAATATGGATCAAAGAAGTAATTTTCAAATGAATTTTCTATTTTGTACCTCAAGGCATCATTTTCCCATTTGGTGATTATTTCATTTTTCCACCAAGACCATGTATTTTTACCATTAGTTTGTCTTATTCCATAATACCATATTTCTGCAAATTTTTCAAATAATGAACATCATCTCACAGTGATTAGTTCATCTGGTATGGCATAATCTTCTTGTAACATATCAATTGTTTTAATGGATCACATATGGTCATATTCACCTTAACCTGTGAATTTTGGTCATTCTTTTCATTGAGATGCTTTGTTCATTAAGACATGGTTATTGTCTTGTTGATAACTTTGGAATATTTAAGTTATCATCATTTATTTTATCCATTTTTTCAGTAATAAGCCTTATTTCACTTTGAAATTCATCCTTAGGATTCATTCTTGCTTCATCACTCTTTTCTACATGGTCTAGAATTAATTTTTGATGTGATGAAGTCTTTTCTTCAAATTTTTCAACAGAAATACTTAATTTGTTTAATTTTTTTGTTAAATGATCAATGCGCACATCATAATTGATTGTTATAGTTTTTTCTTTAATATCTTTTATGTATTTATATAATTCT
Source organism: Austropuccinia psidii (assembly GCA_023105745.1). Taxonomy (NCBI): domain Eukaryota; kingdom Fungi; phylum Basidiomycota; class Pucciniomycetes; order Pucciniales; family Sphaerophragmiaceae; genus Austropuccinia; species Austropuccinia psidii. The sequence goes on from JALGQZ010000003.1 coordinate 53,838,927, forward strand.
TTTTGTCCTTGTATTAATTTTTGAGTATTGTCAATTAAAATTTTTGGTTTGTTATTTTCAACCATAAATTTAATGTTATCAATTTCTTTTTTGTTTTGTACAGCAATTTTTTTTGAAGATGATAAGCTTTCATTTATTTCTTGTAAGGATAATAGACTATTTTTAGTGTCTTTAAGAGGTAAGATACTATTTCTAATTTCAGTTAAGGTATTTACAACACGATGATACAAAGTTATTTCTTTGGAAAATGAGGTTTTCTCATTCTTTGTTCCTCTTTGTCCTTGAATTCCATCAAGGTTCTGGCCATGTTGAAGACATTTTCCATGGAATCTTTTTGGATTTTTGGGATGCTGTAACTTGGGGAATATGGTTTCCTCCAATTTTTTTTCTTGTTCTTCTTCCCTTCTTGGGGAAGCTGGGAGAAGCAACTGGTGCTTCTTCCTTGCTTTCCTCTTTCTTTTTGGAATGGTATTCCTTTATCTTCTTTATTTGAGGCTTGTATTATAATGCATTCCATCCATTGGAGTATATCACTATTTCCTTCTCTTTGAGTAACTTTTTCAGGATATGCCAGGAGTTCATCACTCCTTGGTGGATTTGTGGCAACATTTCCCAATCTTTGTCCCTGTAGACCATGTAATACTGCTTTTACTGGCTCATATAAATGTCTATTTGAGCCCTCTGAATTTGATTTTTCTCTGTTGGAGTTACTCATACTTAGTTCCAATTCTGGTTCAGAAATCATGGTCATATCTGGGACTTGCCTTTTGGATATGGCACTTCCTTGTGTGGATTCTGTTCCACTGGGAATTTTTCCCTTTCTTTTCCCTTTTGAGGGATCAATTCTACTTCTGAGTCCACCTCCATCTGATTGGATGGATTATTGCAATCTTCTTCTAGTAGTAATAGTAAAAATTTAACAAAAAAAAAGATTTCTGAACAAAAAAATCTTTTGTGGCAACTAAAAAGGAGGTACTCACCTTCAGAGTCCTGAATAGTGGTTCCTGGAAAGACTAATTCCTTTGCTTTCTTTTTGTTATTGACAACTGGTGTTGGAGAGCTTGTAAAAGTTTCTTCCACCAATCTCTCAACAGTGGTTTGATTATCCTCTGCTGGGTTGTCTACAAACACTAAAAAGACAAATAAATATAACTCTTTTTTTTAAAAGTGTCATTTTTGATAAGATATGGCAGTTTCAACGTAAACATTTCTTTTATATCTTTTGAATTAATAAAATGAATAAAAGAAATGATCAAAAAGAATAAAAGTCACTTTTTTATTGGGTTTTTTTATATATATTTTTATTCTTTTTATATTTTTATTTATAAAGAATAAAATAAAAGTAAGATTATTCTCTTGAAATTAATTGATAATATAAATTTACTTTTAGTTTCTAAATATCTTTTTTTAATCACTAGAGTCATGCAAAGAAAGTTCTTGCAAGTCTAAGGATGTGAAAAACCACATGTAAAACAGTAAAATTGCTTTCCTGATGCCTCAAGAGATCTTAAAATCAATAAATAGAAAATTATTATATAATTTTATAATTTAAAATATAATTCATTATTGCATAAACCCAATTTGAATCTCTTTTGAAGGTCTTTAAGTAAAGATCATGGCCAGTCCCCCAAATGTAAGGTTTTACTATGAAACAATAAGTAAATATCACAAATATTTCACTTATTGTACTATGAATGTCCTTATTAAATAAATAAAATAAATATACATTATAATAAGAGATATTTATTATATTTATGGTGTAAAATTATTATATTATCAAATAAATATGAGAATATAATTTATATTATAAAAATATAATATAATGAAAATAAATATATTAATATATAATAATTGATATATTTAAAGCTTTTTATTATTGTTACAAACAAATAATAAAGGCGTAAAAAATTGGTTTTTACTTCATAAGAAACAATTAATAACAATAATATTACCAATATTAATGCTATATGTTAATATAAATACTATTTATATTAATAAACAAATTATTAAAAGTAATAATAGAGAGAAAATAACCTACTTTTGACACTTAATGTAATAATTTTGAATACTTTTACACCAAAAAGAATGTAACTCCAACTTATTTAAATTGTATTTATAGAATAAAATAAGAGAAATTACAACTATTCTTAATTTTACATGGAACATAACATTTATAGAGAAATATAACAAAATTAATTAAACAATGGATTAATCACATCAAAATTAATGATTATAATAAATATTACCTTTGGTCTTTGATAATATAAATGATCTTTATAAGAAGAATAAAGATTTTACCTTTTTGTTTAGTGTTTTATTGTTTTTGATGCATCTGAGGGGGAAATAGAGTAAAAAAGCTCTATTTATAGTAAATTCCTCCCTTATAGAGTTCAACAGGCTTCTAGTAGATGTTTCATGATGGTATCCACTGTAATTGATCAGTACTCTGAAGTTTAGTGATGATTACATCATAATCAAGCCATCTTATCTTATTATTATGCCATTATTTAGAGTTATCACTATAACCATATGTTTGATGACATGATAGGCTTGGAAGGAGCCTAAACTTTGTGTAATTTATTAGTATTAATCATAATATGATAGTATTTGCCAGCTTTATCATTTATATAACTGTTCAACTTGAAATAAGATTACAGTGAGTGATCATAAATGATCAATTTTAAGCTTACAATTTGATCATTAATACCTTTTAGCTTATACACTCTACAGCCATTCAGAGAGTGAATTCTGATAGCTTGGCATTTCTTTATTAGACTTCCAAGAGAATTTAATGACATCATAAAAACTCTATTTTTGATGATTTTTCTTTTAGCCCATCTTTCCTGTCAAAATTGAATATTTTAGGATTCAAACCAAGATTTTGGGGGGTTTTCCTTGAATAGTAAGATAAAAAATACATCATTCTTCACGTATAAACTAGTAGGGCCTGAATATTCACTTTATTTTAACTTTGGATCACTTTTAAACCAAAGTGATCAACAGCTCTAGCAATTTTGTTCAATAAACCCTTACAGGTTATAACCTTGTTTATAATGTGTCAAATGAAGTTCATATCTTAATTTGTACAGTAATTAATTGTTAACTGCATTTTTGGTTTAACTCTCTATCTTGTATATTTCAGGAGATATTAGCTAAAAACCATGAATGTATGTGCGGATCATAAAAGTGCATATATTCAGCTTGATTCCTTAAGTATTAACTTTTGAGAAATGACCAAAAATTACTTCATGTTTAGTCTTTCATGTGTAATCCAATGATGCAATTTTTTTTCACATTTTGTTTCATTGGTTTCTGAGATAAATAAGAATTTATGGCTTTTTATGGCATTTTTGCTTATTACTCATTAGTTATTGACTTTACAGATATTCCATAAGAGTGATTTATGTGTGTTTTATCATGGGTAATGTAATGGTGTAATCTATTTCACATTTTTATTCATCACATTTCAAGTTAATGCAGAATTTATGCCTTTTTACAGTAATTTTACTTATTTTAACATAACTATTTAGAGGAATAATTATTGTAAATTTTTTCTTGTGACCTTTTTGGATATGTGGTCATATCTCCAATTCTCACAATAGTTGAAATCCAGGAGCCAAAATACCCATTGGAAATAGCTCATCTGGATGGGTTATCAGCTTTACTTCTGGGAAGAGATAGAATTCTTAATGCATTCCTAGTATTGGTTGATAGGTACAGTAAAACTCAAATTTTCTTACCATTCCATAAATATGAGACAGCTATGGACACAGCCATAATGATATGAAATAGAGTTATTATCCATACATGCTTATTCCAAAATATCATAAGCAATAGAGATCCCAAATACACTTAAGCCTTATAGACAAATATCTATAGCTTTTTTGGCACAAAAATGTCATTCTCAACAGCCTATCACCCTTATACTTATGGAATGGCAGAAAGAATCATACAAACTCTAGAAAAAATGATCAGGAAGCCCTGTGCTTATGGCCCAGAATTCAAAGACTCTGATGGTTTTACCCATGATTTGTGTGCTCTAGTACCAGCTCTTGCATGGGCATATAAGACATAAATTAATCAGCTTTTAAAACACCTTCAATGTTTCAAAAAGGTTGGAATGAAAGCCAACCTTATGGCACTCTTAAAAAGGACTTGGCTCATTTACACCCAACAGCAAGGATTTTTAAGATAATGCTTGACAAATTAAGAAAACATGCAAATAGATGTATGAAAGATTCTTTCAATTATATAAAAGAGAGATGGGACAAAAGCCACAAGCCACCTGATTTTGAAACAGGCGACTTCTTCTTAGTATCAACCTTGAACTTCAATAATATTAGAGAACCAAATAAATCAAAACATTTCTTTGCATTACCTCTTATTATAAGAGCCCTAAATGGCCCTAATGCTGTGAAACTGGAGTTAACGGGTTAACTAATGAATAAGAACCAAGCGTTCCCTGTAAGTCTAATAAAACCTTACAGCTAAAGTGATAAGGAATTGTTTCCCCTCAGAAATAAAACACCATTTGAAATTCCCCTTCTAGAAGAAGTGGAAGAAAAGAAAATTTTGAAAGTCCTTAAAGAAAGGAGGACAAGAAGCAAGAAAGAGAGGGAATACCTTGTGATATACAGGAACCCAGCTCAAGAAGCTAAATTGCTACTTGAGAAAGACATAACTAATTCTTAAAATCTTTTCAGAAGGTTGATGAATGAAAGATGACCTAAAGAATAAGAAAATTAAGAACTATTGAGCTTCAAAACTCTATTGAAGAGGTAGGGAAGTGGATGATACCCTAATTAGCTATATCAGATTGTGGTAAAATCCCTGTTTATGGTAGGGAAGGTGAGCCTTTGCAATATGACCACATATCCAAATATTTCACAAAGAAACTTTACAAAACTTATTTTAATAATGAGAATGGAAATTATAATCTTAAAATAAGTAAAAAGGCCATAAAAAGGAATCAATTCTTGATTATCTCAGAAGCCAATGAATAAAAATGTAAAATAAATTATACAATTGGGTTCCCCATATTCTATGCCATATCTGTAAACGGGATAATTACTGGGATAACCTGGATATGTGCACTTTTATGATCAGTGCATATATTAATGTATTTTAGCTCATATCTTCTCAATAAAACTTTATAAATAGCTGATTCAAAAATACAGGTACCTCAAAAGAATTTTAAGACTAGAGATATAAACTTTATTTTGCAAGCTATAAACAAGGTTAAAGCCCATAAGGCAATATTGGGAAAAATAGAAATAACTGTTGAACACTTAAGCTCAAAAGTGGTTCAAACTCAGAAAAGTAGATATAAAGAATCTACTAGCTCATATGAAAATGTTTTTCTAATTTTCATTATGATATTCAAGGTCAAACCTTATGACATCATGGTTTGAAGTTCCAAATAGGAAATTTTAACAGAAAAGATGAGCTACAAGAAAAATTTTCAAAAATAGATTTTTTATTATGTAATAAAATCCTCTTGGAATCTTAGTAAGGACATTACAACAAGTTAGAATTATTTCTCTCAATTAATTTAGCATGATGTGATCAATAACTCTAATCTTACTTTAAGTTTGACAGTTGAATAAGAGATAAGACTGGTGGATATTAGTATTTTATAATTAAAACTACTATAATCCATGAAAAGGAATAATTTCAAAGCTTATGATATTATCATATTGAAGCTATAGTGATAGCTCTAAAAAGGATGTAATAATGAGATAAAAAGGTTTAATAATGACATAATCATTACCAAACCTTAAAATACTGATAAGTTTCAGTAGATAACATTTTCAAATTTTTACTAGAAGGAAGGATCTTTACTATAAAAGGACTTCTTCTTCCTCTGTTTTCCCCTCAGATGCAACAAATACAATAAAATCATTAAGTAAAAGGTAAAATTCTTTGTTATTTCATATGAAACTCTTATATTGTCAAGTAACAAAAGATTCATTTTATAGTAATCACTATTTAATATTTTATTACATTAATATTCTATTGAGACTTGTTAATTACCCTTAATATCTCTAAAATCCATATAAAAATAGTAAAATTTGTAATTCTCTCTATTTTTAATTTCAAATACAATTTAAATAAGTTATATTTACATTCTTAGGTGTAAAATTATTCAAAATTATTATTTTAAGTTTTAAAAGTAAGTTTTTTTCTCTTATTATGATATTTTCCTCTATAATTATTCTTGATAATTGCTATTATTAATATTAATAGTATTAATATTAATTAATAAATTCAATATTAATATTATTACTTTTATAAGTTGTTTTTTATTGTTGAAGAAAAAGTTTTAGGCATTTATTAATTTTTATTAGCATTGATGAATTTCCATAAATATAATAAGTTATTATATATCAAAATATTTATATTATTCTATCATTTCCTTAATAATATAAGTATTTCTATGCCATAATTATAATAAATCTTTATTATTATAATGATTTTTTATCCTTTTACTTATTTAAATTGGGAAATTCCAAGTACAATAAGTAGAATATTAGTAATTTTTACTTATTGTTTGATAGTCAAACCTTACACAGAAACTGGCCACTATTTCTGAAAATGCCCATCCTTCTTGCTCCACAAAACCTTCTTACCACTGAAATTAGCACCCCTGGAAAATGGCAGGGGTTTTTCCCAACAAAGTGGTGGCACTTTGAAGATCTGGGTTTTATGTGTTGAAATAAGAAATTTCCTTTCTTCAAGCATTAAGTACAATAAAGGTCAAGGACTTCAATTTACTTATAGCCATCATATACTTAGGATGGATCAAAAATTCCTGAGGATGCCATTGACCATGGTGCTCCCAATTGACTGTAGATTTCAGGCCCTCAAATGAAAAAAGGTGAAGGTTCTGTGAGTGGAGTTATTTTGAAACTCATTTCTATTCAAGGAAAGAATAAGTCATTTAAGTCAGAAAAGCACATGAATCCCCTGAATATCATCAAGAATTTTGGGCCATAACACCAATTATGGCCTCCCTTAAGGTCCTCAAAATGGGCCCTAGGACTGTCTTGGGACCCCCTTCTGCATCAAGTCAAAGCCTCCCCTAAAGCTCTGGGAAAGGCCCATGCCTTTTGATCTGGTGAATATGGCCGAAAAGGCCCCATATTGGTACCTTAGACCCTATGTAATCCCAGAAAAATTGGGCCCAGGGTGGAAACATTGGTCCTGGGGGCCTCCAATAGCCCCTATAGACCATGGATCATAGGAACATGAAATTGCCATAAAGGCCATTTGGGGACAAGACCCGTTGCCATAAAGACTTCAAAACAGGCCAAAGGTTGGATTTTCTTTAGATCTTGTCCACCCATTCCATTATGACCAATTCAAGTGAAGTGAAATTTCTATAGTTATTTTGCATCAATGTTTGAGCTGAAGACAACTGCAGCATTTTTTTTGGTATATTGCCCAAGGTAAAATTGAAGAAGGCTGGTTTTGGACAAGATTTTGACTCAAAAGGAATATTACTTCCTTTTTCTATGAAGTGTTGAAGAGTTTATAAGTCAAGTAAATGAAAAGAAGATTGAAGATAGAATATTTTAACAATAATGATTGAGAGTAAAAGAAAATTAGAATTTTAAGATTTTTGAAAAAATGTGAAAAAACGTGGAAGACACTCAATAGTGTCATATTATTATGGTGTTCAGGAGAACACCAGTTTCAAGAGAGGGCCATTGTCACAGTCACTATCAGGGGCGAAGGGTATTCAACCTTAGCCCCACTAAAACTCACTGAGCCAGCAAATCCTTGCTGTGTATGAGAATCCAGCTTCAGAAAGATTTTTTGGAAACACTCAAACAGTTGGATCCATCTAAATAGCCTGTCACCACTTGTACAGGGTGTATTAATCAAATAAAGTTGTGCATTCAAAAGCCTGGAGCTGCATTATCACCCAGCTGAACCACACCTCTTTTACAGACCCTTTACCTCCATACAGGGCCTGTAATATCCAAATAAATTCAATAAAGTGGGAAAATCCACTCTTTGGATAAGGGCTGGTGGATTCTCACATATACCAGCCCCTCTGGCTTCCTCTGGGGACTTTTCCCCATTCAATTCATATTTTTGATTTATTATTTAATAAATACTTTATTCTTATTTCATTGGAATATTCTATTTATAAGCATTAAGTCAGTTTTTACATCTTTCCTCACCTGTTCAGTAGAGTTGTGGTGGCCATATCCTTGGTAACCCCTCTCTTTCCTTATGACAGGTTGAAATGGCGGACTTGGGCTTGTTTGTGGTTGGCTCCTTCATTCCTTACTGCTGATTATTGTTGCTTTTTTTCTTATTAGCAATCTTAGTTCATTTACATTATTTAAGTGTTTCCTCTTAGCCATTCTGAGACCTCTGCAAGTAAGTCCCAGTTTACTGAGTGCTAGGCACTCTTCACTTAGAAGAGCCCCTGTGACACAATAATGGAATTAATAATGTAATTTATGGAATTAGTGGCATTAACAATGCTATAGGCTTCATTAATAGTGCAATTCATGACAAAAACACATAAGCCTTTAGTAAAAACATGTAAGGGCTTATGTGGGTTTACCAAAGCCCTTTTTTAATTGATAATCTGGCTGGAGTTTACAAGAAAAAAATGAGTCATGAAGCTCCTTGAAACTTATAGATATTTCTGCTCAACTCTTGTTTTAGTTAGTGTAGGAAGAGCTCCTATGCTTAGACCATTGTTGACTTACTCATTGTCAGTTTTCATAGGTATGTTTTGTCTCAAAAACATATTTTTTATCATGTTGTAGGCTCTATATTTGATGAAGACTCATGGTGTAATTACTTTGTAACTTAGCTGAAGATTGGAGCATACAAAATCTCACTAGAGAACACTTTTCGGCAAGAAAAACTGCCGGTTAGGGACAAAGAAGAAGAATTGCAGCAATATTGCTCAAAAAATTTCAACTCCTGTAAGAATGATTTCAAATTTGAATCCTGATTGTTTGAGTAATTTAATGTGAAGTCAGTTTTATTTCGGACTCTCGATCCTTCTTTGATAAGTAAAATGTTGTTAAAAATGGCCCTGAAAGGTATGGGACATCCCAAGCTAGATTACATGAAGTTTGACTGAAACACTTGATGCTAATCAAACAATAATACATAAATTACACGAACGATTATTCCCAAATAATCGCTCGAAGACAGTGAGCGCGAGAACAAGATATAATAATTGACGAAGAGAAGAGGACTCGTTCGGAAATTAAGGCTAACATAAACTGGCTTCCAGTAGTTTCTTTAGGCTGCTATCCTAAAAAATTTGAAAATACGCTTTCCGCTCTTGAGTCAGCTGTAACGGTTGCCTGATCGCTGGCACCTTTTACATGAATATGAATTGATTCAAGCTCATGAACCTCGGTGGGTGATGCGTGGACGACCTCCAGTTCTGTTTCATCTGTCACACTTCGCTGACGATTGGTAAGCAAAGGTTTCCAGTTAAACGTCAAGCAGTTGGTAAATGTAAAACACCTCTAGGATAAGTCATCTCAATTAGAAAGACTCACCCATTGGATAAGAAGTACCAAAGACAGAAAAACGGAGCTTGAAAGAACCAGCCATACCACTAATGATTGCCACTTTGATCTTTCCCCAATCACCCAGCGTCAGTTTTGCGCATAGCAGACAGATATAAAAGATTGATTAACTCAACTGGGTGGTTGTTTTTTTAATATTCAAATAGACTACTCCATCCACAATGCATCTTTCGAAGGAAGCAATTATGAAAAAAATGCAATGAAGAGCGAAGAACCCTGAATCAAAGGCAGAAAACAGGCTTAGCATTAGTCCAAGTATAAAGGGCTGCATAGAAATTTCTGATCAAATTAAATAACTGCTGATATTCGCAGGGCCTGACCATATGCCGCCCGAGCTTTGCGGGCTCGAAGACTCAACAATGGTGGCTGCCTTATTTTATGGGAAGTTTTTTCTGACGATGCTTGTTGTCGCGAATTTTTTCCTATCGATTTTTTCGAAGCCAATTTCATGAGCTTGAGAGAACAAACAGCGGTTATGGTGAAAAACTGAAATCAAAGATTTCCTTAATCTCAACTTGCTGCTTCTTGGTGCAAGGAATATTAAACAAAAAAACTTACTATAGTCCCAAAGAGCGTACTTATACACCAAAACAGAAAGCTCTGTTGAAGTAAATCGAGAAATGCTTCTCGTGAGTGAACATACAATTTTAATTTGGGAAAAATCCGTCGAATCCCGCCCATGGCATTTGGTGCATTCAAGTCGCAGTCAGTTTGAAATTTTCGGAAAACGGCCAGCAAGCTATCCCGAGCCCTCTGGCGACGGCCGTACGCAAGAAATCCTACGATTGTCCAATATATGGACATGGCTGTGACAAATATTGGAGGCCCAAGACAGGCAATATTCATGACCAAGGGATGGCTAATATATGCGTAAAATCGGGATTTGTTATTGGTGGGCGTCCATGGACGACAAAAAAAACTGATAATAAAATTTTCACATTCATGAGTCTGGGTTTGCTCGAAGCCTCACCCATAATGAGGTTATAACTAAGAAAAGTAGCAAACCAGGCGTAAAGCGAACTGAAACCGGACCACCAGAAGCACAAAAAAGCTATGGAAAAGGCCAAAAAATGAAGTAACCTCAGTGTTGTAAAGGGCATGGTAGAAAAGCGACAAAAAACTAAAGTCGTGTTAAGTTAGACTTGCTTGGTATGAAACTAAGAGCAAGCCAGACCATTCGCGAGTCTTGGGTTGCTTCATGTGGATTTTTGAAGGAGACATAGGAACACCAAATATAGATTTCCAATAGGAGGCTTGATAAAAGCAGAGAAACCAATACGACCACACGTCCATTTGGGACGAGGTAAGGCAGGGAAGTTTTTACTGCAAGACAGCCTGTGAGCCAATGAACTTCATTAGATATAAAAACGAAACTGACCGTGAGATGAATATCTTCTTCGCCATAACCAGACCTTGTGCTCTGGTGTTTGGCAACCTCTCCTAATTAAAGTAACCAAAACGGCCACCGATAAAAAAAACAGACAGAGGAAGATTGAGGCAAAGACGGGTAGCAGCACGAATACATAACCAGAGACAGGAGGTGTTTGATAGGTTTGAAGTTGTTCTATAATGTCATCAAATGGATCGCCGTCGGACTTTTCAGAGTCTGAAAAAGACATGATCAATAGTGCTATGGTCTCAAGATCAAATTTGCGCCCAGTTTGATAGGGAAACTTGAGCGAATATGTGATTACTCCGTAACAAGAGCTGAAATTTCATCAAACGCAAAGGCCTGTGAGTATGAGCAGAGGAAATGATAGAACAGCTCTGGACGTATTGTGCCAAAGCAGTCCCCATGTAGACGGAAGTGAAGGTAGCATGGAAGCTTTTGATCTACTCTCATAGATTTTATCCCAATGATTCCCACAATGTTTGACGTCAAATTGCTCGGTTTACTCTCACACTAGCCAGCAGCCAAGAAAGTGGATGTTCTGCAGTGCAATGATGAGCGGTAGCTATCGAGCAAGAAAACTGATAGCCATCCACTCCCCTTCGCTCTTCTGAGTCCTGACCATGGCATGAATGCAGAGGAATGTCTAAATTTCTCAAAGTCTTGCCTGTGGAGCATTGCGCCTCCTTTCAACTACCGGGAATCAAGCATCAACAAATTTGCGTCAAGACTTCTTGTCTTGTAAGCTTTGGTGGAGGCGTCGGAAAAGTTTCCTGGATATTGTAGCAAAAGGTTGGGATACTAAGTAAATTCTAACTGCTGAATTCGAAGGTGTATTACAGCTTGTCTTTTTGGGTCATAACAGGCTCTTTCCGAAGAATACAAGGCTAGGTTCTCACTTCTTTGGAAAGGTATGACCAGCTGGCTTGCTATAGGCCAAAGCCCTTGGCAGATAATTCATCATATCGAAGGCCATTCATAATTAGCCCGCTCAAGATGATGTTATATTCCTTCTCGATGAGTCAACTTGCATGAGATCGTTGGGCCAGTTCATGTCTCTCCTCCTTGTCCTAGCTCACTGCTCAATCTTCATTTCTGATAGAAGTTTGAGTTTTGGGTTCTACCACTGACGCAAGCTCATTAATCAAACTGAGATCTAGCAACGACGCCTGTGCCTGTAGATTTATGGGCTAAATTTTCCTCACGCTCACAGGTTCGAGGAAAGCAAGCAGCTTCAGCTTCAAATTCCAATATTGTTGATAGAAATTCCATAACCTGTCTTGGTTGTCACAAAAGAAAATCATCTCTTATCGGAAATAGACCTGGTGGAAATTAAGCCGGGCCCCCGGCCCCGGATATTCGAGGAAAACTCCAGGGATCCCATTGGGGCGGGTTAGCGGGGATGGTCTGGCACCTAAATTTACTCGGGGATCCGAGGCAACTGGGGAGCGGTATTGGGTGCCTATCCCAAAGGGGCCCCTATATGATTACTGTGCAGCTCATAAAAGACAATCATCATGTATAATAAGCAAACAATCACAAAACCAAAACCAAAAGGACGAAATAAACTATTCATTAGAATAGACAGGTCCAAAAAATGTGCCCCAGTCTTTTGTGCGAGCAAATTGCTCAACATGCATGGGTGACAATGAAGCCCTCTGATAGCTGAGAATTTTCTGTCTGCAAGAAAATACTTTCTCAGACGGCACACTTTCTGTAGATATGAATAAGAACTTCTGAGCCATTAAGACCAGAGTTGGGAATACTGTAAATTGGGATTTCCAAAATAATAAGATATCAGCTGTTTTTCGTTCAGGGGGTGCAGCAAAATACCAACACAACTCATGCTCTAGGGTATTCCACTCAAGATAAATTAACAGAGACATTTAATCAAATGTTCCAAAGGGATAATTTGGGTTAAAGTCTTGGGAAAAGTGAGTTGACTTGAAGTGCTTCCTAGCTTCTTCCTCAAAGCTTTTTAGAAACAAGGCAGCTGAAGTACCAAATCATTCCAACATCAAGTCATGATTTTTGAAAAATTTAACTTTGCATTTGGGATCCAGAATGCAGGCATATATTATGGGTTCTTTATTTAAGGAGACTTTGAGGTACTTGGCTATTTTTGTGGTCATGGTAAGGGCTTCCAGTTCTATGGGGATAGCATCATATTCACCACAAGCCTGAAAGCCAAAATGGGAAGGTTAGTATATGAATTTAAAATACAAAAACAAGAAAATAACTGTTGTATAGTCTTTATCAAAAGAAGGTATAAAGGGATTTCTTGATTAATTTTAGGGTAATTTATGCCACAGATGATATTAGTGGCTTCATATAATGCCTTAAGAAGCTTGACTATCAATTGAAACTTATCCTGTTCAAGTGGATTAAGCTGATATAATTGCATTAAGCTTGGGAAACAATATTGAGAAACAACATCTTTGATAAATAATTCTCATTTAAGCATTTCACAGGTTACGTTCCAGCACATACTGACATGGCTGAAAAAATTTATTGCATTAGTGGGCCTTGATTGCTTGTAGATTAAGTTGGACATAATTATAAATCCATTTTAGAATCAGGCACTTTGTCAGAGCTAAAATTGAATGGAAGGAAGGTGTCCAATTATAGAATCCTACTTGAGATTCTCACCATCAGGCAGATCAATAAGGCTAGAAAAGTACACAAGACCAATTGGCTTGCCAGGCTTAGGAGCTGTTCAATGTGGTGTATTGTCTAAGTTGTGAATACCATCTCTTTTGACTACATGAAGTGTATGGGCCATGCATAAATTCAGTTTATATTGGGGCTTGAGGCCTTACTTTGTAATAGCATTGATACATTTGGCCATTTGGCTGTTAAACAAAGCATTATCTGTTGTGAGGCGGGATATTTGGCTTTCAAGTTCATAATAATGAAGCACTTTCATAAATTGTTCAGCAAGTCTGATGCCTGAATTGTAACATTCAAAGATATTAAAACCAAAATTACTTAAGGCATTGATGAGAGTGAGAAATATGGAGTTTACATTGAGCTTTCTATAAATAAAATGCCTGCTTACTGTCATATATGCAGTCAAATTAAGATTGCTCCAGAAATTGATGATGAAGAATACCAAATTTTTGTTTGAGGCTAGAATATTTCATATGTTTTCTTGATACAAACAGAAGATGTGAAAAAGGTGGAAAGTGATTTATGTTTGATTTACCAACATATTGGGTACCAGTGACTCACAGGGCTCCAGAAGAAAATTCAATGATCATTATTCAGCTATCAGTAAAGGAATATTGCAATTGGAAATACAATATTTGAGTGTGGATTTTATGGCTTCTGGTGAAAGAGTCTTTGAAAAAAATTTATTGTCATTTTGGCCCAATATAAATTGGCAAAAGTCTCAAAAGAAGGAAAGAAATAAAAATGTTTTTTCCTTGGAATTTTATAAATCAGTCAATGCTTCCATGAGAAAGTGTGTATTTGATGTTTGCATTGGGAATATGATTCAGATTTTTCAGATGGTCACTCTTTTTTTTTCTTCCTGTTCAATATTTCTTAAGTTTCTTTCTGCATAGGTTACTAGATGGATTGATTGTAAATTGCATTGAACTTGGGAACCATTATTATTGGTATAGAAAGTCCATAACCAGGACCTCTTGGGACTTAGTAAGTCACAAATGAAAGACTGGCTGGCTATTTCAGTATTTTTACGGGTCAGGTTGAGTCTATGTAGAAGCTATGAAGCAGTACTTACAAGATTTTAACTATGAATTCAACACATAAAAATAGCTTAATAATAAAATGGGAGGGATCTACTAAAATCCCTTGTTGAAATGATTATCAATTGAGCTATTATCATAATATCTTAAATACACTAAGGGTTACTTTCATGTAAGACATTGTAGCCATGTAATTAAAAGCTGATAAGATGATAGGCAGTTTTTCCTAAGGTGGAAGCCTCCTTTTATCTCAAATCAAGGTCGAAGTAGGTGGAAAATATCTTACCATGTTGATGGAGTGAAACATTTCCCTCAGGTGGTTGATTTGTGTCTTAACACAGCCAATAATACCTTTATTGATGCTCAAATGTGGTTTCAGAACCACAAACCAACTTTTTGTACCCCCATAAGGGGAAAGTTCTCACGAATTAGATATTAAAACATTCTCTACCAGACAATACATTTCCAATGATGTAAAAATCACATCTGGGGGAGTCTTGTTACTCAAGCTATGAGTAATCAACATAAAAACACCAGTTGAATGGTTTTGAAACCTCATAATTTAATTTTATGTACTAATTCCCCACAGTGCTACTACAGAATGGAGTGGTGCTATATTACCTGTATTATCATTCATTAACAGATCAAAAGCCTTTTGGCGACTTTGACACCTCATAATTCAATTGTATGGGATAGTATCCCACAATACCACTTGCTATGGGATTATAACTTTAAATCCTTCATAACTCTGTCATTTTTCAATATACATATCTCAAAGAATGAGCTTTAATTTTTGCCACAAGTAAGAACTACTAAATGGTTATAATTATAACCCACATTGGATTAAGTATTCCAAAGCTGTACAGTATCAAAGTATCTTTCTAATTGTAAGAGAAAAATGCCAGTACCTTTTGATCTATGTAAGAGAAATGCATGAAGATTACCTTTTTATGTAGCCCTTCCATCGCACTTCCAGAAACAATTTTATTTGAAAGGTCTTTCATCAGAATTTGGAGAACTAGATGGGAGGTGAAAAAATAGTGATATTTTTCCAGGCTGTTCAAATAATATTTGTATGGTAATTTCTGATCAATGGGTGCAAAATTATTGGAAGAAACCATTGAATATCCATTATTCAGAGCCTTAAAAAAGGAACCCATCCTGTGGGTCTGTGGTCCAAGCTATAATTTCTAGATGGGAGGTGAATATTAAGGTTTATGCTTAGAAAGAGTTTACAACCTTAATAACCTTTTTTAATTCTTATTCTTAGGTTATAAGAATAATATTTTTGAAAGGGGAAGGTTTATTTTCTCAGATTGTTTCATTCACAGACCAAATTTTTAGGTGATGTCTTGTTTTTGTGTGGCCTTATTGTACCTTCATTTGGTTTAATAAAGGTTGAAGATTGGTATTTTACTCCTTCTTGTGTGCCATGCTTCTTCCACTTTTGAATTTTATGCGTGTGCTTTCAGTTTTATTCAAATGACAACACTAGGCTTTCTTTGCTTAGATGAAGGAAGTGATGACATCACTTTGATTTCCAATAAAATTTAAATAAAATTTGAAGTTCAGGTATGTGGAATTAAAAAATGAGGTCAAGTAAGAAAATTATGTTTTTCATTCAAACACAATGACTGAAAATAAATGTAGGTAATAATCTGAGCAAAAAATTCAACCTTTATCCCAAAGGAATAATAGGAAAAAAGACAAAATAACTATAAAACTCATGTGAAAAGAAAAATATAGATTTTATAGTGATCAAAAATAGAAAATTGGGAAATTATATTATGATTATGATAAAAGAAAAATTCAACTTTGTATATTTCAAAATTCATTTATAGTAAAAGTGGGGTGAAATCTAAGCAAAAATAGATCATTGGAAATCAGAAATGGACATTCATTTCCATTAAAATAGAAAGAATGAAAAACTAACTTGAAAAATGTACGTTTCTCATAATAATATAAAAAATTGTTGAGATTTAAAAAAACTCAAATTGAAATGGAAGGTAAACATAGTGTAAATCTAAATAATTAAGCTGAATTTTCACGAGATTTTGGGAAGAAACAATAAAATTGGGAAGGAAAAGAAAGCAAACTGTAAGTGGTATATTTAAAAGGAATGGGCAAGGAGGTTTGTAAGGATATGCCTAGCCCACACTTTTCTGGATAGGGTTGCAAATATGTAATAAAAAAGCCCATCTATGTGTATGGGGTGGGGTATTGTATTACCTTTGGGACCTGTAGTTTCCTTTAGGGCGTGGCTTAGTGTAAGCTCCCTAAAAATGGGAGATTAGATATGGCACTTGGTTCCTTCCGCAACCCATATGCCTACTCCTAATTAAAAAACCCACATTCCACTTGTATGCGCACCAAATATGTGTAGTGCAAAGAAGAGTAGGCATAATCAAAATTTCCTGGAAGAATGAATATTTGATATAATATTTTTCTGAATCAGTTTTTCACCACAGTATCTATATTTTACACACCACTTATATCATTTATTTATATTCTTGAAGTCTCTCTTGGGTTTTAGCATAGTATAGAATCTTACAGCTTAAAAATAAGCTATTAAATTATTGATTACATCAATCTACATTCAATATTATCCAAAATATATTGCATATTGAACCATGAGTAATTAGAATATGACCTCTGTCTTTTTTTAATCTTTTGGGTTATGAAAAATGAAGAGCCATTTTCACAACCAGCCTTATAAGTGACAATTTTGTTTGAATGGAAACTTGAATGTTTGTTTCAGGTATTTCCCCCCTAAGGACATATATATAGGCTAGATCGCATGGTCATTTGGGGGTGAGGGAAGATAAATTCACCTTTATACAATAGAAGGAATTAGCTTTACAACAAATAATATGTAATACACTAATAATTATAGAATCTAGAGAAGCTTATAACCATAACAATCACTCTTAGCTTCAATAAACTCTAGAATTATTCCTTTTTTTGACTCCTCAATTAATTTTTAATGAGAAATATAAGCCAAAGAAAAGTATGCATAGATGCTTTTTCCTATTTTCAAACAGTGTTTCAGAAATATATTTGACAATTAGAACTGTGGTAATTTTAATTACTGTATGGTGGTTTAAATAAAGCCCCACTCTGTTAGTACTTATTTTATGAATTTCGTACAGCCTCACAAATTTTAGGAAAAATAATATTTTATATATGATATCTATGGAGAGAATCTCCTCCCTTTAGAATCTGTCAAGGCTTCTTTCAATTTCCCCCTTTTTTCTTTCTTAATCCTCTGCGTTTCCTAATAAAATATCCCACATCCATTTCCTGAATTATTTTGTTAACACAACCTATGCAATATCATGTCAAATCAACCTAATTATGTTCCTTTATTGCAATTCTTAAGCTGAAAGATGTTTTATAAAATAGGCTTATTGAAGCTATTATGGCGTGTAACCAATTACTTACAATATGAAATGAATTTCTCATTATTTGGAATTAATTCCTCATCATGTGGAATATTGGTCAGGCTTAGTCTACAATGAAGCTATAGAATATTAGCTACAAGCTTTAAATCTGACTTTAACATGTAAATGTAAGCTTTAAAATAATAACTATAGTATCAATTTTGGGGATTTAGTATGAAGATATAGTGGTGGTGAATGCTTCTGAAAGCTCAGGGTGCAGCAATTATCAGTTGGATTCTTATAACAATGACTACAATAACTATAACCATAGTTATACCTGATTATTTTCCAAGAGTATAATTGTTGGTAAAAAATTGTACTTCATAGGAAGGTAAGAGAAGGATGGGGATTCCTCCTTTGGGCAGAGGAAGGTCCCTTTTTATCCTGAAAAGTAGGTTGAAGGACCGCAGGTCCTTACCACATAGAAAGAGTGAATATTTTTCACTCTCAATGGTGGGCTTGTGGCTTAAACAGAAATTTATTAAATTTATTGGGCTTAGACCTGGTTTTGAAACCACATCTGGTCACTTTTTTCTAATACAGGTGGGAAATTTTCATCTAGGGTCCCCACAGGCAGCTTGTGAAAGGCAAGACACATATGAACAAAGAATGCATGAGTGGAACCAATATTAGTCATACTATGAGTTATTTAAGTATAAAAAATATCTTTCATAGCTTTGAAATCTCATATTCATAGTTATGGGATAGTCTCTCACATTATTGGGTTTTTTCCAATATTGTAGGATTTTGAACTTAAAGCTGCCATAAAGCTGTCAGTTTTGAATTTAGATGGCTCCAAAATAATTGATTTTGTAGCCTTTTATAATTTCTATACAGCCATGACTCATTTGGTATGCATAAAATTAAATATGGAAAAGCTATACAGGCTTTAAGTTCCATTATTGAAATTTGGTTTGTTGATAGAACCTGTATTAAGTTAGTTTTTTTAATAACTTTTTCTGTAGAGTTAGTTCAAGAATAGGAAAGAGACCACTATATATCTCAGATTATTTTCTTCCTAAAAGTACCACACTTTGGGTATCTCACACTGAAACTGTAGAAGTTGGATGAGAGGTGAATACTTTTTTTGCCCTTATTTGGCTTATATTTTCCCATAACTTATGTAGTTTTTGTGCTAGCTTCAATTTTCTAGTACTATTAGATATCCTGAACTGTGAGCTTCAAATTGAACACCTATTTGATGGGGTTCTTCCTCTTTTCCTAGACTTTAGATTAGTGGTCAAAATGAAGGTTTATGCTCAGTTCTTGTTTTGAGCTAGATGAAATTTGTCATTCCTTGTCCCATGGTTATTGGAGTTGTACATTTGGAAAGAGGTGACTTTCCTCTTTCTTTTGAATTAATTTTTGATTTATTTTGGCTCAGGTCACTTTTTAGTGGGAATTTTTCTCTACCATTGGTTTATGATATTTTGGTGTCATGCTTGTGCTCTGGAGTTGAGTCACAGGCTGACATGGAAGCAATTCCTCATGTGGTGACATAAATTTTTGATTATAAGGCATCTATTCCTCATTTTGTGGATGCAATTTGTCATCATGGGGAATTAATTCCCCATTATGTGAAGTTAATTTCTCATCATTTCAAATATATTTCCAATAATTTGAAATAAATTCAACATACTCTTGATACTTAATCAGAATTATTCTAATATCAAATAAGCCTATGTCTGATATTTAATCAAGCTATTGTATCAAAAAAATCAATTGATTATAGGGAAAAATTGTAATGCACAAACATAATGAGGTTTTTTGAAAGAAACTAAGCTAGTGTGACTTGATATCACATAAATTATGTGAATTATGAATCTCAAGAATTTTTTCTTTCCCAAATCCTGTGGAAAAAGTCAATCTCATAGTGCATAATGAATTTTTACCACTGAATCATTTTTCACATCCTCATGGCTTATAACCCTAAGATCAATTTTATGAGAATTCTTAATTATATACATATTAATTTTTTTCCCTAGTTGGTTGTAGAAAGGTTGATTATCATGCTATAGAAAACTTAATTGAAGAGCTTAGTTGCTTGCCACTTATAATAAATATCTCTAGTTCATCATATTATGAAGATATTACACTAGGTATGTTTGATATTTTGAGATTTAAATACATGCCAAATAAGGTCACAAAAAGATATAGCCAATAATTTATAGCTTGAATATTACATATCCTAACCTGAGATTAGATATTAATTAATTACCACTAAGATTAATTGATAAATATCATTTTGATTGAATTTAAAAACTGCACTTTGATATATAAAATTATTCCAAATGAATATGATAATATATTTAATATGAAATTAGTGAAGATAAACTAATAAGAACAAAGAAAATGATAAATTTTATCAAATTATACTCCTTTGGATATTCAAAAGTCACAAAAAAATTGAATAATTACATTGAAAATCAAAATTTACATATACCTCAATCTTAAGACATATCTTTCATATTAATATTTTCTGAAAGACCTGAGTATATGCAATTTTTTCCATTTTATATGTAGAATGTTTTTTTATTAATACTTTGGTTTTCATAATATAACCTTAATTTATTTTTCAGTAAATCTCTTTGATGATCAGGAATAAATTATCAACTTCACTTTATACATTATTAAGCCATATTTTGAGCTATGGTCCTATAGAAGATCAAAAATGCCTCTTTTTGATTATACTTTTTAAAATTTTACTTCATGTTTTGTCGCATAATAAAATTAGGCTGCACAAATAAATGCTTCTGAGTTGTATGTGAGTACTTTTGTGAGACTGTGAGGTATATATGAAATACCCATAAGGCCACAAATAGCTTTATATACAGTTGATTCAGTATTAAACGGACTTCTCGATGCAATTTAAAATAAAAAATAACAAAAAATAAGTATAACTTTTCTTTGGATAAATAAAGCTATAATTATTATGTCATTTTTGGCTTTTACACCAAAAATAACCTAGGGTACACCCATAGGGTGTTATACCCAAAAATGAGTATTTCTTATGTTATTAGAAGATTCAAGGATTTCACAGTACAATTGCAACTTTTTTTAACATTTTTTGAAATTGTTGAATTTGAGCTTATATAAGCTTGAATTTAAAGCTTCATAAGGTTTATGCAAACATACCAAAGTTTCAATTAAAATTAAGGTGTTGTGTATATTTACTGAATTGGATAAGAATTTGCCATAAAGGATGTAAATCCTGCCTGGGCTCAACTTAAAAGGTTTCAAGGCCATAGTGTGGTTTTAAATAAATAAAAGGGCAAAATACAGGCAAAAAGGTGGGAAAAAGGAAAAATACCAAGCAGAGCCAGGGTATCCAAATTTTTGGATATGCAAGGATTCAATTAAGATTTTCCACCTGTATTGGAGGATTTTCAACCTTATTTAAATTTAAGATTAGACTTTGATCCAACCTTGAATTTTAAACTGGTTTTATCCCAATTTGGACAGGAATTTCAAGCTGCCAAAGGGTAAATCCCAATATGCAAGCTTGAAATTAACCTTTTAAGAACTTTAAAAGCTTAAATAAGCTTAAAACTTTGAAGCTACAAGCATTTAAACCTTATCAAAAGCTAAGGTTTGGTGTGTATTGCTATTTTACATGGAGAAATAGTAATAACCTCAAAAATTCATTAAAGATCCAATTCTTAATTGATTTGCCTGAAATTTTCACATAGATTACAATTTAATGTCATATGTGTATACTTCTGATTTTTAGTATCTTTTATAAACAGGTTTTGTTGGTAATTAGCCTGGAAATTTACCCTTTTAATTATACTTGAAGAAAATGAATATTTCTTTAAAATTTAATTGAAAATTGAGCTTAAGAGATTTTTGCTTGAAACTCTGTTTTTAAGCTTTTCATGTGATGAAATTTAATATAAATGAACTTATCTTATATTAAAACTTGAAATAATCAACCCAAAAGAGGATTAAAGCTACTTGGAGTTAAGAATAACACTGGTAACTTTAAATTCGAATTAAAAATAAGCTA
Source organism: Austropuccinia psidii (assembly GCA_023105745.1). Lineage (NCBI taxonomy): Eukaryota > Fungi > Basidiomycota > Pucciniomycetes > Pucciniales > Sphaerophragmiaceae > Austropuccinia > Austropuccinia psidii. Next base: position 53,861,045 of record JALGQZ010000003.1, read on the forward strand.
GCTTAAGTTAAGAACCTTATTTTTAAGCATGGTTCTTCAGTTTTGACCTGAGGATGCCCTCTATATCAATCATGAATCATGTGAGCTGCTCTGTAGACATAAAAAGAGTCTATTTATCACTGTTTTTGTCCATCAATAATTATCAATCCAATTATATTAGACATTTAAACAGATAAAGTTTTCTTTACATATAAAATCTCATTATTAAAGTAATTATTAAGTTATTTTACTCTTTATTAATGTTAAATTAATAAATTAAAAACATAGAATTTAGTTTATTGTTGTAATCACCAATAATATATTTTATTTTATAAAATTATCATCTCAAATATGTTTTAAAATCCACAAATTCCTCTTAAAAACTCTTTGAATAATATGTTTAGCATGAAAAGAATTTTTATCTTTAAAATATTGATTCTTTGGTGTGTTTTGAACTTATAATAATTATTTAATATAATAGCTGTTGTATTTAACTTGTTGTATTAAATATATATTATAAGTAAGTTTTTCTCTGAAGTTCCATATTTTTTATCTATTATTTGTTTTTTTATCTAGAATTTTTCTATAAGAATTATTTCTGCACAGTTTGTGTGATAATTCCTTTATAAATAATGCTTATATCATTTATAAGTGGTTAAATATTCATGTTTTCCATGTGTAATTGTCTCATTAAGAGCTTTACACTTCTTATTGTTATAATTGTCAGTGACTATAACAATAATAGAGTAATTATAATCTATTATAATTATTAATATTTTATTATTATTCAATTATTCAATAAGAATTAGATTTCTTTCTTTTTATATATAACTATTTTCAATAATTATATGAATTTGTGGTTATAATATTTTATTATATTATATTTTTCTACTGAGGAAAGTCATAGTACTCTTGATATTGCTACTATTATCAATAGCTTCATAGACAAACCTTACAGATTTTGTACTTTTTTCCATCAAGCTCTTGCAATAAACCTTTTCAGTTATTTTTAAAATGAAACTTCTTTCTATTAGAGCTTGGAAAATTTAATAAAACCTTAGCAATTTTATTTGGAAAATTATGAGAATTTAAATTTAACTCTTAAATTTATTTTATCCTTGAGGTTATGGTAGCAATAGAGGCTCTGAGATGAGGTATTAAAAAACTTGTTTTAGTATTATTCATTATCACAAGGAATGTTTTATATTCTCATAAGTCTATGCAGTGATTTGATATTTAATTATTTAAGATCAAAACATAAAATAAAATAAATAATGTAGATATAAAAACCATATTATTTCATAGAATTGAATCTCAGAAATGGTTCTCAATGAATGTTTTAAAATGATGAAAAACTGATTCTATAAGAATGTATTTTTATTCATACCAATATTCTCACTAGGAGGAATATTTCAAAAATCAAAACCCCTCCTTTTAATCATCTTTCTCCCAGGATCAAAAATATAATCAAATTTTGACTTTGAATCTTCATCAAAATATTCCATAGTATTTGATCTACCGAATTTCTGTTAATAATGAGTCATTATATTCATATTTTCATTGCTTTAGCTAACCTTAAATTATTTTTTCTCCTTTCAAGTTTTTTTCCATGTAAAGAACTAAAATCTATATTACTATTTAATTAATATTTTATTCGAAATTCTCAGCTTTTACATAAAAATTGCTTGTTATTAGCATAAATAATCATTAAAACTTCTTAAATACTCATATATAAATTAATCTTCTGTATAATTATCATAATATAACCATTTGAGTATTTTATTACATTAATCATTATTATTTTGTTCTCAATACTACAATAAAATCATCAGTTTGAAATTTTTTCATCATTATTACTCTTTTATATAAGAGCAGTCATAGTCAAGCTACAAAAAAATAGTGAATGGTTATATATTATTTAATAAACGCCCTGCAGTATTAATTACCACTCCTTGGGCTTCAAAATCAAACCTCATGATAGCTACAGGTGCATTAAATGGGATTTCTACCTGGCCATATTCTCTTACTTTTTAGGGAAAATCTAATAACCTGAATCGTTAATTTACTCTTGCCTCAAACTGAAACTTTGAATAACTTCTCATTTTTCAATGACTCTTTTAATGTACCATGGCTTCCCCAGATCTAAAGCCACAGGCTCCTCAGGATAAAATATATTCCCTAATTCCTATCTTGTTCCTTAATCAAATATTTCAGTTTTTTACCATGAAATTATTATGTGATAATAATTGAAGTTTTATGCCCTACCTGTATTTATTCCCATTTGACTCTTTATCTTCATCAAATTCCCTCTGCAATATATCCAAATTATCACTCCTGGGACTGAATGGATTTCATTTTCTTAATTATTCCAAATACAGAAGTCTAGTTATTCATTCCGATTCTAAATCCCTTTTCTCAAAATAAATAAGCCTGTAGAGTTTAAATCTTCCTTTTTTTGGGGGAAAATTTAGCTGTAAATATCTTAGCTATTATTTGAATTTTTGAAAGATATATATGGATTTTGAGGATGTTAGAGCATTCCACCATTGAAACAGTGCTTTCCCTTTAATTATTTGTACTTTTCATTTAAAATACTTTTTCATTGAACAAAAGTAAAAGTACTTTTGTTCGTTCCCTTATTGTACTTATTTTACTAAACAGTACTGTACTCTTTAGTATATAAAGAGACATCGCTTTGTTGTAGCTAAAGACATGATAAAAAAATATAATAATATAAAATAATATAAAATAATAAAAAATAATAAATTATATCATCATCATCGTCGTTGTCGCTTTGCTATTGTATACTCAACACATTATCAGTACCAGCTTCTCTGCAACTAGAATTGTTTTGTTTAAACTAGAGTTCAGGTCGGCTTCGCCAACTTGCAGCCCACATGTAACTGGGTCACTTGTTATTAGCACAAAAAAGACAAAAGAAAAAGTTGAACCACTTTTATTCATTACAGTCGCATATCAAAATACAAAATTAATTCATTTTGACGTTAGAATGGGTCGGCACACAATGTTTGTGGTGCTGTCATTAGTAACAGGCCCAACGCCACCAATCAATACACCAGAGGCATGCCTGGTTCTTGAGAGGGCAACATATAATTGTCCATGGGAAAAGACATGTGTTTGTAAATAAATCCCAACAATCTTGAATGACTGTCCCTGTGACTTATTGATAGTAATAGCAAATGCAAGTGTAATAGGAAATTGATACCTGGTGAAGGAGATTCCAAAGTCTTCATCATCTTCATATGTTAGCTTGATTTTTGGGATAAGTACTTGCTGAAATCTTCTAGGCCCTGTCATAATGGTGCATCTCAAAACATGATTTTTAATATCTTTCACCAATAAGCATGTTCCATTTACCAGACCCTTCGCAATGTTCAAGTTCCTCAATAGCAGGACAGGAACTCCAACCTTGAGGTCAATGATATGAAAAGGAAACCCTGGAGGATTGATTCCGTTAAGAACCTCCTCTGGAACTGATTGAGGTCCCTCAGACATTTGATCTATTGATGTTGAATGGAATGATGTGCCAGGCACGTTTTCTAACAAACCCTGGTTGATTTTGGATATATCATTATTTAATGGTGATACAATGCCTCTTTCTTCAAAGTACTTGAAAATCTCTTCCACATTTCCACGATTTGAGACCAATTGCAAGTCTCTATACACAAAATGCTTGATCTTTTCCATCACTCTTCCCTCTGATGGCATGAAGAAATTGTTTACACCATGCAAGCTGACTTCTCCAACATCTTGACCCTGCTTACTGCCATTGCCAATATCCGATAGCCATTGAGCATATTCTGAATTTCCCGCACTGTTAGTTGAATTTGTAATGAGTCGTAAATTCAAACTTAATTCTTCTAGGACTAAAAGCTCCCAAATCCACGACTTCTTGAAGCATACTGCATCTTGATCATAAAGTGAACCACCCTTCACAATAGGAAGAATTTGTCGAAAGTCACCTGCAAAAATTACAGATATTCCACCAAAAGGTTTGTCAACCTTCATAAGATCTCTGAGGGAACGCTCAACGGCCTCTATTGCATGTTTGTGTTGGAGTGAAATCTCATCCCAAATGATGCACCCAATCTTTGACAGGAATTCCGCCTTCAAGTCATTTGGTAACCAACCACAGGTTTATTTGCTATGAACCTTTAGAGGAATCGCAAAATTTGAATGAGCTGTTCTCCCCCCAGTTAACAGTAATGCCGCTACACCTGAAGCTGAGACTGCGATTGTGTTCAAATTCTTCCTCTTGCATTCTTCTAAAACTGTATTTAGCAAATATGTCTTCCCTGAACCTCCAGGTCCATCAATGAATGTTAAAACTTGCAAACGACTCTCTATTTTTGTAATTATTTTTTTGAAAATAACCATTTGTGCATGTTTTAAGTTGCCTTTGTCAAAATTTTGTGGAAATCCCAGGCTGTCGTCGTCAGAAGCCATATTGAACTTGAATTTTGAAGCTAAATCTGATAAGTTGTTTATGCCAACATTTGAAAGGTTGCTGTAGTGAGATCTCAGCGCTTCAGCTAAAAAGTGAACACAGGTGGCTTTTATTTCCCCATCAGAAGGTTCACCAACACCCTCTTTCATTAGGTACGACTTGCAGTCATCGGAAAGAATATCACTGTGCTTCTCAAAAAGCTGTGCAGGGTTTGAAGGGGGACTGTGAATCAAGATAATCACAAACATTTCTTGTAATAAGTGCCCAGTCATCCATGTCCCAGCCTGCTCCAAAGAGGCGCTGTAGTGATGATCATGACGTCATAATTGATCTTACCAGAACCTTCGACACTGACGTAATCAAACTGATCCGCATCACGACTGCGGATTGATCAATTCCCGCATATAAATTCCAGTTCCAAACCGACTCTACTCTCCATTATTTTCAGTTTTGTATTTCTTTTCCACTTTATCCTATAACTTATCCTCACAACTACTGATACGACCCGACGACTACAAACCTCGAATCAGGATCAAGACTCTTCTACTGACTACGGGTGATACAGAGGGACAGTGGAGGTAAACAAATCACTAACCCATCCTATCTCATCTCTAACGATTAAGTATTTGTAACCATCAGATTAACTCATTATTCTGTATTCAGGCTGTGTCTTTGTAGTTGAAAAATTAGCTCAGATAGACGTAGTAGTATCCGTATTATTAGTGTTCTAGTCATCAAAGGTAAACAACCTTTCTACTTAACTTATTTTTTATCTTACAGCATTAACTAGTAAATCCTACTATACATATATACTGATCTCTGTACTTAATCGTGACCTGTTAGAACTTTACCACTACTGTGTGCTAGAAATATATATATTTATACTTCAATAAAGTGACGACAGAAGTTGTTAGATCGTAACCAACTCTCGACTATTATTACATGGTAGCGAGTCGTTCGCACTTGGTATAATTTCTGCACACAGAGCTGGAAGGACAGGTCGTAATCGATATGGAATCAACAACAGGCGAAAAGAATCCTTTCCTGATGGACACTGAAGGAGAAGCAATGTCAAAACAATCAATAGTCAAACTGAACCGACAAAACTGGATTTGGTGGCGACAACAGTTAAAGTATTCCTTTCTCTACAAAGGATACGACAGCTTGTTCAACGCCGAATGGACCAAAACCAATAAATCTACACCCGAGTTCATCAAAGCCAATGCTTTTGGTATGTCTACTCTTCTGTCCACCGTATCAGAAGAACTTCAACCAGTTCTACTTCAGAAGGAATATTTCCTCGAATCTCTAGAAGCCCTGTCTGAAGCTTGTGGTCAAAACTCCATGGTCACTCTGTGTCAACGACTGTTTGATCTCGTCAATCTCACTTACGATCCGAATACTTCACTTGCAAACCACGCCTATAAATTCACTGACCTATTTCGGTCATTCCAAAACTGTGCAGCCGGGAATACCTTTCAGATGGACATTGGTGAGGGTGCAGCTGCCGCAATACTACTGATGAGTATCGGGCAGGACTCCTCTCTCACCGGTCTCGTACAAACCCTATACTACGCTACTCCGTTCAACCTTGAACAAATAACCAGCAGACTCCTGATTGAAGACAGTCGCCGGACAAAGAAAATTACTGACTCCACACTATATCTAAGTCAATCCAAACCGTTGTATCGACCACCTCACCTAAACCACTCCTCAACCAACCGATTCACCAAGCCAAGCTCGACCACTCGGGGCCATCCAAGATCACATCCTTCAGGGGCCACTCCCACTCGTTTCAACCAGGGTGCCAACCTGGAAGAAAAGTTTAAGGCATTCCTCGATAAGTACATGAAGGAGTACTTTGCCAATTCTCACTCTGCCAACCAGGCTGAAGAAGAGATCCATGATAACAAAACGACTGAAGAACTAACGGAGGATGATGATGGATTCTATGTTCAGGAAGATGCACATGATCATCTGCAACTAATGTCCATATCGAGCGAAAACAACACCGAACTCATACATGACTCAGGAGCTTCTCGATCAACAGTATGTAATTTAGCCCTTCTCACCGATCCTCAACCAACCAAAGTAACAATGAGAACCTTCTCCGGAGTCATTGAGATAACACTAATGGGAAAGCTTAATCTCGGAGGCTACACTCTATACCCAGTGTATTATGCTCCCCAAGGACGCTCGAACCTGATCTCTGCCTTGCAGTTAGAGGATCATGGCCTCAGATCCTACCAAAAGAACCAGACAATCATCTTGAAATCAGGGAATCGAATAGTACAAACATTCCCTAGAAAAGGAAATTTGTACGTATCTCAATTTCAACCCTCAACAAACTCAATCATCGAAGACTCTGCTACTACTACCAGTAGGGATTGGCATGTTATATTAGGTCATCCATCCAATGACTACCTGAAACGGTTTTTACACCTCAATGGCCTCAAACAGTCTATCCCACTGAACGTAACCAGTAATTGCCACATATGCCAATCCTGCAAGATCAAAGCCTCACCTCACAATCATCCAATTCCGTCTGCAGACCAACCCTTCAAAAAACTTCACTTCGATCTATTAGAAATCACTCCCCTAGCCAAAAATTCTATTCGCTATGTCTTAGTAATTATTGATGACTTCTCTCGATTCAATAGAGTCTACTTACTTAACCAAAAATCGCAAGCCGAATTGAAGCTCATGTCTTACATTCACGAGATACAAAACAAAACCCAAAGATGCCCCGGCTTTTTACATACCGACCGAGGGGGTGAGTTCTACTCCACTAGTTTCAGATCCAAGACCGAAGCATTGGGGATAGTGTTTGAACGAGGCCCAGCCAACAGTCCTCAGACCAACGGCATCGCGGAAAGATTCAATCAGACACTACTCACTAAGTGCCGGTGCTTACTCGCTCAATCGAATGTGCCCATCAGGTTCTGGGACAAGGCTATAAAATTATCCTCTACTCTAATCAACTTACTTCCTTCTCGCAGTCTGAACTGGAAATCCCCAGTCAGTGTTCTCTCAAATCTCAAGTCAAATATTGAACCAGTACGCAATCTTAATTCACTGATTCCTTTCGGTTTAAAGGCTTTTGTGCATAGGCAGCCTGAATCCAAGGTCCTCCCACCATCTAAACCTTTATTGTACCTTGGACCCGAAGATTACTCAGATGCTAGCCGATTCCTAGATCCCCAAACTGGTAAGGTCATAGTTAGCCGAGACTACACCCCAGTACCTTTTAAACTTGACTACTCTACATCAGGCTCTCTCAAGAAACCTGTTGAGGGACTTCCCTGCACAACTACAAATAACTCGATTTCGACTCAACCCTCACAAATTGCGATCATACCCTCCTGGCCGTGTAAGAACAACATCTCATCCACTAATCCAACCATCACAGATGACCGGAGTCCTCCAACTCCTATCCCGTCCAGTGAACCTACGATTACTATCAACTCTGAACCCAATCAGACACCCATCGAACCATGCACCACTATCAGTTCACCATCCCGCATTCCACTTCCTCAGAAAAAGGGATATGCTTACGTTCCACACTATCGAAATGCCCCAAAGGATATTAACAGTAACATCAACCGAGATAACATTATCACCGAACCTAGAAGACAAAGGAACATCCCTAAGGCTGTAACGCCTCCACCAGCTGCAGATGAAGATCTATATCTCAATGAGGAAGTTTCCGTCAAGGAAGCATTTAAGGATCCCGAGGAAGGAAAATTTTGGAAGGAAGCAATGGACCAAGAGTTTGAATCCCTGACATCCAAAAATACAGGCACTCTGGTTCCTCCCCCGAGTACAGACAAGGTCATAGGTGGTATGTGGCGACTCGTCCGTAAGAAGAACGAATACGGCGAGATCCTTAAGTATAAAGCCAGATGGGTCTGCTTTGGGAACCACCAAGAGCACTTGGTCAACTACTACGACACATACGCTGCAGTGGCAAGATCGGAATCATTCAAAATTCTACTATCGCTCATGGTCAATAGGAAATTTTTAGCCTATCAATTCGACGTAGAGACAGCCTTCCTCTACGGTGAGATGGATGCCCCCAACTACGTTGCTCAAGTTGCCAATTATGAAGTTCCAGGTAAGGAGAACTGGGTCTGGAAACTCAATAAATCGCTATACGGGACAAAACAAGCTCCAAGACAATGGAAAGCTCATCTAGTCTCTACTCTCTGCCAACTGGGTCTCTCTTCAGCTGACACCGACGAATGTCTATTCTTCAACTCCAACAGAACTTTATTCCTACATATACATGTAGATGATGGATTTATCATTGGTGAGACAGCTGAATTAGTCGAACTCTTCCTGACCCAGCTGAACAAGTCATACTCCATAAAAACAAAGAAACAACCTACCCAACATCTGGGTTATACCCTAAGTTGGCAACCGAACGGATCAGTAATCCTACACCAACAAGACTTCTGTACTAAGATCCTAGAGGAGTTCAACATGACCTCGGCCAATCCTATCAAAACCCCAGCTCCATCAAATATCCATAATGTTGTAGCACAAGCTTCCGTGCCTTTTTCTAACCTCACCATGCAGAAGGCAATCGGAATGCTCAATTATCTCGCTCTTCACACCAGACCTGATATCATGTTTACTACCAATCTCTTGTCCCAGTTCACCAATCGACCCACTGCAGCACATTGGTCACTAGTGAAACACCTACTTAGATACTTAAACGGGACCTGATTTTTAGGATTGCACTTCACAAGAACCAAGCATCCGGAGAGTGAACTTGTAGGCTGGGCCGATGCAGACTATGCCACCTCCCTAGTAACCAAGAAGTCCCACTCAGGGTATGTGATCACGTTTCTAGGCAACCCTGTCTCCTGGACCACCAAGAAGCAACCAGTTGTGGCACAATCAACAACCGAAGCAGAATTTATTTCAATGAACAAGTGCTCTAAGGAAATGCGATGGCTTTCTAATCTCATATCTACCTTAAAGATCAAATTACGGGTTCCAGTACTCAAAAACGACAACACTGGAGCTATTACAATCAGTAAGGAAGCTCAACTCAATCCTAATTCGAAGCACATAGAAGTCCGATTTCAGTACCTACGAGATCTGGTCAAGAAGAACCTACTAATTGTCCAACATTCACCCACGAACGATATGGTTGCCGATGTACTGACAAAAGCTTTGGGAACAGTGAAGCATCATCAAGCCATTAAGTTTCTGAAGTTAGTCCAATCTGATAAGATCACAGGGGGGTGACGTCATAATTGATCTTACCAGAACCTTCGACACTGACGTAATCAAACTGATCCGCATCACGACTGCGGATTGATCAATTCCCGCATATAAATTCCAGTTCCAAACCGACTCTACTCTCCATTATTTTCAGTTTTGTATTTCTTTTCCACTTTATCCTATAACTTATCCTCACAACTACTGATACGACCCGACGACTACAAACCTCGAATCAGGATCAAGACTCTTCTACTGACTACAGGTGATACAGAGGGACAGTGGAGGTAAACAAATCACTAACCCATCCTATCTCATCTCTAACGATTAAGTATTTGTAACCATCAGATTAACTCATTATTCTGTATTCAGGCTGTGTCTTTGTAGTTGAAAAAGTAGCTCAGATAGACGTAGTAGTATCCGTATTATTAGTGTTCTAGTCATCAAAGGTAAACAACCTTTCTACTTAACTTATTTTTTATCTTACAGCATTAACTAGTAAATCCTACTATACATATATACTGATCTCTGTACTTAATCGTGACCTGTTAGAACTTTACCACTACTGTGTGCTAGAAATATATATATTTATACTTCAATAAAGTGACGACAGAAGTCGTTAGATCATAACCAACTCTTGACTATTATTACAGATCAGACATGAGCAATCCCAGTGCTTCAGCTGCAAGGCGGAAGGAGCCAAGTTCAATACCATCTACTGTTTGCAATGCTTTGAGCGATTCAGCTCCTCTCCTATGCAGCAGTAATAAGCGCAAGTAGTAGCGTTCTCCCTCAGTGACTCTTGCAAAAAAGATCCTACCAACAGCTCCATCTGGTCTTTTGCGTCCAAGCCATACCTTTTCTTCATGACACCAGTAAAAGTATAATGGAATTTCACGATAGAGTAGGTTTCTTGCATTCTTACCTCTTCCAATGGCATTCAACCGGTTTAAACAAAAAAAATCAGTCAGTGTTGTTTTTGCAGCTTGTCCCGATGTTACCTGATTGACAGCCCCTTCATCTGTTAAAAAATAAATAAGCTGTTGGTGCTCAAGGTGCAATGCCAAACGTTGAATGGCAGGTACTCTATCCGACATTTTGAGCTGAAAGATATGCCAAGCAGATATAAGAAAGTGTCAGAAATCTTCTAGTTTAATTGAGTGGATATTCATACCTTTGGATGGCCCTATATACCTCCCATCAACAAATGCTTTTGTTTCGTCATTTATTTCCATATTCATTGCGGCCCTATCCTCTCCTTTGAAGATGTATTTATATAAGTACTTCAACGCTTTGATACCATAAGGTATCTCAGTGTTGATGTGACATTCATATCGCAAAGACAGGTACTTGCTATAAGGCACCACATCCCTATTTGTAAAGATTCTACCATTACGTGCAAAAGATGTCCCAGCTCGTCGACGATATGCTGGATAAGCATCATTGCGAATAGTTGTCTCTTCAACATAAGCCTTTGGATATCCATATTTACATCCAAACCTTCCCCAACACCGTGATGAAGGTGAACATGGACCATGAAACATAGCTTCTGTGACAATCCTATGAAGGTCTGGCTCTAGATCAGGATCTGGTATTTCTGCACAAACCAATGTGTCAATCCCATCAATTGTCTTTGGTATGAAGGGTTCATTTGAAATTATTATAATGTGGGCATGTGGAAGGCCACGTTTTTGAAATTCCACAGTATACACATATGATTTGACTGATCCAAGTCGCTTGTTTTTTGTCAGATCCCTGATTATCATCTTCAGCTTGATGTTGAACACTCTTGAAATTATATCAGGCCTGTCAGAGGCAATCTCCCCCGGCTTCAAGCATTGTTGTACTTCAGTCCATTTTGAATTGGCAGTCATCGTGATGAACAATGATGGCTTCCCGTAAGTTGTTACCAAAGCCATCGCATCCTGAAATAATTGCACCATTGCTCGCGGACCACCTATAAACGATGATGGAAGTATAACCTTCTTTCCTCCAACATTGCCCTCATTATCAAGAGCTTCTATTAAGCCTTGGTACAGCTGAACTTTCAGTTTCTTCTGATTACTTCTGATGAACCTCAAGCAACTTTGTTCAATACACAAATACAAATCAACTATAAATTCCTGGAAAAGCTGCTTCCCTCTAAGTGGCAAAGATACAACATCCTTGCGATTGAATAATAGGTAAGCAAACCACTCTAACTGGCTAATTGCTGTCCGTCGTCCTACATGAAAATTTGTATTATAAATGATGATATATTTAAATAAATCTAATAGTTTCCAGTCACTATAGTACATACAATTTGATTTCTCCATGTGGTAGTTTGGGTGCCAGTGCTGTTCCCCATAAGGGAACAAAATAGGATATCATAATGCCAAGTACCCAGAGTGAGTGTCATTAATCCTAAGCTTTGCTCCTCCAACCCTCTGAAGCTGAATATCCCAGGTAGCAAAATTCCCTTCACCCATTTGGACTATTGCAGCCACTTCACTAATTGATGGTGCATTGTATGTATTCTGGTTTAGGCGGCCACCTTCAAAGGTTTTTAATGCAAGTGTTTTCCTTACATTTGTTTTTAGAATACTACCAGCTGATTTATAAGCCTTTGCATAAGGGTTGAAACTTGTAAGGAACCTCTGCCAACACAATAAGATTTGATTTGATAACTGATTCCGCGCATGATTTCTTCTAATTTCAGCTTCATTCTCAGTATTATCACCCACCACAAATATCTGGGCAAATTTAGAAACCTCTCCATCCAAAGGAAACACCAAGCCAATGATATGGTGTAACTCCACAGACACTTGATAACAGTAAGTCCCTCTTCCTTGGACAGTTGCATCAACACAAACCCCAGCAGAAGTGAATGTCAGAGCATTATTGTACATCCTAGAGTGCTCACAAAAAGAGTTTGCATCTAATTATTAGGTTAGCATAGGATTAGATTTTCAAAGATTAAAGAAGTTGACCAAGTCACCTCTATTTTCGCTGAAGAACATATCATTCAAGAATGGATGAAGATCGCCAAACTTGAGCTTGTCTAATGGCAATGAGACAGTACCAGCTTTACAACAAATTGAATAAGAAGTTGATTCCTTATGAAAATCAGCCACAATACATTTGCTTTTCCAATGAAAAGCTCCACAGCTCTTGCATCTGTCACTGCATTCACCGATATCCAGGGGTATTTCCCAAAAGTATTTATCTTTAATGTTACATTCATTGTTTCCCCCTACATTTATTGCCGTAGCTCCTTCATTGACCATACTACAGGGGATTTTTAGAACACACCCTGGGTTAGATTATGTATATAATAGCTAGTTGGACCCACTTACTATTCCAAGTTGTACCTTTCGCTGCTAATATCAAAGTTATGGTTGGCCATGCCTTGTGATTATATTACTTTGAGATGAGGGAAATTGAACCACAATTATTTTGTGAAATTTAAAAATATAATGAGGCAAAATGGGACATTTGAATAAATTATGCAATGTTCCCCACCATTACAGTCGAACTTGAGCAAACTCACCCAATTGAGAACTGAAAAAATGTCCAAATGCGGACATGGAACATGAGGCTCAATAATACAAATTAACAACAAGTGCAGACAATTGGCTAAAGGATACCAAGCAACTTATTCTATTACAATGATGAAAAAATGCGATTCAATTACATTCCATTTTCATAAACTTTACAGCCACAAAAAAAGCCCTTGAACTCCATGGCACATTTCCTTGTTCCATGAAAAGTCAAGATCCTCATACAATTCACATTTTCCAACTAAAAAGTGCATTAGTCAATTAAAAATTAAACATAAAAACATAATTTTAATGTATTCTATAGTAATGGAAAATCATCAGCATAAGACATTGCCTTGAATAGATACCTAATTCCTCAGCCACCATTCGCTGGAATGGCGCATTCAAAGTGCAATTCCATTGTTTGCAAATTGTGTTTGACCAATAACACAAAAAGCAAAACTTTCTGGTAGCTAAACGCACTATACAGCTATCTTTCATAGATCATAAATTCATGAGCCTCAAGCCACAGGAGGACTCATTGGGGAAGCAAATTGGGCCACTTTCTGCTGTTGTGTTGCCCCAGGAAGCCTATGTCAACTTATGCTCCAATAATTTAGAGCCGTCTCCATTTAGAATTTGTTAGATTCGTCAATTTATCGTACTCGTATTGGCTGTGTGAACCCAGAGGAAAACGACCTACTGGTTGTATCCCAGAATCTCATCTTTATTGTACTCGTATTGGCTGTGTGAACCCAGAGGAAAACGACCTACTGGTTGTATCCCAGAATCTCATCTTTATCGTACTTGCCTCGGCTGTGTGAACCCAGAGGAAAACGACCTACTGGTTGTATCCCAGCATCTCATTTTTGTCGTACTCGTATTGGCTGTGTGAACCCAGAGGAAAAAAGACCTACTGGTTGTATCCCAGCATTTTGTCTCCTCCTTTTTACTATCGTCATCAGAACTCAATTCATTTGTACGAGTAATGTCCCATGGATTTCAGAACAAAGGACTCGACTTCATTCTGAAAAAGCTAGAACAGGACTATGTACAATTCAAATTGAATGAAGATACTCGTGAAACTGTAACAGCACTGTACAGTAAAAAGAACAAGAAGTTTTGCAATTTTTGCAAAATGAAGAGCCACTTTGAAGAATACTGCTGGAAGAAATATCCCGAAAAAAGACCAACAAATTTCATAGCTCATCATGACAAAGATGAGCCATCAATTGCATTCTAACTTGCACCGTCTCAACAGTGAGGGGGTGTGTTAGAGCATTCCACCATTGAAACGGTGCTTTCCCTTTCATTATTTGTACTTTTCATTTAAAATACTTTTTCATTGAACAAAAGTAAAAGTACTTTTGTTCGTTCCCTTATTGTACTTATTTTACTAAACAGTACTGTACTCTTTAGTATATAAAGAGACATCGCTTCGTTTTAGCTAAAGACATGATAAAAAAAATATAATAATATAAAATAATAAATTATATCATCATCGTCGTTGTTGTCGCTTCGCTATCGTATACTCAACAGAGGAAACCAAAATCACTCTAAGAGATTTAGAGATCCATCCTTCATGGCCAACTAGAGCTTACGGCCGGCTTCGCCGGATTGAGATACCAAACGCCAATTAATGTATAATATTCCTAACTACAACATTAGTTACTCTATGCTCTTTTCTGTCGCCAGAAGCCCCCACGAACAGTCTTGCCTTGCTCCGGGATCTTGAAAGGGCTACATACAATTTCCCATGAGCAAATACACTTGTATTGAGATAGACCCCAACGTGATTAAAAGATTGACCTTGTGCTTTGTTTATTGTAATCGCAAATGACAATGAAAGAGGAAACTGGTATCTGCTAAATGCCACTGCATGTTCATCTGTCTCCTCATGATGCAATTTAATTTTTGGAATTAAAACACTTGTTTGTTTCCTGGGACCCGTCAATATTAAGCATTTCAAGACATGTGGTTTTATATCTTGAACCATTAAGCGGGTCCCATTGCAAAGTCCCTTGGATATGTTTAGATTCCTCAATAAGATGACAGGGACTCCTATCTTTAGCTCAAGGACATGCAAAGGGAATCCCGGAACCCGAATGGCATTTAATATTTCCTCTGGCACCGTATTTTGGGAATCCTCATTAGGTGAGTCAATAGACCTCGAGATGAATTGACGTTGACTGATCTTCTGCAATAAGTTTGTGTTGATGTCATGAACACTGGAATTGAGCGGCGTAACAATTCCACGGCTTTCATAATACACAGCTAACCCCTCTGTTGATTCATCTGATATTATGCTGTTAACGTTCCCATAAACAAATGAGACCACACGCTGAACCACAGCTTGTGGGTTTTCACTAAAGAAATGGTTCAAGTTTGATATATCTAATGAAGATATATCACTTTCTTGAAGGGATCCCTCACCAACACATTGCAACCACTCTGCAAAGTTGTCGCCTGTGCCTTAACCTCCAATCAGAGGTTTCCCTTTAGTGAATGCTTGCTTAAAACATCCCAAATGTAAGAGTACTTGAGGCATGCTGAGGCCTGGTCATAAATCCCACCATGCTTGACAATCGGCAGAAGATGCCTGAAGTCACCTGAAAACAAAACCGATATACCTCCAAAAGGTTTATCACAACGCCTCAAATCCCTTAATGAGCAATCCACTGCTTCGATGCCGTATCGATGTTGCATAGAAATTTCATCCCATATGATCACATCAAGTGCCTGAAGTCGTTTGGCTTGGGAATCTTTTGGGAACCAATTACATGTTGAATCCTTGTGTACAATCAAAGGTATTGCAAATGCCGAATGGGCTGTCTTTCCATCAATTAATAGGAGAGCTGCTATACCTGATGCGCACACTGCATATGCGTTCTTGTCCATCTGCATACATGCCTTCAAAATACAGTTTATCAAATATGTTTTGCCGGAGCCCCCTGGGCCATCGACAAAAGCCAAATACTGCGATGAGGATGACAGGGTATTCATGAATCTGTCAAACAATTTTTTTTTTTGAGTGGTCAATATATTGCAGTCATAATGTTGAGATGTAGCACATAATGGGCTTCGTTCTTGTTTCGTGGCTTGAAAGCGCCCACGATCTGGTACTTGCAAGTTAATCCCGACTTGTGCAAAGTTTGTGTTGTGTGAACTAAGTTCTTGCTGAAGCAAAAACATGAGATAATCAGTAATATCTGACTCTGATGGATTCTTGATGATCTGTGCCACTTCCAACTTGTGTTTGCAATCTTCTGAGAGGATTTCAAAATTATCTTGTAACAGTTTTAAAGGATTTGATGGGGGACTATGAACCAAGATCAACACAAACAGTTCACGCAAGCTATCCCCACTCATAAAATTACCAGCTTCAACTAAACAATCATGATAATTTTTGTCAGAAAGTAAGAGCCCTAGCGATTCTGCTGCGCTCCTGAATGTTGGATGCAATATGCCATTGACTATGCGTAAATTGTCAAAGCATTGGACGTTGTGCCGATGAAACAGTAAAAGACACATATAATACTGTTCGCCTTCATTAATTTTAGCAAAAAATAATCGCCCAACCGATCCACATGACTTAACTCTGCCCAACCACCTTTTGTTCTGTTTGTCCCAATAGAAGTACTGTGGTATTTGATGGTAAAGTAATTTTCTTGCTTGTATCCCCTTTCCTATAGCGTTTTGTCTGTTCAAGCGAAAAAATTCTGTTAGAGTAGTTCGGTTGGCAACTCCTGTTAGCATTTGGCTTATTGCTCCCTCCTCGTTTTGGAAATAAGCTAATTGTTGGTCTTCAAGATGAATTGAGAGGCGTTGTATTGGGGGTTCCCGGTGAGTCAAACTAAATTGAAACAGCCTCCATGTGGCTAAAATGCACATCAGGGGATTATGTAGGGCAAAAGATTATCAAGCAAAACCTACCTTCAGAAGGGCCCACATAACAACCATTTACAAAAGAAAGTGTTTCGTTGTTTAACTCGAGTTTCAAGGCTGACCTATCATTGCCTTTACATATGTATTTATACAGGTACTTCAATGCTTTGATCCCATAAGGTATTTCAACATTCACATGACATTCATATCGTAGCAACAGATATTTATTGTATGGGATTACATCTTTACTTGTATAGGTGTACCCACGACTTTCAAACACATGTCCTTCTTGACGTCTATAGGCTGGATATGCATCTTTGCGAATCAACGTTTCAGGTATGTAGCTCTTTGGGTATCCATATTTACATCCGAATCTTGTCCAGCATTGCGACCCTTCTTTTCATGGAGAGTGTAACATTGTTGTGGTTACTAACTCAGACAGCTTCTTCTCTTGAGTTGGATGTGGCATCTCAGCACACACTAAGGTGTCAATTTGTGAGGTTTGATTGGGAATAGAATTTTTGGCTAAAATCAAGATAATATGAGCATGTGGTAAGCCTCTTTTCTGGAATCCAATTGTATAAACATAAGATTTAACAGTTCCTAATCACTTGTTTATTGTCAAATCACGTATCAGGGTGTCCAGCTTCATCTTGAAAACTCTTGATATTATATCAGGTCGATCGGATGGGACCTGATTGCCGACTAAACAATCCTTGATCTCCGGCCATCTGGGATTAGCTGTCATAGTGATGAAGAGCGAGGGCTTCCCATAGAGCTTGACCAATGCCATAGCATCCTGGTAGAGCTGTAACATCGACCGTGGGCCACCTATGAATGTGGAGGGCAGGATTATCCTTTTTCCATCTATATGGCCCTCATCTTCAAGCGTCTCTGTAATACCTTGGTAAATCTCAACTTTCAACTGCCTCTGGCTTGAACGAATATATCTGAGCCTGCTACTCTCTACGCATATGTATAGATCGACAACAAACTCTTGAAATAACCGTTTGCCATGAAGTGGGAGGAAAGCCACGCCGGGTCGATCAAATAAAAGATATGCATACCATTCTCTTTGACTCACCTTCCCCATGGGCCCTAGAATTAGAATCATACGTAAGTGGTGTTATATTCATGTACTTCAATATTTTATGAATCGACTTATTCACTCTTCAAGTTGGTTACACTATAGTTCGGATTCCAATGTTGCTCTCCATGTGGAAATAAGGTTGGATAATGTAAAGCGAGGTAACCCGAGTGATAGTCCTGTATATGCTGTAGTTGTCCTCCAATACGATGGAGGACAATGTCTCTTGGACTCTGCGATCTTGCACTATCAGTCATGACAATGGCTATTGTATTGGTGGTAGGTTTATTATATGTATTCGGGTTTAATGGTTTTCCCTCCAAACTGCAAATTGCAAAGGTCTGGCTAATGTTGTCTCCAATGATGTCTTTTGCCAATTGATATAGTTTTACATATGGATTGAATTGGTTTAGGTATTTTTGCCAATCAATTATGATTGTAGTATTGACTTTACTATTTGCGTGTGTTATGCGATGGCGGGCTTCACCAACATCACTATCTCCAACTACAAATATTTGTGCGAATTTTGCTTCTTGAGGTTTGTCAGGGAAAATTGAACCAATATTATGATACAATTGCCCTTGCACCCTAAAACAGTAGGTCCCACCTCCTTGAACTTTGGGGTCAAGATGTACACCCAGCGACGTGAATGATAGTATGTTATTGTAAGTGCGAGACTGCTCACGAAAGGTTTTGCCACCTATAACAATTTGTCTGAAATTCATTTTAATATTCAATCTATATTAGAAAACTTACGCTTTGTATTGCTCAAGAACATCTCATGTAGAAATGGGTGAAGAGTGTCTACCGACATTGTCTCATGAGGAAGTGTTACAGACCCTTGCTGACAGCATATAGTGAAGCTTGACCTCTTTTTATTTTGATAAGAACAATTCCTTTTGTTCCTCCAGTGTGAAGCACCACAGGATTGACACACATCATCGCACTTTCCAAGTTTCAAAGGTATCTCCCATGGGTATCGCAAACAAATTTATGATTCATCATTATGGGTTGGATCACGTGCTGCAAGGCCTTCGCAGACCAACTGTTCTAAATTGAGGTCATGTATGGTTAATTGGTAATTTTGAGGCATAATTGATTGTTTAGAATATTAATTTAGGACAATTAAAAGCTAGAAAAATTATTTCTACAAAATGTTGATACCTAATAGGTTTGTAATTGCACCCACGTTTGATTACATGATTGATATGCGCTTGAGCACTAACATAAATCTCATGTACCATTTCCGTCTACTTTTGGAATGAGATACGCTGCCCCTGATCATATAGAAATCATCCATCTAACGGGATCAGTGATATAAGGCATTGGTCAGCTTTAGTCATTTTTGGGAATCTGAAAGGATCGATTTGTAAGTCCTCTTTTTTCCATAAGTATTAACGAAGGGCTCCTCTTTACTCATGCATACTTCATCGATTTCTCCTTCCTCATTTTCACGATGAAAGGTGTTTGCATTGAAATCCTTCTCTGAATTAATAATAGGTGTTTGTTTGGATGGACCTGGTTCCTGGCATTGGTCAATGACTTTGGCTTGATCTTCAGTTAGACCCTTGGAGGGGTTACGATCCATTACCAAATGTTCTACCTTTTCTTTTTTGGTAACGCTAATACATTTTTGGTAAGTTAGTCTTATTGCTACAATGCATGCAAGAGGGTCCAGACTAACACTCTACGAACTGCATTCTTTTCTAACCCCTGGGATTGGTCATTTGATTGAAATATCTTTGCTGATGGTTGTCCAGCAGAGAGACTCATTCCAGTAACCTGTGATGTGAATAAGCGAGTTGTCAATACAACGTAAGGGAATGATAAAGCCTAATTGTATAGTACCAGTACAACCCAAGTTGAAGTTTCTTCATCCCAGTCTATCAAAGGCCCAGGGGCTGAAACTTCACGGCCAATTTGAAAGAGGCCAAAATAGCTATTGGAATTACCTTTTTTTCTTGCGATATAGGTTACCTCAAAATTTACTTGTTGTCTTTCCTGAAATAGGGATTTCAGTCAGCGTTGATTTTGATTTTGTTAATATGACATTGGACTTACTTCAGGGTTCCATTCATTATGGCATATATGAAAGGATAATACGGCCTTGGCGTTGTTGTTTCCAAACGACAACACTTTCTCCTGACGTGATACTATGACTCCAAACCCACTTGAGTGTAACTTGTTAGTGAATTTGAATGTAATATTGCTTGTTGGGTCCAGGTACATGGTATATTGGGGGCTGTAAATGCCAAGGTATGTATCTTCATTTGCACTCTTTGCAATCCTTACAGGGACGTAGTACTTGCCTCCTGCTTTTAGTGCATTAGACCTTGATGTATTGGAAAAAAGTTGTAATTCAACTTCCTTGGCATCGTCATTACTAATGCCAGAGACTGGAACACCAGCAAGGCATCGGTAATTGCCATACATTTGACCTGGTGGAAGGTCAACTAGATACTCTTCAAAGACCTGTGAAAAGAGAACGATTTCGAATCCATGGGTGGGTTTTTGTATGTTTGCCATTTTATGCGAACTGGAGTCTTATTGGGTGCAGATCATCAACAATGTGGGCGTGATTGCATTTTATATACTGTGTGGTATGTAACATTGAGTTTGATGAACAATTAATATTTCAGCTTTCAACCTTTCTTATAGGTTTATGTCTGCTCTTGGAAAATATGCAATATCTTCCTTTTGTGAGGTTGACTATTGTTGATGCATTAGTTCATTTGTTAGGGTAGCTTTCAACATCAACTGCAAATGGTAGAGCTCCTTGCAAAATTGTATGCAGAGAGTTCATTGTTAAAGTTTGTAGTAATCCATTGCTTAACGTTCTATATTAGGTGGGTTTATTGTATAACATAAAGTAATTGTTTTCCCACTTCGAGGTTTAATACATTTAAGAATTGTTGATTCATTAGTTCATTTGTTAGGGTGACTTTTGACCTCAACCGGAAATGGTAAAGCTCTTTGAGCAATTGTACGCATTAAGATTTCAATTATTCAGCAAATTGAGGTTTGATTGTTGAAGTTTGTGGTAGTCCATTGCTTCATGGTCTATATTAGGTGGGTTTATTGTATAGCATAAAATATTTGCTTTCCCACGTCGGGAATTTGACACATACATACAAATGTTGAATCAAAAGCAAATCTTTATATTCAAATTTGGGATGTAAGCTCTAAATATGTACATATGCAAACATACAAATTTGTAAACAATAGGCAATCTTTAAAGATCAAAGTCGGGTCATGGGCTCAAAATATGTGCATATGCTTTAAATATGGCGGCTACAACAGGCTTCTGCCCTCATAGCACTTTATGGCATCTACCCGCCTGTGTGATTTTGTGGCCTTGATGGTACACCGAAGCTATGTTTGACCTTTGTATCTGACGTATCCTTTAAATTTTTTAGACAATGTGGAACACATATTTGAGCGTCGGATTTATTTTGAAATACTTGAAATCTGATATATACAGAAAATGACTAGAGTACAGGCCGGCTTCTCCGGATTTAAGACTGAGGCATTAATAATAAAAAACGAGTGTTTGCCATTATCTTTCTGATCTTTCTGATTCTATTTAGGTTTGCGGCTTGGGATGTCAGGAAATTATTTTAAGCTCTTAATCAACTTTTTCCAAGCTTGTTCTGATTTTATACTAATTTAAATGCATGGGTAAATTTGGGACAATAGGTTTGTCAAGGTTTTACTGCTTATGGAAAGCCCATAATATAGACATATAGCTATATTAGTCTTAGTCTAGAAATGTGGATTTTGTTAATTGTTGTGTAATGGTTCTGAGTGTCTTTCAAGAATCGAATTCAAAATTTGTATCTTGATACTTGGTCTCATTTGAATCTAAAGTGAATTACTAAAGCAGGACCTCAAAACTAACAATATACTATTTTAATATAAACAAAAAAGTCATCGACAAAACAATACTTCACTGAGTGTTTCGTATTGGTAAATATTGGTATTACAAGTCTATTCATGAGTTACTAAATTAACACATCAAGCCTATATATTGTATCAAGTCGTGAAATCATGGATACAATAATAGCTTTAACTTTTTATTGTGTAGATTGGGGCGTTTATCACCAGGGCTGAGGATTATAAGAACTCTTTAAGAAGCCCCTGAGTTGTGCCTTCATCACCCTCAAGTCACAAATGGCATCTACCCGCCAACGTGAACAAGCCACTGGATAAAGCTACTGCATTGTATTGTATTGTAACAACCAGTGGGTGAAGAACCAAATTATGCTTGAGTTTTTTGCACCGTGCGTCTTTAATTTTTTTTCGATTATGTCAAAAATAAATCGAAAATGATATTATATGAATTTCTTATGAGAATAGAAGTTACTATTTCACATATATTAACGAAGGCTATATACGTTATAAAAGCACCATGTTACATGAAAAAATTGAGTAAAACTCAAAATGATTTATTCAAAATGTCTTTTTATTTTTAACATTTATTAAAATTAAAGCTATATAGCAAATGACTATAATTCTTTTCTCTTAAAACGAGAAATGGAAATATAATAATACCATTGGTATCCTTAAGCAAAAATACATGATCTCACCTATGGGTCCAATTTCTGTAATTGAACTCATTTTATCTTATATGATAAAAGATGGTAAAAATTATTTTTTTGGATGACTTTCATGAATTTTATTACTAAAATCCCCTTTTGAGTTAAAACTGAGGTGTGTTTCATATCTAAAAAGTTATGAAAAATTGAATTTTATTAGTAAGAACTGTATGCATGCATGTGTTACACAATTCAAATTGAATATAAATATGGGGTATTCTTGATTATATTTGTTCAAATTATTATCTAAATATGATCAATTATTTTATATTAGTTAAAAGAAATAGTTCAAATTGGAATAAGATGATTTTGGAATTTTATATTGTAAGGGGAGGAGAAACATTGGTTCCAAGAGTTCCAGAATTCCCCAAAAACTACGACTATGAGATTTTCGTTTCAATTTTCATGCAGTAGTTTATGTCCTTTCGGCTTAGATTCTGCTAAATATTCTTAAAACCTTTTTAGAGATGTGGTTGTATTACCTACCAGATAAATTTGAGGGTTTCAAACAGGGTAAGAGTTCTCTTAATGGAATTGTAGTCATTCAAAACCTTTCTGATCCTTTATTGAGGGCTTTTAAACCTACTATAGAGCTTTTCGCGCCCTTCAATCCTAAATTTAAAATAATCAATTTGGATCATACGGATAGAAAGTTCCAAAGAGAAATCGCTAAAAAACCCTTTTTTAACAAAAAAAGTTTTTGATGATAAAAACTCCAGGATGAATTCATTATATAGTCATAATATAATAGCTTAAGCTTAAAAATCTTAGCTTTACATTGTAAAAGTAATTAACAAAACACCTAAACGGATCTTCTATTTACAAATAGTAGATATAAGCCTACTGAAGTTCTTGGATGAAAAATAACCGATTTTTTGAATTAAACAGTTTCTACAAAAAATCAAATCTTAATTAAATCACTTAATTAAGATATATCAGGTCTCAGGGAATTACTTTTTCTGATAGCCTCATGTTGAGATAATTATACTCATTATATTATGAATACTATACTGAGCGAGTAACTGGCTTATTTCACCCCTTCTTTGAATGAAGAAAGTTTTTTCTCCTTTGAAAAACTTAATAGAAAGTATTTTCACCCCTAGTGGCTCATTTATGATTACAAATTGTTGATTTAGGATTAAATGCTATTAAAAACCATCTAAAAGATTTTCATAGTATATCTTTTCTCATGAAGTATAAAAGAAATCCATAAGGTCTAAATATCAAATTTCTGAGACTATTTAAGACTCTTAACACAGTCAAGAACATGATTCCCAGACTACTACTGATTATTTTGGATGTGTTTGAGAGATTCTAAATCTCAAGTTGAGATATAAGTCCTGTAAAGTCTGGAATAGTCTCTTTAAGTATGTTTTGTGTGGCTTATAATTAATTTATCCAATATATCTCAGCCAATTTTCAAAATAAGCGGAAAATTTGTATATAATTTCATCTATTTTGGATATATCGGTTCTGAATATTCTATTTCTTACCTTTTCCTCTTAGAAAAAATCTATAGGGATGGGAGTTTTTATTCTTTTCAAATGATATGTATGGAATAATAAGTACACTCCAACCCAGATGTCTGAGTTGGTCTCGTTAATATTTAAATTCTTTTAATTGATAACTTAAGTCCTTGGTCAGCTCCTCAATTTCTTTTCCATCAACTTCTAATTTTATTGAGATATTTCACATCTATGAGGGTTTATAATTGTATTGAATTTTTGAATTTTGAAGTAAATATTTCAACAAAGATTATGAGGGTGGTTCTTAAGATACAGGGCTTGTAAAGGGCTATAAAAAAGTGGAGTATATAGACATTCGATATGGCTACATATTCGTAATTCTATGTGCAAAAATGAATTTAAATTTAATGATAGTTTTGTAAACTCAAATCATTCAGAAGGTGTGGGATACCAAGGTTCTTGAGGTGCTAAAAATACATTTTTTACTCCCTTGGATATCTTGTATTTGGCGCTTCTATATGATGCTATATGGTGCATGTTGTTACAATTCATATCAGAAGTTAGATTGAAGGTTCCTCCCATATTTCTCTTATTTTGTCAATCATTACTCAGCCATAATTTGCAAAAACTGGGTACAAATTTCAAATTTTGGGAGAGAAATGTTTTTCTTTTAGATACATATAGCTATTATATTTGTGAGCTTGGTGTGTATTTTTAATTTTATATCTTTGTAATTGATTTAACAATTGAGCTAAAAATATCATACTTTTCAAAATGAAATTCCTCTTTTTCAAATTAATATTATCCTATACTAAATGATTTGTTGTAAAAAGTTTAAAAAAAGTAAAAAGTTATATCATTTTAATGTTAATAGATTTATTAAATATTCAAATAGGGATAAGTAAATAATAACCAAAATTTAGATTTAAATTTTTGATCTAAAATGATAGGAAATTTCAAGGTTCCCAAATCCTGCATTCCAAATCCCAACTTTTCTTCCCAAAACCTTAATTTAATTTTTGAGATTTTTAAAATCCCACATCTAATTAGCAATGGTATTTTAGGTACAAAAAATAATTTTTTTGTTTTAATCCCACATTTCTCAGAACCTCTTTAAAAGAAATTTACTCACTCAACTCACGAGAATTCTGGAACATCAAATTTGTTCCAAACTAGATCCTTAACTTTACCCACTATTGATCATGCCAGAGAATACCTCTGACAATATTCAATCCAGGACCTGGAGTAATCAAATTAAATACAAGCTTTGAATTTGGCCTCAAATTCAGAAATGGAGGAAGACATACTTATGTTACATTCACTTTGTGAAAGCCGTTATCTGAGGCCATTTAGCTTCAGCCCTCCACCTCACATATATACAGAACATCAATTGACAAATTTATCCCCTGAAAAATTTAGGCAATTATGCCAAGCCACTCATATTTAATTTTATAGATTAGTGCAGACTATTCAAGATGATTCCATTTTAAAGAATGCCTCAGGATTAAAGCAAAAGAACCCATTGAATGAATTATTAATGGCTTTAGCAAGACTATGAGCAAATAAAAATGGTACATCGTTCGCGAAAACTGGCATGCTTTTTGGGGCTGGCCAAGGTGCCATTGGGCTCTATACAAAACAAATCATTTTATTCTTACTAAAGCGTAACAGGGAATTGATCTCATGTCCAACTATGAAAAGGAGTTCTGGAAGCTCCAATTTCATGCAAGAGGTGGGATCTCCTGGATATACTGTCTTCATAGATCGTAGCTTGATATCCTTAACACAAAAGCCAAGTAAAGATGGTGAGGCTTATTTTGATGAAAAAAGGTATTCATGATTTTCAAATAATTTGTGAATATATATTGAGTGCTGATTTTGCTTGATAAGGATACTAAATGTCAATATAGCTTTTTTGTGATGTAAATAAGAATCTGATTGAACTGAAGGTTATATTCACTGGTTCATTGAATGACTCCAATTTTTATCAACATATTACCATTTCAAAATCACCTGGGGATCACTACTCAAAATATCAATATCTTCTTTCGGATTCAGCACATTAGAGTGCATCATATATAGTTCCAGAATATAAAGGAATTTCAGCTCAGAATTATAATAAAACCCAATTTAGAACTTGTCTGTATAGAACATAAAATTGGTATCTTGAAAGCATGGTGTTCATCACTTAGAGAAATGATAAATAAGGCGCACAACAAACAAGAGGTGGAGGAATTTGTGAAGTGTACTGTTAGTTGTTTAATTTGACATGATTTGTTTTCTCAGCTAGGAGATAGGTTTTTTGAGCCTTTTGGGAAAGAAGACCCCCTTGGAGCTACAGAATCATCAATACATTCCTGGGATGAATGAAAATCTTAATACCCATTACCTCATGAATATATCGTTCACAGTAAATTGATTTTAATTTGAGAAAGTTTTTTCATTTATTCTTTGTAACTATCTGTAAAAATGGAACATCTATAAGTTTCCATAAAAAAGAACTTAAGTCAAAAATTTTGAAAACTGTAAAAAGCGCAATTATGGGAGAAAAAATTCATAAGATATTAAATACTCTATTCCCACACAAATTTCAAAATATCAAAGTTTACCCCATGTTTAAATCAAGATTTTTGAAAATACAGTTGAGCTGGTTTTCTTATCTTTTACATAATTTCTTGTGGTTATATGCAGGTTGAAAAATAATCAAAAATGATTTTTTAGGAGTCAAAATGAAAGAAATCCGTTTGGGGATCATGAATTTTGAATTGGAAAAGAACTACTTTATTTGAAAAAAAGGAGTCAAAATTTTCATAAATTTTTGTATGTACAAGGAAATTTTCTTTGAGCATTAATTTTTAAGTAGAAGATTATGTAATTTTCAGTAAGAATAAGCAACACATGATTTTCATAACTTTTTGTAAGCTCATGTTGGAATAAGAATAATAAAAGGTATGAAAAAAGAAGTAGACTGTTTGCCTTTCTTCTTCTTCTTAAGTCTTTGTTCATCTTTTTTGTTCCTACCTTTTTAATAAAATAATTTTTTCCAACTGCAAAAGAAAAAATTTCTTTAGATTGTGCACCCACTGTGAATAATTTATCATTGATTTGGAAAGAACATCCAAAAATTAGTAACTTATTGAGCTAACTGGAATTAAGGTGATTGTTTTTGAGTTGGATAAGGAATTTAAGATATCTTTCAAAGAACTTTGCTGATACCAGATTGTCTGGAAAATTCAAATTCACATTTCAACTTAGAAAAATTTAATTAATGTCTTGATGGCTTGAATGGAGCTGTAATTGGAGTGAAAGAATCTCATAAGTCCATTCATTTACATCATTATAATCTTTATGTGGTTTATTATTGAAGACATCTACTGTTATAATGACATTTTAAAATTCTTTTAAATAAGTTGAGTAATTCTTGAGCCATCCAGTTTGACTAAAACTTTGTGAAGTTGCTTAATTAATTATTGTGTGATTTTGAATTTCTCCTAGATTATTTGAGCATTTCATTCTTAGAAGAATAAAAGAAAGTAATTTATGTAATTAATTATTATCTCATTCAATATTATTAATGGTTAAATCACTTCTTCAATAAACTCCATAAGATTTACCAAAATCAGAACCTTTTCTAAAACCAATGCCTTTCATGAATCCAGAAGGTAATTTTTTATTCTTCATTTTCCATTTATTATGGCCTAATCCACACGATAGGGTAATTAGATCTTTAAGTTGTTTTAATGATGAGCTCATCTTATTGAATGAGTGACTTTGATATATCATTGAGGCATATTTGGAAGTTTAATTAAATCAATTGATATTTATGGATTGTAATGATCATTCTATGTGGTAGGGTTAGAAACTATTTATTGGGCTTTTTTCTTGATTGGTATAATTGAGTATTATTAACATAATCCATAATTAGATTGAATTTTGGCCAAAGCTTCATGTAAGATTTGACTATGAAACTAATGGTTGATTTAATCTTGATTTAATTACTTTACTATTCCTTTTGGTATCTTTAGGAATACCGACTCTAATAATATTAAGAAATTAATATTATAAAGCTTTATAAATAGGTTCATGAAAATAGAATAATAAATATATATGAATTTCAATTATGATAAGGTTACCTATAATTATTGCTTATTACCCATTTAAGAATAATGATAGTAAGATCAATATACCAGAAGTAATTTTACATTGAAAAAAAGTTGTTTAAAAACAGATAGCTATAGTATTACGTAATGAAGAATAAATAATAATAAAAAATAGAAAAGGACCTACTGGTTATTAAAGAACTATTATTATTATAAAGATACATAAGAATAATACTATTTTAATATACTTTGTAAGTGAACCCTTCAGAAATATAAAGAAGAGTGGATTTAAATCAAGAGAAACACAAATTTCATAATATGAATAAGCTGATTAATTTATAATGAAATATTTTTATTAGAAAAACAATTTACCACATTTTTTTAATTAGTTACAGCAAAATTAATGTATTAAGCTTCTCATTATAGCTATTTATTTCATTTATTATATTATTTTTAAGCTGGGATGAATTCTGAGGATTCTTGATGATATGTAAAAGTCTTCTTATACCAAATGAAGTTTTCCAAGTTGATAAAAAGTACCACTATTTATTTACACGTCCAGGAGACTCTAAATAACTTTAATTTGTAGTTAAGATACTGAAGAACACTAAATTTAATACTATAACAAGCCTTATTTGCTACTATCAAAGCTTATTAAGCCAAGAAAATAGTGTGTGATAAGATACGCTAATGAAAATTTCTTATTATAAATTATTATATCTCATTGAAACTGATTTCATTTATAGTCATAGCACTATTATTCAAGATTTAGTGCTATCTCAAAATTTTTCCCCACTTTCAAAAATGGGAAAAACTTTTACATTTTGATCTCAAGCAGCCTAGAATTCGATTTCGGTATATTTATACATATTAACCAAAATCTATGGAATTTTTAGGATTTCAATCAACAAAAGAAATGTTTCACTTATGAGATAATTTGAATCTTAATTTCACTAAATGAGGAAATGGGGTTATCTTCGCTATAAGTAAAAACTCTTCCATTTCCCGTATTTGAATATGAAAATTGGGGTGGGTAATTTTTGGAAGTTAACTCTTGATTTCTCCAACTTCAAGGAAAACTCATAGGTAAAAAAATGTTTTAATTGTGAGGGAAATTTAAGATTTTACTTGGAATTTAAGTTTTGGTGGGTTCTTTAAGTTCAAATCTTAATTTAAACCTAGATAAGCTTAAATAAGCTTTAATTTGATATTTTTTATGAATTATTACCTTTAAATAAAATTTAAAACCTAATATACAATCTTCTTTAGCTGCAGAGCCTTAATTAAGGCTAGCAAAATTCAAAGACCACTCTATGCAGATCCAAAGGTTTGGGTACACTGGAAACTTTTTTGGGGGATTTTTCCTTTTTCTTTATTAACAGAAATGCTATGACATTTTCAGCTTAGTGTTAACAAAGGGCCCACAAGGCTTACCACCTGTGAGGTAAATCCAATGCTAAATTTAAAGCTACACACCACACCTTAAATTTACCATTTTTTGGTAAATTATGCTATAAGTAGTATATGTTCATTATAATTGAGCTTTGATAGAGCTTAATTGAAATTAAAATTCCTGAAAATTCTCAATTTTCCACTAAAATACTATTTTTGCCTTTATAGGCCAAAATAGTGAATTTATGGAAAAATATCCTATGGTATGACCCTAGGTAGAACTGGGCGGAGGATCCAATAGTGCATTAAAACTAATGTGTAAGTTAAATCTTTGAAAAGCTGATTAAATATATCTAAGTTGAATTAAATTTTAGACTTAATTTTTTTTAATTTTAAGTAAAAATAACTTCTAGTGCATAATTGTGGTGAGTCCTTTGGGAATTTGAAATATTCCTCAGGGATCACACTTCATGTAAAATATATGTAATTCTTCCAGCTACTCTTCCAATTTATTTATGTAAATCATTTGAATATTAATTAATCAGTTAATCATGATGCAAAAGTGTTGTTGGTACCAGTGTATTATCATTATTTTTAGAATAGGGGTTTATTTTTTTGAGTTTCAATGATTAAGGTAATGAGTTGAAAATTATTTATACAGAAAAATAATACAGCCCAAAATTTCTCCCTCAAACACAAAACAACAAAAAATGGTTAGAAATTAAGTTTTGGAAAAAATAATTCATCAATGTAAGAGGGAACAATGAAGGAATGAATGAAATAAAAAAGGAAAGGAAAGGAAATCCGCGGGAGGCTTGGTTTTCCTCTCATGATAAAAATATTGGAAATACTTTGCATTAAACTGAAAATCAATTTAAAAGCTTTCCAAATCAATTCGAAATAAATTTGGAAATATTCGGGGACTTAAAATTAAAAGGGCTGGAAAGCCATAGGAATTAAAAAAGTAAAATCCACCTTTTTGGCTATACTAGTTATAGCAATTAAGAAAATATAAAAAACAGTAATCTATTGTAAATAGATCATGCAAGATGTTGGGATTAAAGTGAAAATAAGAACTCCAAATCTATTTATAATCTATTTTGATTGGCCTTGGGGTTGGAAATTTACAAATTTCTTATTGATTTGAAATCAATTTGCAAGATGGTTGTAGTTTAAAATAAACATTGGGGAGGCTAGAGGGGCCTTTTGGAAAAATGATGGTGGTGGTGATGGGGAGGTGTAGCTTTAGGATTCTTATGGGAACATTGAGCTGAAAGTTGATGATAATTATGTTGATTTATTGATCAAAAAAACCATGAAGGAAAAATCACCTATTAATAGCTTGAAAACTATAGGATTAATACACTTTATTGAATAAAGTAATAAGTCTCAAACAAAAATGGAAAATAAGAAACAGACTTACCTGAATGTTAATTATCAAAAAAAAAAAGGAAATACAAATAAATGTGAAGATTAATTGAGACTTATATGAGATGCTAATTTTAAAATGAGGAGAATCGAAATATGTGAGATTTGGATTTGTATTGAAAAGAAAAATAAATAAAAACCTAAATTGTTTTTGAAAGTTTTTTTTTTTGAAGTGAAGGGAATGGTTTTTTAATATCTTTTTATTTGAATTTTTAAAAAATAAACAAGAAAAGAAGTTGATTTCAAAATCTTCTTTCAAAAGTGAGGAGGATTGGATTTATTTGAGTTCTGATTTCAATTGAAAAGAATTTAGAGATAATGAAAGTTAATTTTGTATATAAATTTCAATTGGATGAGTTATTTTGGAAAGTGAAGAGGACATAAATTTATTAACTTTTCATTTGAATTCAAAGAAAACTAAAAGAGGTTTCTGGTAATAGCACATAAGACTTTAGTAAAATTATGTAATTTTTTGGTAAAAATACTTAAGTGACCCCTTTTCTAAAAAAAAATACTCAGGCGAATTTTTGAGGAATTTTCGATTTTTTTGGCAATAATTTTTCATTTGTGGGATTTTAAGATCCCCAAAGTTTTCATAAGTTTTTTTCCGAATTTCTCCTAATGGCCAAATGTATTTCATTAATTAACTCAACAACTTCCCAGTTATAAATTTTCCCCCTTTCTTTTTCAAATTGAAGGGGTCAATATTGAGAATCAAAGGCAGAAGCCTATGATTTGGAAAAAAATTTGGGTGGGACAAATGTAGCCTCAAATAATTGTGTTTCTTTCATATTTCTTTCATGTTTTAGATATGACTGTTTATAAGTACAAAAGTGCCATACTTTTAATAAAAAATAATTGAATGAAGGAGAAAATAAGAAAAAAGGATGAGCAGGGGGATAACTGGGATAAATGGTACATACACAAAATAATAATTTCAATCTGAATCAACCTTCAAAATCGTGTATATTTTAAAATTTTATTAACAAAGCCATAATTAATATTAAAAATTCCATAAACGTATTCAAAAATGAAATAAATGACATCAACAATGCCATAAATATGTTTCAAAATTTCATAAATGTCATTTAAAATTCTATAAATATCATTAGAATTCCATAAATGTCATTGACAACTGAAAGAACGATTTTTTGGGAATTTTTGACTGGTTTTTTCAATTGAAAAGGGGCCCAGGAAATCTCTTAGGTGTTTTCACTAATTTATGGCAAAAATACGTAAGATCTTATGTTTTTTTACCATTTTCCTTATTTGCTTTTACTAGCCCCATAAAAAAATGAAAGCAAATAGTTTGAAATTGTTGTTACTGTTTTTTTGAAGGGATGAGGAATCGGTTTTTTAAATCATGATTTGAGATCAAATGAAAATTAAATTAAAAAATCAATGTGGTGAATTTTTTTGATTAAATGATTTTATTAGAAAAAGAAATGTTGACAATTAGGGATAAAAAACATGTGATATGATTTCTATTTCCTTCTTTTCGAATATCAGTTTGGTCAATTATTTTTCTTTTCTTTGGAAAAAACTTCTGAGCTCCAAGCCCTCAAATTTTTTCTGGAAAAATATGAATCTTTGACTCATTTAAGTCTCCAGAAAGCCCAGAATTTCTTATTGAATTTCAGTTTAAAATGAACTTATTTCTGGAATTTAAAATTATAACATCAATTTTAAAACAAAATTCAGAAAAAATGAGATAATTTTAATAAAAAAACACAAAATTAAGTATTCTTCCAACCTCTGAAAAAGGCTGAGATGAAGCCACTTCAGAAATAGTAAGATCCATATCATGCTGTTTTGTTCTTAAGTCCAATTATTTTTGCCATTTCTCTTTTTCAAATTCATTTTTCAACATTTGTTTGTTCTCTTAAAATTCCATTTTAGGTTTCTCCTGTTTCTCTGCCAAAACTTAGTCTTCCACTTTCTTCTCCTGTTCATATTTAAGTTTCATCTCTTTCAAAATCTTCTGTTCTGAAAACTTCTTTGAAGCTGTGGCTTTCTCTTCCTCCAATTTGTGTTTGAACCACTCCAGTTTACCATTTTAAATTTCTTTATGGCCTATGAAAGAAAAAATGGTAACTTTAAATGTATCATTCCAGAAACATTATGCTTAATGTTGTGGAATTTTTCCAATATATTGGTATATGATGGTGAAATAAAAGCCATTTATTTCTCATTACCTCCACTTTGTTCATTAAAATTGTAGTTGGTCATTTTATTTCTAGTTTTGAATTTCTAAACCTCAGGTGTATTGGGCCATATTTCAAATTAATACAATTCTGAATTGAGCATTGGGCTATATTAGATACAAAATGGAATTCTTACATTCTTATCAACCATATTTGTTTCCTCTTTTAAATACATTTATTTAGGGTCATTATCGTAATATTTTTTAATTATGAAAGCATAAAGCAAAATTATATAACAAAGCGATCCATGAAGTCATTCGATAAAGCTGAAATAATATCAATTCTTACCTTACAGGCTGTATCAATTTTTTCTTCATTATTTCAATTAGTACAGCTTCTTGAGAATAATAGCTTGAAATTGGGACTATATCTTTTCTATTCCCAAATAGGAAATCCATTTTATTATAGCCTGGACACATTATTTCTGATTTATCAGAAATTTCCTTCAATCATTTATTTTCATATTCTTTGGTGATGCCTGCACCTGCAGTATTTCCAAAAACATTTTCTGTAAAGTATTTTTTATACGTTCTCCATTGGTAACAAATAATTTCTGAAGTAAGAATAAAGCTGTTAGGGGACTTATTATTGGCGTCGAGAGCCATGCGCTGGAATAAATTTTGCTTTCTTGATGGAGTACTTCCAATGGAGGTTGAGCCACTAATCTCAAAGAAGGCATCAAAATTTTGCTCCATCTTAAGCCAGTTAGTTATACATAGCTGATCAGGCTGTGTTATATTACCTGAATATCTTTGAGACTGAGCTCATTGGGTATTCTTTTGTTGGGAAATTGATAGTGGGGAATTTTAAAACCAAAAATGGAGAAATGTGATACAAAGAAAAGATATGAATGTTATATGGTAAAAAGAAAGAAGCGAGTTCAATTTCGTATGAACAATAAAACAGAAAAAAATTGTAAAAAGATGGGGGAAGCCATAGTTCAGGATGGTTAGGAAAATTCAATTTTTTGTAAAGTCTTAGGGTTAGGCTTCAAATTTTAAAAATATATTTTCTTCAAAACAAAAATCCCAGCGGACTCAGTTGAAAAACCAGAATTTTCCATATGAAATACTGTAAGCTTTATGGGTATTCTTTGGAGAAACATCCCATATCATTTTGATGCAGGATTTTTCAGGTTTGAGATGCCCTGATAATGTTACTTATTAGGAATATAAGAACCTTGGTAACATGATATGATGATGAAAAGAATTAAATTATGATTATAATATAAATTTCAATTGAGAATTTTTAAATTTAAATAATAATTTCTTTTATCAAAAAGTAATTTCTATGTTAATATCAGTATTTGATGCAATAAAGTCCATTGAAGTATCATTATTTTGAGTTATTTTATAATTTAACATTATTTAAAGTATGGTAGGGGAAATTGTGGAATAATAATAAGAAAAAGCAAGAGTTCTTATTGAAATTTCATCTTTTGGTAAATCAATATAAATTTCCTGTAATAAATAGATTATTAAGATATTGTTTTCAAAAAATTCAAATCAAAACAAGCTTCAAAGAGAAAATAAAAATAGAAATAAATGTTATAATAAAATCATAATTTATAGCTAGTATTATTCAGAAAACAAAGGCTATAAAATATTATCTTTACTTTATTCTATTATATTAGGGCATTTCAAATATGCAAAATACCAGGTTTTCTCATTCAACATTTCGACAGAAATTGTGAATTAAAGAGCCTTGATTTTCATTCTCAAAATCCTGAATTGGTTAATTTGAGTTCCCCTGGGATTTAACCAGTTGGAAAATGAGTTGAATAGAAATCCTTTCAATCAATTGAATCTTAGTGCAACCAACCTAAATAATCAATGAAGAGCATATAAGAAAAATATATGCTTGCAAAATTCTTTTTAAGAAAAACTGGATTGGGAATTACTCCTGATTATCCCGAAAAGAGTATTGAAACAATAGCTCAAAAGCTTTAGTCTATTTCTCCTTTCCCCAAATAAATGGATTTTATGTTTGGGGAAAAGCCAAATGTTCATCTGTTGGTCTTTTTATATGAACAAGATGAAAGCTCCAATCATGAATTTCCAGAAAAGGAATCCACAAGTATTGAAGAGACAAGCCAAATAAAAATTCACTGGATATTGTCTTAATCTTAATTGATAGCTTTTGAATTAAGTTAATTCTTTTGAAGGGGAAATAAAGAGGCACAAGAGAAAAAATTTTATAATAGTGACAGTGATCCACAATCAAAGATAAAGAAGGAAAAAAGCCTGTTTTCAGAAGCTGTAAGCATTATTCATATATAGAAACTGTTATAATACTGAATCCTCACTATTACAGATTGAATATTCAAGTGAAAATTCAGTTTAAAAGGGTATTAAAAGCAATGAGAATAATATATATAGGCACTCCATGCCTGATAATGAGGCCAATAATGATTATGAGGGAATAATTCAGAAAGAAAACCTTCCAAGGACCAGAATTTCAGTAAGATCTTCCAGTAATTAGAATATTTTTAGTGGGTTTTGAGAATAATCATATGATCCATTATCACAAAAATATATTCATTTAATGGATTCCTCTCAATAAGGTTACTTTTCTCTTGAAATTATTTAATAAATATTTATACAGAATCTGATTTTTAAAAACCTTAGTATGTGATACAAAACTCAATGCACACTTGGAATGGGAGAAATTAAAATGTAAAGAGGAAAAGCAATCAAGGCGAACAGGAAAAAAGATTGGAGAGCTCATTTGAGAGAGAAAAAATAAAAAAGGAATTGAAATTTCAGGAAAATAAAATCATTTCAGAGAGAATTCAAAGAATCCAAAGTTCAAATTCAACAAAAGCTTTAGAAGGATAAGTGGGATCAGTAGCTGGAATTAAAAGAAGAAAAAAATAAATTTTGATTTGAAGGTGGTCATGGTGAGCTCAGGACAATCTGCATCAGAGCTGGAAAGAATTATGGGGTGTGATATTCCTTACAAACTATACCAGTATCAAGCTTATCAAAACATAAAAAAAGATGGAAATATGATTTCATAATTACAGAAGAGGTGTGCAATAGCTCTGGAGATGGAAATAGGATTTCAAAAGAACTCTGGGGAAGGAAATAAAATGTCAGAATAATCTCAGAGATGGAAATAGGATTCCTGAATAATTTCAAGTAAAGGGATCAAATTTCAGAATAATCTCAGAGATGGAAATATGATTGTGGGATAATTCTGGAGATGGAAAGAAAGTTGAAGAATGACTCTGGAAAAGGAAATAAAATTGCAGAACTCTGGAACTAGGTAAATAAAACTGTGGAAAAGTCCTAGGGCATAAAGCAAGAATTTTGGAAGTTTAGAAGATACAAGTCTCAAGCAGAAGAATTTCAATTAAAAAAATAATAATATTAATTTCTCCACATTGTTCCGTCATCAACCAAATTAGTAAAAACCATCCTTAAAGCACAGCATTTTTACATAACAATTTAAGCAAATATATGGCATAACTCAATGGATCAGATACAAGAAACACACCCAAACAGCAAATTATTGCACAATTTATCCACCTTATTGAATCATTAATAAAGATAATAACAAAATAAAATTTAGAATAACTCAGTATAGCTTTATATACTTATATTGAGAATAGCATCAGAACTTTATTTTTTCCATCTCAATTCAATTAAAAGAAATAACTCAAGGCTATTCAAGAAATTATAATGGATTTACCAAGAACAAATTTTGCTTAGTAATAATAACATGCATCAAATTTGATAGAAATGATGGAATAATAAAATCAAACCACAAGCGAAACTCTCTCAATATTTCATATCATTAACATATGGAAAAACTGGAAAACTGGAAAAAATACTTTAACCACATTTTCAAAAAATAATGGTAGTGCACTCAATAACAAATTCTGTGTTTTCTCCATTTTCTCCACTGAAAAGAAAAGTTTTACCAGCTAAATTCTCTCAAATATATAATATTACTAGAAAAAATCCAATTTTCAGAAGCTGTATTTTCTCCAATTTCCTAAAAAGGGGAAATATCACCAGCCAAATTATCTCAATGACATCAAATTATTCTAATATAAAATCCACAGCTACCAAAATTCTCTCAGCAAGCACATTGTTACACCAAAGCCTAAACAGTAACTAAAAGGCATCACCACTTAATTCTTCAAGTCCCTTGTTTTGGAAAGATCTATTGAGGCCCAAAATATAAATAGAGGTCCTCTTTCCCAGATTTTTAAGAATAATGGAACAAGTTCCCATTATGCAGGATCACAACCATCCCTGAACTAGCAGGATATCTAGAGTAGTAGTAGTGTTTTAATTGTAAAATTCTCAGTAGCCTTTCTCAGTAGCATAGTACTATATAATAATGGTGGTATAGCCATAGTTGAAAGCTCAATGGCATTGCTCATTAGCTTTGTATCATTAAAAATAGCAGAAAAAATTGTATTTAAAAGCTTTGTAGCCTTGCTCAGAAGCTTAGTACTCTTAGAAAAGAGCAGTATTGACATAAACATAGTATTAAAATAATATTGAAGAATTACTATTAGTATGAAATCCAGTATTCTTATTATAAATATCAATATTAAAAGAATCATTTTAATCAAAAATAAAACAGAAAATATGCCTATTAGTCTCATTAAAAGAAAATCAAATAGTAGCCTTCAGTTAATCAAAAATAATAGTGTTAAATCAGAGTTTTGGCCAGAGTGTCATTGATAGGTCTGATTTAGAGACTACTGATAGGTGCTATTCATATGTTAAAGCCACAGATCTTATTTAATTTTGTGATTCTCTTTAGGCTTACTATTCAATATTATGCAGAAGAACATCTAATACAACTTAGCATCCATGGGTATTGGACAATTCTGAAATTTAAAACAGACTTACTCATAATTTCCCCCTAAGATTAATTCCTTATTTCATCCCACACCAAAAGGAGTTCCCACAGCTGTTTTTGGAAATCCTCTGGTCTGTAATAAATGGGGCAGTACATAGAAGGGGAAATCACAAGAAAACATTTGTGAATTTCTTTTGAAGGATATAACCCTTTCTCTTCTTGTGTGTTATAGTAATTTGAACTGTCCTTCATGAAAGTTCTGAATTATCTTAACTTGAGCTCACCATCAATTTATTTTATTGATGGTGGCTAGTTCAAAAAATTATATTCAACAGACTCTATCAGACTTTTCTTTATCTGTAAAGGATAGTTCAGTAAACCTCAAAACAAATAAATAAAGATAAAAAATTTGAGAAAAGAATTTTTTATTTTCTTCACTGGTAACAGTAATACCTTGAGGGATTTACAATACTGGTGATAACACTGATGTTAATACAATAACTGATAAACACAAATACTCAAAATGTCTTAAGGGTTCAAGAAATTTATAATAATAACTTGGGATAAAAGACACTACCATGGTTGGTTTTGATACTGAGTGAAGATCCTTTTAAATGGAATGTATTCATAAAGCAATGTAGACCAACCTTTGACTACTATTATTTCTAAAGCACTCATAAAATGCTAATGAGAAAATTAGGAATGGAATAATAATATTGAAGGCATAGTCAATTATTTTGATTTAAAAATCAATTTAAACAAGCCTTTAACTGCTATCAGTATAAAAAAGACTCAGACAGTGCTTATGAGCTTAGCTACTGTGCAATAATGGGATGGAGATAGTCAATGAGATGAGTTTATGAATCAATGTAAACCAACTGGAAGCTACTAGCAATTATAAATCATTCAGATAGTTCTACTGAGCTTGGCTACTCAGAAGAATTGAAGAATGGGAATGGGATAACTTTACTTCTGAGCTTAGCTACTGAGTATTCCTAGAAAATTGGGATAATGTGGATTGATGGAGGGGATTTCCCTCAGAAAATATTAAGAAGGTACACTTTTGTGATGAGCCTTTTTCTAGGCCATAAGGTAAAATAGATTTAATGGGGAAGGGACCTCTATTTATAGTTTTTGGGGCCTCCATTGAAGTGTCAAAAATGGGGGACTTACAATCTTTTCCGTTCTAGTCCAGATTTGTGAGTGGGTGATGCTTTATGATGTAAATTATAGCTCTGAAAAATAGGATTGCACCATTCCAATTTTATGTGTTGACATGATGTGATGTGACTTCAATTTCTGACCAATCAGATTGCTTAATTTTTTTTATGTGTTTAAATTTTGTGTTGTGATTAGACCCCTAACCCTATTAGTATTCTTTTTAGTGGTTATTATGTTATAAATTGAAACCCCTGGAAGCCTTATTTCCATTATTGGTAATCCTAAAAGAATTCATTACTAAGCCTATTGATTTTCTCCTTTAATTCTTCCATCTGTATTTGAGCTCTGTTCCCTGGTTATAAATCCTCTTTAGCTCCTTCCAGCATTAGTGATCTCAATTCAATTGATTATTAACCTTACAGAAAACTTTAGTTTTACTGTGAAAGAGTATTTTACTGTAACTACAATTTCAAAAGTACAGTTTATACCTGTAAACCTCCTCTTTACACTTCCTTGATATTCCTTTCCTGCTTTTAATGCCTTATTTCTACTTTCTGACCTACTCCTCTTCAATTTCACACACATTACACACTTCTCTTGTCTTGAAATAATTATCAACCTTATTTCACTTCTTGTTCCAAGCCGCAATGCTTTATCAGTGAGCTTGATACACCCATCCTATTCACATCAATAGACTTTTTAAGCTTAAATCAAAAAGCTATCCTAATGCTCACCCCCTAAAAAACAGATTCATTTCCTTCTCAAACTTAATATAAATACTCATTTTCATGAAAATACCCAATTCTAACTTTTTGATATAGAAATAAACTTTTAATTATATTTTATGACCCTTATTATGCTACAACTCTGTCCTGAAATTTTACTCCATGAAATTGTTGTAACTGAGACCTTCTGTGTTGTAGTATATGCTTATTTATTCTTACTACCCTTAGTATTCGATGGAAATTTAAGTCAGAAAAATTCAAAAAAATATATACAAAATAATTTCTTTTAGGTCAACCAATCCCTAGAAATTTAATTGTATGTTGGTGGTTCTTTGAGGTGTTACATTATAATAGCTAGGTTCATTGATAATCAAAAGGTCTATATTTCTTTTTAGTAGCTTTAGTTCTTGCTAAAATGGTTTTTTTGAAAAGGAATTAATACTCTAATTGATTGGTGAAGGCATAAAGATAATTGAAAAAAATCTATGATTTGTTTGTCCATTAATCCAAAACTTGAATAGGTATACCACATCATCTTATTAATAATCCTTATTTTTGTGATTTTTCTGTTTGATACTGAACAATTGATGGATTTTTTAATCATTTATCATGGTATTTTCAGCAATGTGTCTTAATAAAAATTAAATTCCTATAAAATTAAAATTCTTCAATGAAGCTTTGGTTGAATAAAAATACATTATGAGATTCAATCTCAAAAGCTCACATTTTTTTAATTTTCAACTGAATATCAACCTGTCAGATTCAATAAATGGAAATAAATTTCCACAAATTATATCATCATAATTCAACCCAACATTATTCATCATTCGAACAATTTTCCAAAAATAAAACATTTATCTGAACTAGTTCCCTCATCTTGATTACAACCTCTAAATTACAAAATAAATAACTCTTTTCTTAAACACAAATTGACTATTTTTCGAAATTTTATGTCTAACTTTTGACTTTATTATTTTTTTAGCCTCTATCAAGGGCTACATGTACTATTAAAGTGATTTTATTCTATCTTTATTCCTCCTTTATTTTCACTTGAGCTGAATACCTGATTAAATTTTTCTTCTGACACCCTTTTATTCTTTTTATTTTCTTTAATAATTATTATTGCTACATATTTTTTTCATTTTAGTCTGACTGTTTTTGCTTGTGATAGAATTGCTAAACAAATATCTTTTGGTCTATAGCTCTTTGATCAGATTTCAATTGTTACAAATTCTCACAAAATAATCATTATTTAAACATTCTAAGTATAAAACAACACTTACCCATTGGTCTTTATTATTATTATTCCTTATTACTCCTTTCATTCGCATAGTAAGCCTTAATTATATTTTAGATAAATTAATAAATCCCATTTCAAATCAACAAATAGTCCCAGTGGTATCTAAATAAGCTCAAGAGCTCAACCAATTAAATCACAAGAAAATTAGAAT
The DNA here is from genome assembly GCA_023105745.1 of Austropuccinia psidii. Classification (NCBI taxonomy): domain Eukaryota; kingdom Fungi; phylum Basidiomycota; class Pucciniomycetes; order Pucciniales; family Sphaerophragmiaceae; genus Austropuccinia; species Austropuccinia psidii. Next base: position 53,902,554 of record JALGQZ010000003.1, read on the forward strand.
CCGCATATAATATGAAAATAACATCTTTTTATAATAAATACTTTGATCTGATTCCTACAAACATGACAATAACAAGGAAGTTTTCCTCATTTGGATTACCAAAGAAATTAAATCCTCATGTTATATCAAAAGCACCTCCCATCTCATCAGTCATGGATTCACTTTTTTATGTAATAAATTATCCAATATTTCTTCTGAGGATGTTTTGGCAGCTGTAGACTTCCAGCCTTTTGGTGAATTTTATTCAGAGAAAAGATATTCAAGCCAGTTAGTTTCAACATTCCTCTTAAAGCAGAGATACTTTAATTGTGAATTGAAACAATTTTTCAACAAAACTCATGGTTCCATGTATGCAATACAATGGCGCCCTCCCCGGGTTGGCCAAGTTCATATTGGTCAATATTTCTTCTCCAGGGCAGTTTCTTCAAAGCTAAAGGATTATAAAGAGGTTAATTATTTAACCCAAAAGGGCTTTTTTATTCTCAAGACTGAATTAAATAATTTTTCACTCACATCATTCAACCAAAATAAAGAAAAAAAGTTAAAGTATAAAATAACTTTATCTAAAGAAATTGAATTCTCTGAGTTCTTTGATAATTAATAATCCCCTAATTATTTGACTTCTATTCTTAATAAACTTCATACTTCTGCTCACATTGATAATTATTCCTCAAAATTTTCATATTTTCTGTTCATTCCTATCAATAAGAAAACCAATCAAATTGCACTTGATAATTACAATTTACTTCATTAATTGTTTTCTTTCCCTGCTGATCTTTTTCATGTTAATTCAACTGGTCAGAATCCTGGAATTTTTCAAATGGTATGGCATGCTGGTAAGATACAACATTTAGATTTATATCCTCAAGATGGCTGTAGTGGAAGCTTTTTCAGGCTATCAATTTCAATGAAAATATCCCAAAAAATATTCAATATTTTCAAATCACTTAATGAAGCAATAATTTTCACATTTAATTTTGACACAAACGGGGTTACTTATCACATAAGAAAAAATCTTACACAGAGATATTGAAAGACAGAGATAAATCTTATCCCAGTCATGAATAGCATTACAAATATCTTTCCCAAAGGTTATATATATTTGAAATTCAATTATTCTCTAAATTTCTCAATTTAGTTCATATTTTTACCTATCACAAATTCCCTTTTTTTGTTTTAAAATTTCTCCATTATTGATATTTTTATTTCTTTTAACATATACTTTCATTTTGATAAAAATATTCAAATTAAAGAAATATTACTCATTATTCTTTTGATAAATAAAAGTTAAATCCTATATATATTCCTTGAGATTCACATACTTAATTAGTATTATTTTTTGTCTGTGATGTCATTTGATTGATAAGCTGAATAGAAATTTTAATATTTCAATGCAAAAATAAATGAGCAATATTGGAGCTTAAATTATCAGTTCAATTATCATTATATATTTATTTGATTTGATATTTCATTTTTTTACACTATTTGGATATTTCAAGATAGCTAAAAGGTTCACAAATCACCTCAAGTACCTTCTTTTCCTAGCATATCTTGGTAATACTATACCTATTTGTATTTGGATACCACTCTTGTGCTTTTTATGGAGTCTCAGACTTAAATAAACATTGAAACTGAATTAAATGAAAGTTTTTAAGATTCCTAAATTTCAAGAAGTTTGGAATATCATTGAAGAAATTTCAAATTTCTATAATATTTTTGCTTTTGTTCAAAATTCTCAATTTATTCTAAAATGTTGCAATTTTTGGAATTAGCTCAAATTAACTTTGAAAATGTACCAAAATAATTTTAAAATAACTTATGATATAGATTTAAAATAATTTAAAACATTTGAAAACATTATAATTGATTTGAACTGCGAAAAACAAACTAAATATGGTATGAAATATATTTAATAATTTTAAATCCTATTACTAAGATCATACAATACCTATATTCATTATTGGAAAAAAATTCTTTAAAGATATTTTCTTTGAATGTATTCCCATTATATTAATTCCTTTTAGTTCTTTTCTCAATTGATCCAAAATAATAATTCAAGTATAAATCATTTTTTATCCTTAGATATATGTTTTGTTCAAAAGAAAATCATTTTTTTCTTGTTCTTAAAAAATAAATTGATTTAAGTTTTATCTCATATTAATAACAATTCAAAAGGAAAATCCATAATTCTTGGTGTCATTTTTTTATCTTTATTTTCTCTTAAAATAATTGAATAAATTTCTTTTTGATAAAATTTTAATTTGATCATTTTCTAAAATAATTGAAATTAATTTATTTTTTGGTTTTTTGATCAAAGATTAATACTTCTAGATTCACACCCTAAATTATTACTATTATTATGATTCTTTCATTTTAGTTTGAAATCCTCAATTTGATAAGTTTCTATCTGATTCTAAGTATTCCCCTTTTAATTTTACTTCAAAGAAAACTTATAAATACAAGGAAAATTAATTTCTGATATTATGTAACATTTATAAATAATATTACAAATTCAATTTATTATCGTTAAATATAAATATTCTTATATAATTCTTTGAGTTTTTAAATTTCAGTGATCAATGTCTTCTTTTGTAAAAAAAACACGAAATTAAATTTTTAAATCATATATTATTGAGATATTTCAAATAATACTAAAGCTCAGTTAACTCTCTTCAACTCTTTTTCAATTTCAATAAAAAACAAAGATCCTTATATACCAATAAAAAGGGACGTATTTCAAATAGAGGTGAATTAAATTCAATTTAATTTTAATTTTGTGACACCTATCGATTCAATTACAATGGATTAATTATTAAAGTTTCCGTATATTTTGTTTACTTTTATCGTTTTCTAGAGTATCTTAAGCTTCCCTATCTCAAGATCCTTCAATAATGTTATTTGAATTCACTTTTTCCCTTGCCTATGGTCCAAATACAGGCACCTCTAAATGAGATAGTATCTCTTCGATAGCCATTAAAAACACCGTGTTATCAAAAATTCTCCTGTGGTTAGTTCAAAGCATTTTGGGAATTTAATGAGCTGTAAGCATTAAGCTTCAAGGAAGGTATAATAACTAAATAAATTTGATAGATTGATCATTTAAATATCTCAATAACATGCATTAGATAATGAAAACAGCTTGATATAATATAATGATCATTAATCTATTATTTTTTATAATTAGCACTTTAAAGTACCAGTCCGAGTTACACCACTGAATCCTTAAAAATTTTCAAGCCATTCTAATCTTTATATAAAACAATTTCTTCTAACTTCATCAAATCTATCTTCAAAAAGTTTTTTCTTATTGTTTGGAATCTCCTTTCCTTTATTGATAAATTAGGAACTAATGGGAAATAAAAATAAGAATTATAATTAACAATCCTTTTTCTCGAATAATAATTTATCTCATTCTTATTTCTTTACATTTTTTCAAATTTCAAAATTCTCTAGAAAAATATTAATCCAGCTTTCAATTTCAAAAAAAAACAGTTTATTTTATTATATTTAACATTTGTCAATTAATTCATTTAAGAATTTAAAAAAATATTCTTCATTCAAATCAGAACTTATTACAAGAGACTTTTGATCTATAAGCCAAAAACAATACTTTTCTTTATTAAAACTCAAAAAAAAGAACAAATGAAAATTAAAACCTTAACAAATACTAAAAAACCAAATAAAATATATAAAGCTATTTAAATCATATTAAATGATGAATATCATTATGAATTAAATAAAATGAAAGGAAATTTTCAATATAAATGAATCAATAATAGAAGAAAAGATTGGTTATTGTTATAAGTAGATAATTTCATTTTATCAATCTTGAGTAAAATAAATTACTAATACTCACTATAATTTCAGGGTTTGATACTGAGTAAGTACTAAAGAAAGAATTTATGATAGAAACATCAAGAGCTATATTAATAAATCTTAATCTATGTATAATTTTTGGGATCTTTTTTCAGATACTATCAGCTATTGAAAATAATCAGCGCTTGATAATCAAGACCTATACAAATGGTTATAGCTAATGAAATAAGCTTATAGTATAGTTCATGCCAAATTTAGCTTATAATTCTTATAAATCACTTACATACTGATACTAGCCTTGAATACTTAAAGGAATATAGAGATATGTCATCAATAAATATACTTCTGAGTCCCTTTCACAAATTAACTAGGATAATGGTAATGTATGAAGGGAATTCCAAGTAAACCAATTCTTGATAATTAATTGTTGTTCAATTGGCCATTGTCTAGGACACAATAAAAAAATTATTTAGTTTAGAGGGGAGCTCTGTTTATAGTTTTTGGGGATCTCTATAGGTCATGTCAAAAATGGTACTTGAAATTTTTTGCAATGTCTTTGTAAATTTGATGATGGTTTCACTGGAAATTTTATTTGTTATGTAAAAAGAGAATTTGTAAACCCATGTAAGCTTTTATTGAAAAAACATAAAGAGCCACATGTTTTTACCAAATTATGTCCAAAAAATGTAAGGGGCCCCAAATATTTAAAAAAAATCCCTAGGGAGAAAATTTGTCTATTTTCCTATTTGTTTTTGAATTTTTTCTATATTTGGTGCTTTCACAAAGGCGCCAAATATTTTCAATATTGTTTTTTATAAATGCTTTTGGCCAAATGGCCATTTTTGGAAAAAGAAGTAATTTAAAACTTTTATATTATGTATCTCTATAGTTCTTTTTTAAAAGAAAGGTGAGAATATTTAGGAAAACAAGCCAAAAGGACTTAATTCTGGAAATTTTTGTGGGGGCGAATGAGGTGTCCAAGTAGGGGTCTTCATACGAGGATCCCAAAAAATTTAGGTGACTAATTCTTCTGAATTATGAAATATTTAAATATTTAAATACAAAGTTCTTTTTTTCTAATTATGAAGAATAATCCAAGAAACTGGCTTAGCTGGGATCTTATGGAAAAATAAAAAAGCGAGGAGTGGGGCTTTTATGAAAAATAATACGGTAAGTGGGGATGACAAATTTTATGAAGTTTAGTCTGAATCAACAACTAAGACAGTGGGTTATTTTGTGGAGGTGGAAGGTTGGAAAAATAGAGCATTCTGTGCTTCTGGACTTTTTTGTCTTACCCCATGGCTTAGGTTTTAGCATGAAACTCCCAATTTACATTAATTGATGGGACAGGAAAAATTCTGGAAATAATGATTTTCAAGGGTACAAAATGACGAACACTATCCAAGAAGCAGATAAAGACTGGTGGGTTATCATTTGAGGGAAATAAATGAGGGAAAAGAAAAATTTATTGGACTTTGGAATATAAAAAATAGGTCTTTCATACTTATTGGCAATTGGATCCCCCATGTTAGGCATGGATATCCACTTTCTCTTTAACTCTTGGCCAACATTTTCATGCCTTTATAGTATTTCAGAAAATCTTCTACTTATGGTACAAAGCTATTCAGGGCTTCATAAATCTATTGATTTTTTTGGAATTTATTTAATGAGATCCCCTCTCACATCAGCCCATTGGCCCTGAGTTTTTTAAATGTAATGAGAAAATGTTCTGTAACCACAATTTGCATCACCTTGGAAATTGAGTGCCTTGAAAATGAATTTTAGAATGAAGTTTGCAAATTCTTCTGATCCAGGAGCTTCTATTCAATTATTCAAAAATTAATTAATGTGAAGAAGTAATATTAATCTGTCATACATATTAAAATAAACTCACAAAGAATTTGGAGAAAACATCACTTGTGTAATAATTGCTTTGGAAATGCTCAAAGGGAAGATAAACTGCACTATAAATGACCAAATCTCTTGAAGGTGTTTGTGCTTTTTTTTGCTGAATTTCTGCTTTTATTAGCCAATATTCTTGACCTTCCCTGGGTATCATCAACCTTTTAGGGTTATTAAAATTAGCTATGGGGGGAGAGATGATAATGATGATGAATATTCAGAATATTTGGATGATTCAGTTTCCATTGTCTCAGGGTGATTGATAGCAGACTAAATTCCCTTTTAGGGTGTTCTTCTGGTGTATTTTGAGGGAGGTCTTCCTTTTCTTTTTGTTTGTTGGGCAATAATTTTAAATATTGATGGATCCCTTTTATTTTTATTATTGTCACCTTGAGGTATTCCAGGTGTATTCCTTAATTCAGGAGGTTCTCCATAATAATTGGAGTCCTCTTGGGCGTTGGGAATCTGCTCATATGCACTTTTTACAGATGAAACATTTTGAAAATTCTGAAGAGCAGGAGTAATCTCTGCCATTTTCATTTGAAAAAATACTCACCAATATCTTCAAATATTCTCTTGGAATAATTTTTTTTATTCTTAAAAACTGTAATTATCTTCCTTATAGACATCCTGTCAATAGGCTTATAAGGAAAATAAGAAAAAATTCCCATATAAGTGTAAAATACAACAACATTCATAAGTAGCTTCAGATTTGATTGTGAATGGAATTCTTCAAATTCCAGTTTTTGGAAGATTTTGAATGCACATTTGGTCTCTTGTATAAAGGTATTCCTTGATAATTATTGTAATTTTGGAACATTTCTCTTTTGAGGGGACTTTGGTTTTTGAATTCTCAAAACCCACTTGAAGTGCATAATTGGAGACCTTGAAATTGAGAGAACAGAGGTTATTTGGGAAATTCTTCACATGGACTATCATTTATTTGAAAACTCTGTTGATAATCTAATTAAATTGTTTTTTGAAGGCCATGTGGAGGGCCTTGACAACCTTCAAGAGGCTACCAGTGGACGTTTGAAGCCAAATTTTAACCATTGCATGGCCACCTTCCACTCTTGGAGTGGTGCCAAAACTCAAATTACGATGGGAATTGGTCCAGGCTGTAATAAAATACTCCCTCAGAGGTCTCGACGTATTGGAGAAATAGCCTACTACTGAAGGATTCTTGATTTCCTTTTTCATTTTTCCCAAGTTGTCCTTGAATAATTTCATACTAAAGGAGCACATCACCTGAGAAAAAAAGGCAAAATAATTTATAAAGAATTTAAAAGAAAGGGAAACAAGGAAGAAATGTTTACTTTATTTCAAAGTCTAATGTAATTTACAAAATCTGGCCCATGGTCAATCTTTTTCATGCAATGGGAAGATACATCCTTATTGATGTTCCAAATAAGAGCATAATCTTCAAATCTGGAAATATTTTTTGAAGGCATTTTTTCAAAGCCAAGTCCCTTTCAATAACAATAACTTGGATTAGCAAAACATTTTTTCTGTTGAGTACCATTCTTATATATTCTTCCAAGGCCCATAGGGAGGAATCTTATTTCTTGTATACCATTAAGCAGAAGGCCCTAGAAAAGGCCTTGTTTGTGGAGGTGAAAACAACAATATAAAAGAGGTTAATTCAATACCTATTTTTTTTATTAGTGAAATCCATTAAAACTGAATCAGGGAAGGTTTGGGAAACTTTTACAGCAATTGGATGAATGAAGAATAATTAATTAATATTATTTTCTTCATAATTTTGAGGTTTCCACACAAACGTTTCTTCCTTGAGGGTGTCAATTGATAAATTCATTGGTCCTTTCCTTTGATGTTTTCTTTTTTAATTTTCTTTTTTTGACTGTATATATCATTCAAGATGACAGGTCTATGAGATTGCCTTTGGCTGTATGATTGGGTCTGAATTTCTCTTGGCATATGCATTGATTCAGGTATTTAAGTAATTTGGGATGTTTCTTTCTTTTAAAAATTCCTGAAAGAAGAGTGAACCATTTTATTTCCAATGGGATCATAGTTGTGCTCTGAAGTTCTGAAAATAAGTGTCCAAGTGGTACTCTTAGAGCATTTTCTTGCATAAATCCTGAAATCAAAATCCAGTTTCTTTGGTTGAATGGTTTTGGTACCAGATTTATTGGGATTGGAAATACTAGACCTTTCACACCCTATATCAACTTATCAGAGGGTCTTATTTGACCTCAAGGTAGTAACAGAATACCCCTTTTCTCTGTAAAAAGATTTAACAAACTGACAGAGGTCCTCAAAGGTCTGTTATTCACCAGAAGTGGGAGTAACTAACATTTTGGGTTAAAACAAATGATCTATAATAAGAGGGGATGTGTGGGAAAAGTAAATTTCATGGGGGGAAAAAAGAATTTTTAAAGAAAAATTGAAAATACTTTGGAAAATAACAGAAAGTTTTCATAAAAATGAGATCAAAATATTTGGGGAAGAAAATATCAACAAATGAAATGATATATGGAGGAAAAAATAACAAAAAAAGGGATTATTTCAGGTTGAATTGAAGGTTTTATGAAGGAAATGGTCAAAAAAGAGATATTTTATGGCAAAGGTATAAAAGGAAAAAGGGATATGATTAATTTGTGAGGGAAGTTTAAAAACATTTTTTTTTTGGTGGGTTGAAGGGGCACTTTTATCAGGGTTTTTTTTTGAAAGAAAAATAAAAAAACCCTTTTTTATGCTTTTTGTCTGTTTTTGTCTCAATACAGGTTTTTTTATCCATTTTAAATGAAAAAGGGGTCCAGGAAAAAGCTTACATATTTTTACCAATGCCCTATAAAAATGAAAAATTTTGCTCATAATGGTATTGATTATGTAATTGATTGAAAAATGTGATTTTTATCTCCAGAATTATTAATAATATTTTTCTTTCTGGTGGATAATGAATTAATAATTTAATAAATTTCAATCTCTGGAATTGTTATATCCATTAATCCCTCAATGAAACTCTATTCTAATATCCTCTGATTTTCTTGGTAACCTGATTTTTTATAAAGGTAATTTTGTTGCATTGTAGAATTTGAATACCATGATGACCTCTTTTTAAGCTTTCTGTATTAATTATTTGAAAACTTCAATTCTTAATTATCTTGTAATATATTTTCATTTTTTCTTTTAATGAAATATTTAAATTACTTTTGACCTTAAATATTCATAATTTCTGTAAAGGAATTACCATGATCAATCGCCATAAAATAATACTCAATATTAATATGAATTCTTTTTATTGATTTCAAACTCATTAACTTAATTAATTACTCTTCAAAAGGAGTAGGTGAAGAAGCTTTCAATGTAAGATGTGTCTATGAAACTGTTTATAATATTACTATTAATCAACAGTAGTATGACTGTTCTTATGAAATATAATAATAAAAATTATTATAACCACAATTAAATAATTAAAGAATTATTTCTTCTACGTTTTAACACTACTAGTGATTATAACAGTAAGCAGTAATTGTCTAATAGAATCAATTACAAGAAGAATTTAATAATAAAGACTTATTTATTAAAATATTGAAATTATTTTAAGATATAATTATCTTTTACAAGAATAATTATAATGATTATTCTTGAAGAAAACTATCACTAGCAAAAAACTTACTCACTAATACTCCAAAGAACTTATTGAAAGATAGAAGTAGAGGAATTTGGCGTAGAATTGTGGATTTAAGGGATCAAAATGATTTATAACTTTATTACAACAATATATAGTTGATTTCTATCATTTCACATCTTTCTGATTGATTAAGAGAGAATTAAAACACTTCAGAAAAGATTTAACTAATACTTACTTGTTGGTAATAAAGGTATAATTCATAATGTGATGATGATGTGGGAAAAAAAGCAAGAGAAGGCCACTTTTAAGTGTAAGACAGCTCACAGAGGCTTTCCATAGAGCAAACTGAAAAAGCAGTGAGTGAGGAAGCAATAAACCTTGTTGGATTATTGATTGCATCATCAGTTCTTGTGTAAGATTATTATAATTGCTTAATTGAGGTTTTTACATGACTACCAACCCATTTATGGTTATAAATAAAAGGAGTAAAAACTGTAAATCTTCTTTTATTTCAAAAAAGTCATTGATTTCCTAAAGTTATTAATGTTATTGGAAATTTCATCCCAGAATGTATTTTCTGTAAATTTTTGAAGATTCTGTGTTTCACATGGAATCCTCAAAAATGGACTGTAAGTAAAACTTTTAATTTTACATATGAAAGTATAATTATTTTTGATTTTTATATGGATTATACAGCTCTCAATTGGTCCTGAAATTTTCAGAAATATTAATTAAAAATTGTATTTTAATGAATTTTTGAAGTATTTCCCCTCATTCTACGTAGAATTGCAAATAGCACTATATTACTGGTTGCTATGAGGTAAATAAATGGATACTAGTCCAAAGAGGGTTTTAATTAATCTTTTGGGGCTTATCCATGTAAAATCATTAATAATTGACATGGTTACAGGAGTCTAAGTTGCTCTTTACCTCCTTGGCACATCAAAATAGCAGGTTATTTGCTATTTTCTTATGATTTACTGAAGTTGTAACATGGTAACCAAGCTCCCAAAAGGTTTTAGTTTACCAATTAGGCCAAGATCAGCCATAGATCCAAGCTTTGGAGCTGTCCATGCCTCAGAGGCCTCAGAAGTTGGGTACCCTGGCTCTCTTTGATGTCTTTTGTCCCACTTGCCTATTTTTTACATCAAAATAGAATTTTAAGCTTCAAGTGAGATATCCACTATGGGTGTACCAAAGGTGCATGTAAGAATACCATAATATTAAGTTCCCAAAACATTCATAACACTATTCTTAGTGTATATGTAACATGGGATTTCTCACATTCCCATTATTTTGGTGTGAAATAGAGAAAAAGAATATTTTTCACAGATCTTTTATGTGGTATTGAAGTATTTTCCATATTACCACCTCAAAGAGTTAATTTGAGCTTATTCACTCTATGGAGCTACCCTAGGTGAATTTTTGTGTAGAATCCAAATCTGGCCTTAAATCCATGGATTTACGTACTCAATAAAAAGTTATGCATCTTTTCTGAAATAAAAAATGATGAATTCTGAATATATGCATGACTTATGGGTTATGCATAGTTCAGAATTTATTTTTAATATAATTGTGGCCTATTTGGGTATGTAAAATATACCTCAAGGCTCACATTCCCTCCCACCAAAAAATAAAATTGTACTACAATTTTATCAATGGTATAAAAGAAGAAAAAGGCCCCAAAGGGGGTTAATGTCCACTGTCCAACCTCTTTACATTACTCATATCAAGTAATTTAAAGCAGATTTATAGACATATTCATGCTTGTGGCCTTCTTTCATGTGTAAATTGTCTTAAGAGTTTATCTGAGTCAGGTATTTCTGATTCTTCTGGCTATTCATCTTCATGTACTGGATTTCTATATGTGACGAGATATTCTCTCTGATTTTTACCCCTAAGTCTTCTTTCTTTTATGACTTTCTTTATTTTTCTTTTTTCACTCTGTTCCCCTGGTGGTACAGTCAAAGGAGTTGGGTTCCTTAAATGAAACAATTCTTTGTCAGTTGGTTGATAAGGTTTGATCAAGCTGACTGGAAATTTTGGGTGTTTCTTTTCCAATTCACCACTTAATTCCACTTGAACTGCATTGGTTCCATGTAAGGCAACAATAACAAAAGGTCCTACATAATAATCTTTAAGTTTCTTTTGGCCTTTGATATTATTAAAATTCAAGGTTGAAACTAGAACTAAGTCCCCTACTTTGAAGTCTGGTACTTTGTGACTCTTGTCCCACTTCTGTTTAGCATATTCAAAAGCATCATTCATACTCTGTTTTGCTTGATGTTTCACTTTATCAAGCATTATTTTGATGCTGGAAGCTGTAGGATGAGTTTCAATCAAGTCTTTCCTCAGTGTATCTTCTGGGAGTCTTGGATTCCATCCTTCTTCTAGCATAGCAAGAGTTTGACCTGTGGAAGATTGGACTGATGTCTTATATGCCAATTCTAATGCAGGTATCAGAGTGCACCAGTCATGGGTAAAGCCATCTGAGTCTTTGAATTCTAACCCATAAGCACAAACTCGCCTTATCATGTCTTCCAAAGTTTGAATCATTCTCTCTGCTAGCCCATCTTTTTGAGGGTGATATGCTGTAGAGAATGATAACTTAGTCCCAAACAATCTATGAATATTGGTCCAAAGTGCAGATGTGAACTTGGGATCTGTGCCACTTATGATATTCTTAAATAATCCTGCATGAGAAAGAACTCTACTCCATAGAAGAAGAGCTGCATCCATAGCTGTGTAATCTTTATGACAGGGTAAGAATATGGGAGTCTTGCTATATCTGTCTACAATCACTAAACAGGCATTATAATGTTTGTCACCACTTGGAGGAAGCTCTGTGACCCAATACATGTGAAGAACTTCCCAAGGGGATTTTGGCTCTTGAATATGGATCATAAGTCCAAATTTCTTGCCTGTACTCCTGTTTGCGTTTTAGAATCTGTCACAGGAATGGCAATATTCAATGGTCTCTTTTCTCAAAGATGGCCACCATGCACAGTTCTTTACTTTTTCAAGTGTTCTGTCCTCTGACAGGTGTACAGAGTAGATGCTATCATGGCATTCATGAAGAATGGTATTGATAAGCAGTCTACTACACAATGTCATCACACAAGAATGTTTGGTTCTGTGGTAAATTATTCCATCAAACAAGTGAAACCTTCCTTCAGAATAGGAACTTTTCCAAACTTCATCCAGTGCATTGACTAAAGATTGATCTTTTCAGTCTTTATCTAAGAAGGAAGTCAATATATGGCAATTCTTGTCTTGCTTATAAGATTCTCTGACTTCTTCAAAGAATTCAGTCCCAATATCAGTTATGTTAATTCCTTCAATTGGAATATGTGGTTCTGCTTCCAAAGGTAAATAAGCTGGGTTATCAGGAGTGTTGGCTAATTCCCATCTGCTAAGTCCATAAGCATTCTTGTGAATTTTTCCTGCTTTGTGAACTATGGTCATGTTTCCTCTATATTCTTGAATAGCTATTTGCCATCTCAACATATGTCTGTTGGGAGCTTTCATGTTAAGAAGTGATTTCAGGTCATTACATTCAGTTATCACTTCAAAAACACTTCCATAAGGATAATAGTGTAATTTCTCAAGTGCCCATACCAAACATAAGCACTCCATTTGGCTTGCACCATATCTAGCCTCTGTTGGTTTGATTTGTCTTGAGATGTAACCAACTGGTCCTTCTGTAGGTTTGTCATCAATAATTTGGACTTGGTACAGGGCTGCCCCTAATCCATCTCCACATGCATCAATTTACAATTTAAAAGGTATATTTCAGTTAGGCATGAGGAGTAAAGGTGCTTCTGTAAGAGATTTCCTTATCTTCTCATAAGCTTTAATTCTCTCCTGTGTCATCTCAAATATTGTTTGTTGATCATAGATTCTATGGAGTGACTTGGCTAGAGTTGCAAAATCTTTCAGGTGTTGCCTGTAATAGCTGGCAAATCCAAGAAGAGACATCATTTCTTATTTATTCTGGGGTATTGGCTTAAGTAACACCGCTGCCACTTTGTTTTGTCAATACCCAAGCTTAGACCAGAAACAATATGTCCTAATGGTTTGAGTTCTTCAAAACCAAAATTAAATCTCTTGAGTGAAATCTTCATATTCACTTCTGCAACTTTGTGAAGTACTCTTGAAAGTCTTTCAAGGTGTAAAGACCATGAATCAGAACATATGATAATATCATCAATATAAATGATAAGCCATCCTTCAGATAATTCTGTAGGGAAGATGGTATTCATCATTCTTTTATAATGAGATGGTGCATTTTTGATACCAAATGGCATTCTAAGATATTCATAAATACCACAGTGAGTGATAATTTTAAGTAATTTCTTATCTTTAGGCATCAAAACATTTTGATGAAAGCCTTTCAATGCATCCATTGATGTTATAAACTTGGCTTTAGACAATTGGGTCAAGGTTTCTTGTATTCTAGGAATTGAATACCTATCTGGAACTGTGTAGGTATTCAATGCTCTAAAAGCTCCAACCATCCTTGATTTATCATTATGCCAAGCAATAATAACAGGTGTTGTCACTTCAACTTCTTCATTATGGCCTACTTTCCTTAGTACACCAAGTTGGATCAACTCTTGGATATGTTTTTCCAAGGCTTCTCTAGATCTGGGACTAGCTGGATAAGCTGGTCTTCTAAGGCCTGGAGGGTATGGTCTGTCAATATTAAGAGTAATATCAACTTCATGCCCTTTTATAGTGCGTAATGGTCCATTATCAGAGGCAAAGGCATTCTTATATTTGTATAACACATCAATAAGCTCATGTCTCATCTTTGTTGACAATGATGGATTAATTTGTGCTTCAACAAGTTGATTAGCCAAAATTCTTCCTTATAATTATCTTTCTTGGAAGATACTATTGATATTTGTTTGTACATATTGGAAAAAGCAGATTTTTGTCTTTTGTTTTCTCCAATTGTGAAATATCTGTCTTTATGGTTATTGATGTCAATACCATAAATATTCAACTAATCATTTCCAAGGATGATATGTTGAGATGTGAAATTGTCCATTACTACTATCTCTGTCTTCATTATTATGCTTCCTGCAGGGTGTGGGAACACAATATTAGTGTCCAATATGCCCAAAGGGTACATATTGTTCCTGGCACTACTAAATTGCACACCTTCAATTGGTAATAGATGGTTTTTCCATTCAGGAAGTATAACTTGGAGATAATCTTTGCCCACACACGTTTAAAATGCCCCTGTATCCAAATTTACTTTGGCTTCAATATCATTCATCAGAATTGATGTGATACAAGATGCTCCAGCAGTATAACCTTTTCCTCTAGCAGGTTTGGTTCTACACATTCTGGAATCTTGGATATTGATCAGCTTATGACAGTCCTCACTGTACTGTGGCAAGTGAGTATGGACTCCTGTGACCTCAAAGAAAGCTGTAATGTTTTCAATTGTATAGTCCTCTACTGGTGTATCCTCAGAGACTGCAGAATATAGGTCAGATTCTTCTTTCTCTTCAGTACACTGAACTTCTTCAATGACTTGAACTTCATTGATTTTTGTCTTTTTGTTGCAAGTGTTCGCTAAATTTGACGTTCTTCCACATTTATGACACTTCAAGACAGGTTTTTCAGGTCTTCTGTCCTCTCTAGAAATCTTTGGGACCATCTTGGACTCTATAGAGATTTTAGTCCAAGTCTTACCAATTCTTCTTCTAGTAATGATATCTTCAATTGCATTAATGTAGTCCTATGTTAAACAGGGTTCTGCACTTGATAGAATGTTCTAGTTCTCCTTCACATTTTCTTAATATTTTCATATTAATCATAGTATCAGACATATCTGTTGTGTAAAGAAGATAATCTGTCTTTTGGCTTGAAGAACCAAGTCAGTGGTTTATCTTTTTCTGAGTTGAAAATGGCACTTTCAAAAGCATTTTCCATTTTAAAACTCCAAGAATTATTGGCCTATTTGGTAATCATTTCAGATTTCCACCAAGACCAATCATGTTTTCCATGATCTATCCTCATCTTTTAATACCATTTCTTTGCAGTTCTGGTAAAAAGAGAGTGTAATTTGCCCACTATAATTTCATCAGGTATGTGAAAATCTTCTTGCAACATATCAATAGTTTTGATGAACTCAATATGGTTGTATTCTCCTTCACCAGAGAATGTTGACCATTCTTCCAATTTGGGAATATCTTTTGCAGAGATAACATTTCCTCCTAAGAATGGGGTCAAACTTCCTTTAACAGAATGTTTTTCTTCAGTCAAAGGTGTAGAATGTCTTGGCATATGTGGTTCATCATTCTTATCAACTTTCTCTACATTTCCAATGATTTCATTCTTTAATTTCTTCCTTTCACTGTCACTTTTTGCCAAATTTGTAGCAAACTTCTTGGTATTTTTAGCTATTTCCAAGACATGATCTTTCAGAACTTTAAGTTGATCATTAATGTTTAAAATCGAAAGATCTTCCATTTCATCATTTTGAACTTGATATTTACTCTCAATTCTGTCACATGTATTGGTAAGTAATTCCAGTGTGGTAATTACAGATTTATGCATTTCAGCAGACTGTTTGTTATTATTTTTTAAATCATTGATTTCCAATGTTCTTTTAGTTAACTTCCCATCAAGCTTACCAATTTTTACATCAATATTGGATTGAACAAAATGTATTTCATCTATTATTTACGTGGAAATTTTCTGTTCATCCTTTCCTGCTCCTTGGCTGTAAATTCCATGAGAGTGCTGGCCATATTGAACACACTGTCCACGGCTGAAGGCTCCAATTTGGGAATCCTCTACCCTTGTGGGTAAGGTCTGTTCCAATTGGCTTTTCCTTTGCCCTTGCCTTAAAGGTTCTTGGAACCTCTCTGTTTCTCCTGAGGTCCTTTGGGCTTGTCTTTGGACACTTCTGGAGCTGGTAGACGCCACTGGGCCCTCTGTCTCCAAAGCTGGAGTCTTTCCAGCTCCTTCTTCTGGTCTATGGATAAAAGACTTTTGTTCTTCAACCAATTCTTTATCTTTTTGACCTTGTCTTTGCAAGAAAATGGGCTCCAACCTCCTAAGAGCTCTATGGTCTTCTCCTGACCCAGAAAGCTCTTGATGTGTAAGTAGGAGTTCATGGCCCCCTGTCAAAGGCTTGGGCATATTTCCCACTCCTCTTCTTTCGCTGCTCTGAACCAATTTTTGTATTGGAATTGATAAATTTCTATTTCTGCCACTTAAAAGTGGTTCAGCCCTTAAAATATTATCATGAATCAGTTCAGATTCAGAATTTACATCAAAGTTTGTGGGTACATACTTTGGGGAATGGGGGGCAACTCTGGCATCCTCCATATGTGTCTTTCTTGAGGAAGATTTGACACTTATGGATTTGGTCTTGCCTCTTCCTTGTCCACATCCATCTGGCTGGACTGAATTGTTGCTTCCATTTCTGGTATGCACCATTTTAACATCAATTTCAAGATAAAGAGTGAAAATATAAAGATAAAACACACCTTTTGGTGGTAATTTAGTCTTTTCAGAGTTGAATAAGGTGCCTCTTTTAGCAAATTGCACTTCAATACTGTCCTCAGATTCTTCTTCTGAAGATTCTGGACCGGTAATATATCTCTTACTGAGTCTGTTACCAGCTGCACAGTATTTGATTGAAGACACTAGAAAAATTACAAAAGAGAAAAATTATTGTTTATACTTTTTAAAATATTTTTAAAGATTTTTTAAAGGTTTTATTTTTTTAATAAAAAAATTATTCTTTTCAAAGAAAAAAAATTAAAATGTAAGATTTTTGAATCAAAATCAATTCAGATTAACTCAAAGAATAATTTTATAAGTTTTTGAATGTGAAAAAGCCACATGTAAAAAAAGTATAAAATTAAACCAAATTCCTCAATGAAAAAGATTTTAAGACAATTTCAAAAATACAAATAATTTTAAATTCAAATTGAAATAAAAAATATTCAATTAATATATTTTAGAGCTTAAAAATATATGAATTAAGGGTACAAGGTTCAAAAAACATGGCTAGGCCCCCAAATGTAAGATGTGGTAGGTATGGTGGTTTTTTAGAACACAAAAATGAGGTCTAGAATATGATTAAAGCCAAGTCTATGGATAAAATCATGGCCAGGCCCCCAAATGTAAGATGTGTCTATGAAACTGTTGATAATATTACTATTAATCAATGGTACTATGACTGTTATTATGAAATATAATAATGAAAATTACTATAACCACAATTAGATAATTAAATAATTATTTCTTTTACGTGTGATACACTAATAGTGATTATAACAGTAAGCAGTAATTTTCTACTAGAATCAATTACAAGAAGAATTTAATAATAAAGACTTCTTTATTGAAATAATGAAATTATTTTAATATATAATTATATTTTACAAGAATGATTATAATGATAATTCTTGAAGAAAACTATTACTAGAAAAAACCTTTAATAATTAAGAAAACTTACTCACTAATACTCCAAAGAACTTATTGAAAGATAGAAGTAGAGGAATTTGACGTAGAATTGTGGATTTAAGGGATCAAAATGATTTATAACTGTATTACAGCAATATATAGTTGATTTCTATCATTTCACGTCTTTCTGATTGATTCAGAAAGAATTAAAACACTTAAGAAAAGATTTAACTAATACTTACTTGTTGGTAATAAAGGTAAAATTAATAATGTGATGATGATGTGGAAAAAAAAGCAAGAGGAGGCGTCTTTTAAGTCTAACACAGCTCACAGAGGCATGCCATGGAGCATACTCAAAAGCAAGTGAGTGAGAAAACAATAACCCTTTTTGGATTATTGATTGCATCATCAGTTGTCACATAAGATTATCATAATTGCTTAATTGAGGTTTTCACGTGACTACCAACCCATTTATGGTTAAGAATAAAAGAATTAACAACTATAAATCATCTTTTATTCAAAAATAATCATTGATTTCCCAAAGCTATCAATGTTATTGGAAATATAATCACAGAATGTATTTTCTGTAAATTTTTAAAGATTCTGTGTTTCACATGGAAGCCTCAAAAATGGACACTAAGTAAAGTCTTTGATTTTACATATGAAAGTATGATTCTTTTTGATTTTTATATGAATTTTACAGCTCTCAATTGGTCCTGAAAGTTTCAGAAAGATTAATTAAGAACTGTATTTTTAATGAATTTTTGAAGTTTTACCTCATTTCTACATAGAATTGCAAATAGCAGTCTATGGCTGTTTGCTATAAGGTAAATCAATGGATACTAGTCCAAAGAGGGTTTTAATTACTCTTTTGGGGTTTATCCATGGAAAGCCATTAAGAATTGACATGGCTACAGGAGTCTAAGCTGCTCTTTACCTCCTTGGCACATCAGAATAGCAGGTTATTTTCTATTTTCTTATGATTTACTGAAGTTGTAACATGGTAACCAAGTTCCCAAAAGGTTTTAGTTTACCAATTAGGCCAATATCAGCCATCTATCCAAGCTTTGGAGCTGTCCACGCCTCAGAGGCCTCAGAAGTTGGGTACCCTGGCTCTCTTTGATGTCTTTTGTCCCGCTTGCCTATTTTTTACATCAAAATAGAATTTTAAGCTTCAAGTGAGATATCCACTATGGGTGTACCAAAGGTTCATGTAAGAATACCATAATATTAAGTGCCCAAAAAATGCATAACACTATTCTTAGTGTATATGTAACATGGGATTTCTCACATTTCCATTATTTTGGCGTGAAATAGAGAAAAACAAAACTTTTCACAGATCTTTTATGTGGTATTGAAGTATTTTCCATATTACCACCTCAAAGAGTTAATTTGAGCTTATTTACTCTATGGACCTACCCTAGGTTAATTTTTTCTGTAGAATCCAAATCTGGCCTTAAATCCATGGATTTACTTACTCAATAAAAAGTTATTCATCTTTTCTGAAATCAAAAATGATGAATTTTGAATATATGCATGACTTATGGGTTATGCATAGTTCAGAATTTATTTTTAAGATAGTTGTGGCCTATTTGGGTATGTAAAATATACCTCAAGGCTCACATTCAGTGAACTATTATTAGGCTATCTTGAACCTGAAAAATCCTAAATTAAAATAATTCTTTATAATAGAATACCACATAGAACATTCTGTGTTTTTAAATCCAAAGAAAACCTTTTATAATCTGAGTGGGCTGCAATATATCCTTCTGGGAAAATATTTTTTAATTTTTCATTTATACTTCATCATATTTTAGATTGTCCAAGTATTCTTTATTTTTTTCCCATCATCTCTTTGGCTCTTATTAATCTTCAATCTTATCATAAGTTAGAAATTTGTTTTTTCATTGATTTTATAAATCCTCCACCAGCTACCACCACCTGCAAAATGAGTTGGGAATAATTTGTTGATTTGATTTCCAATAAATCAAAGTATTTCTTCTAATAGAATTTTAATTTGTTTTTGATATATTTCTTCCCATTTTTTAATAATTGACTTTGGATTTAATGCTTTTATAAACCATAAATCATTCAATAATTTTTCATCTTTTATTCAATTTATGTATGCCAATTCCTTAATTGTTAAAGGAAAAAATAACTAATTATTCATTTATTTATTAACTTTTTACTAAACCTTTGTATTTTCTGTTTATCTTCCTTCCATTTCCTTCATGGCTAATATTAATATTTTGTCTTGAATTTTTCTCTTGAAATCACTCTAGGGGTTGAATTAAGGTTGGCCTTCATTGATGTTATTTTAATAATGCTTACCTACTCACCATAATAATAGAAATTTGTAAAAATTTAATCCACCATCCCATTCCAATTTCAAAAGAATTAATCCTTCTGATTATGGCATGCTTTTTCCATAAGATCCAATCTAATCAGCCTTCTAATCACACAATTTCCTTTAATTCTTTTTTAACTCAATTAATTTCATGTGATTATTGCAATATTTCTCATAACTAATTCCCTTCTATCATCAATAAATTCAATCTGATAGCATTAAATACCCATGTATCAAATAATAATACAATTTCAATATAGGAAAAAAGAAAAATTAAAGTGATAAAAGTAGAGATTCCTCAAAGATAGCTGGCTTAAGACATTGGAACATTAAGAGAAGTGGAGTGTTATCTATAAGTCCCAACCACAACTATTAATCATAGTTCAAGATACCTCTATAAAAACCGAAAAATGACCCATATTTTTTCATTAATCAAACTCTACCTTTCAACTTATCTGTCCTTAATTATTCAATAAACTCATTAAATTATCCATCACCCATCCTTTCAGCACTCATTATTTTGATTAATAAGCTAGCATCTAATAAGAAAGATGTAACTATTAACAACAAACTTTCAGGTGGAATCATGATGGTTATTGGCTTTAGACAGGAATCCTTTATGGTAAAATCAGCTAGAGTGTATTCAAGAAACCCAGGATTAACTCTCAAAAAAATTGAATATTGCAATTAATATAATAAGCTGAAATATTTTGATCAATTCATTCACCGGATCATTTCTATTTTATCCAAACCTTCCGGTGAAGAAGCTAAACAGCTTTTTAAATAAGCCAACCTTCGCAGCTTTATTAAAACTCATTGATACAACATTAATGAGCTCCAATTTGATTCAAATTTTATAATAAGAAATGGCTTTCATAATAAGTTAAATTTAAATAAAAATTAAATCAATCCTTTTACTTATGAATTATTATGTTTTAATCAAAGGGAAGACTTCAAACCAATCTCAAATCCATTGGATATGGCCTAAATTTTATTTTATTTTTTTCAATCGGACTTTAAAAAGCAACCTGGAATCATGGAGGTGCTTTTTAAAACATAAATAATATTTCATCAATCCTCAAAACTATCAAAATATCTAATCAATAGAAAAATACTTTTTTTGGATTTCCCTTTAAAACTAATAGGTATTTATTTTATTTTGGTAATTTTTTTCTTGAAATGATTACTTAAAAAGGAAAAGAAAACATTTTTGATAAAGTCAGTAGAAATAGACAAGATTCATTAAACTAAAAAGATCAAAAGAGAGAAATTAAAATGGTCTTGAAGTGGTCTCATGATGACATATCTTATAGCTCTAAGAAATATTGAGTTAAGCTCTACCAATTTTCTGTCTTTTTCAACTATATTTGGGTTGGTTTTGTAACAACGCTTCATTTTATTAAAATAAAAACTATTTTGAGCTATACCATAATAATATTCAAGCACTTACCCTTTCCCTCATGTTCCAAATTTTCTCTTGAAAATGATTTTTTCAAATCTTCTATAGCTTGAGAGTATTCCTATCTTCAAACATATCCTCTCCTTGATTCCTAATTGAGTAAAACATATTACTCAATATAGCTCATCCAGTTACCAAATTGAAAAACTTCTCCGTCTCTTCTTCATTCCACATTGTATTTTAAATTCAACTTTTTGAATACTAATACCCTTTCAATATCCCAATTTCATTTCTAAATCAAGCTCTTGATTCGGGAAGACAAAGTTTGAATGATATTTTGTCCTCATTGTGAGCAATAACTCCCTTATACACAGGATTAATATATTTATAGCTGCAATAATCTGAATATTGAGCTAAATTATTTATCCTTTGAATTAAACGACTATGGTATTCTTTTTACATTCATATCTCTATACACATTCAAATAATTTATAAAACCTGTTTAAGTATTATTTAATGAAATAAGATGGTTTCCTATTTCAAAAACAAGATGGAGTGACATTTAGTATCTAATCTCAAACATATTAAAAAGTAATAGCTGTTCATCAATTTTCATTCAAAACATTATTTTTCATTCAGACGCACCTCATTTTCTGGTTAAAGTATGATTCCCAATACTTTTATGGTCTTTTTTACCAGGATATCAAGCTTACCTATATAGAACAAATGAATCCTATAGATCACTATTATTTAATAACACCTTAGGATTCCACCCTTTGATGAGAATTGGCTCACTTGAAGAATATTTTTTTTAAATCTTACCAAGAAGTAAATAATAAAATTGATATATAATATGATAGTCACTTACTGACCTCAAACCACATACCAATCATCCCCAATTAAGCACCATTTCAATTATATCCTTATATTAATATAGAAATGTATAATCAAATTTAGGGGTCTCATTGTTTAAATTCTGGAATATCTTTAAGCATATTAAATCATCCTTCAAATAAAACATGAGTTTTTTGGAAAAAAAATTTGATTTTTTTTAGAGAAGCTTTTTAAGTCATTCCTTATATTTATCTATATATATTATGATGAAAATTCCATTTCCTATCATACCTTCTTCAATAAATTTAATTTAACTAAACATTATCATTTTCAACTTTGTAGACTTCCAAAATCCTATACATAATATAATTTAGTTGATTATCAAATGAGGTTTTATGGATGTTTCTTTTGAAGAATTCTGCAGAAGTAGTGGATGGAAACGGGTATGAAGAATAAATTTTGATGGTAATGATAACTAATAATAGAAGGATAGTATGAATTCTTAATTTTCAGAAAATTGATTCAATTTGATGATGGATTAGGAGAAAAAAAAATATAGTTTTTTATTACCTTAAAGCTTTTTCCTAAATTCTTGAGGTAGTTTTGAAATACAAGTTGAATTAAGGATTTGTGTCAGGAAAAATTGGATTTTTTAAAGTGAGATTTAGAAGTATTGAAAATACTTATCATTTAGTGAGATTATAAATTAAAATTTGGTAATTTTACATAGAACTCTCACCCAAAAAAACACATTCCCTCTCTTCTAATGATAATATTAAGCATAATAATATTGATAGTAATAAGATAGAAATAATTTTTTCTTTATGAATTAGGAAAAAAAAAATTCTGAAAATTTATTTTAGTTGAAACTATCTTTGTATAGCTTTTACTTGAGTATATCTCACTATGATAATTCTTAACTTCATTCAAAACCCTCTTTTAAGCTCAGGTATATTTATAATACCCTCTCCCCTCACCTCCCCCCATCTGAGAAAACATTAATAAGCTTAAAAAATAGTTGAAAATTTCAATAAAGCTAAATAAATCCTATAATATTAATTTAATTGGATAAATACTTTCTAAAAATTCAATTATACTTGAATTTGTATATTAATTAAATGAAACTTCATCATAATTTAATGTAACTTCTTGTCATGCTGAGTCTATCATAAGAGTGTATGATTGTATTTACAAGCTTTAACTATGACTGTGACACAGTAAAAAATGGTAATAAAAGATTCTTTGATTGTGATAAGGGTTTAAAATGAGATAATAAGGGCTTTACTATAATGATAAAGTGGTGGTGAGTGCTGCTGGAAGCCCTGTGTAAGGTTTGACTATGAAACAATAAGTAAAAATTACTAATATTTCACTTATTGTACTATTAATGTCCTTATAAATAAATTGAATAAGTTAAAAAATAATTATAATAATAAAGAATTATTATAATTATGGCGTTAAATCATCATATTATTAAATAAATATAATAATATAATTTATATTATAAAAAATAATATATATAAAATAAATATATCAATATAAGATAATTAATATATTAAAAAGCACTTTATTATTGTTACCAACAAATAATAAAGGTGTAGAAAATTGTTTTTTATTAATAAAAAACAATTAATAACAATAATATTACCAATATTAAAGTTATAAATTAATATAAATACTTTTCATATCAATTATGAATTATTAAAAAGTAATAATAGAGAAAGATTATTATAATAAGAGAAATAACCTACTTTTAATGCTTAATATAATAATTTTGAGTAAATTTACACCTAGAAATGTAAATACAACTTATTTAAATTGTAGTTACAATAAATTTTAAGAGAAATTACAAATTTTCTTGGCTTTACGTGGAATTGAGGTTTTTGAGAGAAATTTAAACAAAACAATTAAATAATTGTAATAATTACGTCAAAGATGAAGATTATTATAAGATGATCTTTGGTATTTAGTAATATAAAAGTTTTATATATGAATAATAAAGAAATTACCTTTTTATTTAATGATTTAATGTTTTGTAAGCGTCTGAGGGGAAAACAGAGTAAAAAGAGCTCTATTTATAGTAAATATCTCCCTCCTAGAGTCCACCAGGCTGCTAGTAGATGTGCACTGATAATATCTACTGGAATTGATCAATATTTTAAGGTTTGGTGATGATTACATCATGATTAGACCATATTATCTCATTATTACGCCATTATTTAGAGTTATCACTATAACTCTAAGTTTGATGACGTCAAGGCTTGGCAGAACCCCAAATTTCATGGATTTTATTAGTTCTAATCATAAACTAACAGGATTCACCAATTTTATGGCTCATATGACTGTTAAACTTAATTTGAAGTTACAGTGAGTGATCATAAATGATCAAATTAAGCTCAAACTTTGATCCTGAATAACTTTTGAGATTTACACGCTACAGCAATTCAGAGAGTTAATTCTAATAGCATGGAATAACCTCATTATTCTTTCAAGAGCATTTTATTACATCATCAAAACTCCATTTTTGATGATTTTTCTTGTAACTCATGTTTTCTGTCGAAATTGAATATTTTAAACTTCAAACTATGATTTCAAGAAGTTATACCTTGAATATTATAATGAAAAATACATCATTCTTCACAAATGAGCTAGTAGAATCCAGCTGTATACTTTTTTTAAGTTTCGACCACTTTCACAACAAAGTGGTCAACAGCTCTGTTGATTTTAGTCAATAATCCCTTACAGGTTTTAACCTTGTTTATAACTTGTGAAATAAGCTTCATTTCTGTATTCCTACAGTAATTACGTGATGACTTTATTTTTGGTTAATCACTCTATCATGCATATTTCAAAAGATATTAGCTAAAATCCTTGAATATATGCGTTGACCAAAAAAGTGCATATATTCAGCTTAATTCCTTAAGTATTGACTTTGGAGCTTAGCTTCTTAATTGTTTTATATGTGGATTTTTATGGAGAATCCAATGGTACCATTCATTTCACATTTTTGCTCATTGGTCTTTGAAATAAATAAGGATTTGTGTTTTTTATAAGGTATTATTACTTATAACTCATTAAATATTGGCTTTACAGATATGCAATAAAAATGGTATACGCGTATTTTACCATGGGTAATCCAATGGTATAATGTATTTCACATGTGTTTTCATTGGTTTTTAAGTTAAACCAACTTTTATGCCAATTTATGGCATTTTTGTAGTTTTAAGGTAATTATTTTAAATATTTCTTGTGACCTTTTTGGGTATGTGATCATATCTCAAAGGTTCACATTCCCTACCACCAAAAAAGATTGTACCACAATCTGATATGTGTAATTAGGGTATCATCCACTGTCCTACCTCTTCAATAGACTTTGTTAGTCTTGAAGCTCAATAATGCTTAACTTTTCTAATTTTCAGGTTTTCTTTCATGTCTGAACCTTCTTAGTAGTTTATCAGCATTTTCTATATCTTTCTCAAGTATCCATTCATCTTCTTGAGTTGAATTTCTATACCTTACAAGGTGTTCTCTTTCTTCTTTGTTTCTTTTCCTTCTTTCTTTAAGGACTTTTGCAATTTTCTTTTCTTCTCCTTCTTCCAAGGGGGGAATTTCAAGTGGGGGTTTATTTCTTAGTGGAAATAACTCCTTGTCACTTGAGCTGTAAGGTTTTATCAGACTTACAGGGGAAGTTGGGTGTTTGTTCATTAATTCACCTGTGAGTTCCAATTGCACAGCATTGGGTCCATGAGGTGCTTTTATCATAAATGGTCCTGCAAAGGAATCTTCCAATTTCTTTGGACCTTTTATGTTATTGAAATTAAGGGTTGATACTAGGACCAAGTCTCCTATTTTGAAGTCAGGTGGCTTATGACTTTTATCCCATCTTTCTTTTGCATATTTGAAAGAATCTTGCATACATCTGTTTGCATGGTGTCTTGCTTTGTCAAGCATTATCTTAAAGCTGTTTGCTGTTGGATGTATATCCACTAAGTCCTTTTTGAGGGTATCATAGGGAAGTCTTGGATTCCAACCTTTTTCTAGCATTGCTGGTGTTTTGCCAGTGGAAGAATGGATTGATGTTTTATATGCCAGTTCAAGAGCTGGTATTAGTGTACACCAATCATGGCTGAAACCATCAGAATCTGTGAATTCTAGTCCATAAGCACAGAATCTTCTTATCATGTCCTCCAAGGTCTGTATCATTCTTTCTGCTAAACCATCAGTTTGAGGATGGTAAGCTGTTGAGAATGATGATTTTGTTCCAAACAAGTTATGGAGATTTGTCCACAATGCGGAAGTGAACTTTGGGTCTCTGTCACTTATAATATTTTGGAATAAGCCTGTATGGCTAATAACTTTATTCCATATCATTATGGCTGTGTCCATAGCTGTGTCATCTTTGTGACATGGTAGGAACATGGGAGTTTTGCTATACCTGTCAACCAATACTAGGCATGCACTATAGCTTCTGTCTCCTCCTGGAGGTAATGCTGTCACCCAATCCATATGAGCTATTTCCCAAGGGGATTTTGATTCTTGTGTTTTGATCATCATTCCAAATTTCTTTCCTGTGGCTCTGTTATCTTTTTGACATCTGTCACAGGTTTGGCAGTATTCTGAAACATCTTTCTTCCAATTTGGCCACCAAGAGCAGGTTTTCACTCTTTCTAGTGTTCTGTCTTCTGAAAGATGTCCAGCTGCAACACTATCATGACACTCATGTAGAATAGTGTTTATCAGGGTTCTATCTGTTAAGGCCATAACACATGTGTGTTTTGTTCTATGGTAAAGGATTCCATCAAGGAGGTGGAATCTTCCTTCATCATATGCCTTTTTCCATGTTTCATCTAATTTTGATGAAAGTGATGGGTCTTTGCAGTCTTTCATTAGAAGTTGGCTTAAGATGTGGCAATTCTTGTCTATCTTATAGCTTTTTTTAACTTGGTTAAAGAATTCTGTGCCAATGTCTGTAACACATATTCCTTCTATGTGGTGCTCTTCCTGTGGTACCCATGCTGGGTTGTCAGGGGTATTTGCTAGAGCCCATCTGCTAAGACCATCTGCATTTTTATGATTATTGCCAGATTTATGAACAATAGTCATATTTCCTCCATATTCTTGGATAGAAATTTGCCATCTCAGCATATGTCTATTTGGAGTTTTCATATTTAATAGAGATTTTTTACAGCATTACAGTCTGTAATCACATCAAATACTGTTCCATCCAAGTAATAATGTAATTTTTCTAAAGCCCACACTAAGCAGGGCATTCCATTTGGCTTGCTCCATATCTTTCTCCTGTTGGCTTTATTTGTCTTGAAATAAAACAGATTGGTCTTTCTACTGGTTTATCATTGATAATTTGTGTCTGGTGTAGTGCAGCACCTAGTCCTTCTCCACAAGCATCAATGTACAGTTTGAAGGGTAGTTTCCAATCTGGCATTAGAAGAAATGGGCCATTTGTCAAGGAAATTTTCAATTCTTCATATGCCTTGACTCTTTCTTTTGTCATTTCATAGACTGTTTGTTGGTCACATAGCTTATACAAGGATTTATCAATTTTTGAAAAGTCCTTTATACGCTGTCTATAGTATCCAGCAAATCCTAGAAATGATTGCATTTCTTTTTTGGTTTGAGGCATTGGCTTAAGTAGTACTGTTGCTACTTTATTCTTGTCTATTCATAGACTAAGTCCAGATACAAAATGTCCTAGTGCTTTTAGTTCACTATATGCAAAATGACACTTTTTCAAGGAGATTTTCATATTCACTTGCACTATTTTTTGTAGTACCCTTTCTAGTCTTGTGAGGTGATTTTCCCAAGTTTCTGAGCAAACTATGATATCATCAATATAGATGATTAACCATCCTTCTGATAATTCTTCAGGAAATATGGTGTTCATCATCCTTTGATAATGGGAAGGTGCATTCTTTATGCCAAATGGCATTCTTAAGGATTCAAAAATCCCACAGTGGACTATTATCCTTAGTGGTTTCTTGGAATTATCTGTTAAGACATTTTGATGAAATCCCTTTAAGGCATCCATGGCTGTAATGAACTTAGCTTGTGACAATTGTGTCAATGTCTCATGGATTCTGGGTATTGGGTATCTGTCTGGAATGGTATAGGTGTTCAGGGCTCTGAAGTCTCCTACCATCCTTGATTTTCCATTATGCCAAGTTATAATGACAGGTGTAGTGACCTCTACCTGTTCATTATGTCCTACCTTTCTTAATACACCAAGGTCCATTAATTCTTTAATTTGTATCTCCAAGACTTCTCTAGCCCTTGGATTAGCTGGGTAAGCTGGTCTCCTTAGTAAAGGTGGGTAAGGCTTTTCCGCATTAATAATTATATCCACCTCATGCCCAATTATGGCACCTAGTGGCTCCTTGCCAGTTGCAAAGGCATTTTTTTACTTAAATGAGAGGTCAATCAATTTTTCTTTCATTTTTTCTGTTAATTCTTGATTTAATTCTGCCTCTTTCAGTTGTTCAGATATAAAAAGGTCCTTTTCTGGACTTTTCTCCTCATTCTTAATAGCTGTGATTTGTTTTTTGTTATTTAAGAAGCAAAACCTTTGTCTTTTGTTATCTCCTATGGTAAAATATCTGTCTTTTTGGTTAGAGATATCTATACCATAAATTGATAAGTAGTCAGTTCCAAGTATGAAGTGATTACTAGTACAGCTGTCAATTACTACAAACTCTACTTTAATTCTGACACATTGTGAAGGGTGAGGAAAAATTAGTGTTAAATCAATTATTCCAAGGGGCTTCATGCTCTCACTTGCACTACTAAATTTGACACCTTGTATTGGCATAAGTTTTTCTTGCCAGTCTGGGACAATGGTTTTTAAATAACTTTTCCCAACACAGGTGCAATATGCTCCTGTATCTAAGTTCACTTTTCCTTCTTGGTTATCAACAATAACAATACTTATACTTGATTTTCCAGCTGTATATCCCATTCCTTTTTCAGGTTTGGTTCTGTAAATTTTGGCATCTTGTATATTTGTCAGGTTTGTGTCAGATGTCCCAACTTGTGGTAAGTTTGAGTTAACATCCAGTACTTCATAAATTATATCAATATTATTAATTTGTGCATTAATTATATTAATTTCATCACTTTCAGAACTTTCTGACTCTTCTGTTTCTTTTTCAGAGTCAGATTCCTCCTCTTTGTCATTGTGGTTTTCTGTTTCCACAATTTCATTAATCTTTGCCTTTTTGAGGCAATTATTGGCTAAATGTCCAATACCTCCACATTTATGGCATTTTCTTTGCTCATTATTGTTGGATGTATTGGGCTTGAAAGATTATTTTGATTTATCTTTTTTGATAAATGGTTTATTTGTACTTTTAATGTCCAATTTTGTAAGGTGTGAATATGAAACTTTGATTAAAAATCAAGTACTTTTCCTGTCCTCAAAATTTGTATAAGGTAAAATTCAATTAAAAATAGTAAGAAATATCATTTTTAAGAGAAAACACACCAAATTTATTGTTTATAAATTTATTAGTATAAAACAATAATATTATAAAGATTTATTGTTTTACCAACAATAAAAATTTATCCAAAAATACTCTACAAGAGATATTTAAGGCTACAAAGGAAATTTCTTCAAGAGCAATTTCAATTGGGATTAATTGAGCAAAGAACTGCAAGCAATTAATTAAAGAACAGAGTCTTTGAAAAGAATA
This sequence comes from Austropuccinia psidii, assembly GCA_023105745.1. NCBI lineage: Eukaryota > Fungi > Basidiomycota > Pucciniomycetes > Pucciniales > Sphaerophragmiaceae > Austropuccinia > Austropuccinia psidii. The sequence continues at coordinate 53,932,586 of JALGQZ010000003.1, forward strand.
TTTAAAGAGAAAACACACCCAAAAGTGACCAGAGTGAATTTGGAAACAGAGTGACAAAGTTTACAGTGATGAAAGATGCTTTAATTCACTTTCGGGGTGGTTCAGGGGTAAAAATGATTATAATGATTTTTTCACGTGGTTAAAAGGATTCAAATTATTTAAAAATTGTGGTTGGAATCTCTTATTGATTGGTTTAACAATGTTTAAACTAATTATAAAAGGAAAAGATTCTAACATGAAGAGAAAAGTGGGGCAAAGAAGACATTCTTTTATAGCCATCAATTTTCTTCCTCCAAAAGTAAAATTTACTCTTTTCAGTCGTGAAAAACAGTCTGACAACAGAAAAGCTAATTATGGCATCATTGAACCCTGGTTTAGACCAAAAAAGGGCTGGTTTAAGCCATTTTTAGCCATTTTAGACCCTTAAATCAGCCATTACTATAGCAATACCTGGTCTATAGCCTTCAAAACACGTCAGAATGTGTTTAAGAGACATAGAAATTAGATAAAACTGTTTTTACTATGATTGTTTAATCTTACGGGTAGTTTTACCCTCTTGGCAACAGCTAAAACTACCCCAGTTGGTATCAAAACCTCATCGTTAATTGAGTTCACAGACCCTGTAACTCAATTCCAGGCCAAAAGTGATGAACTTTTGCATGAATTTTGACACCACATGCCTGTAAGCAAGGATTTTGGGGGTCTAGCTCCCCCTTAGAGCTGGAGTTCCTTTCCCCCCCCCCCAAATTTAATCTTTCCAATTTATTTTTCCTTTAATTCCTCATCATGTATTATACTTATAACTTACATATTTAATTCAATTGGGTTGTACAGTTCAATACAGTAATAATTGATACCTCATATGTAAATCAAAGTTCACTTATGTAATACACACGCACATTTTGACATTTCAATTGAATTCAATTGAAAATACTTTAATTCCTCATAACTTCTAAAATATACACAACACCTCAACTTTAACACAATTTTTGGTGATTAACACTGCATTTGATGTGAATTAAATTAAAGTTTTGAGGATTTTCAATTTTCATACAGAAAATACTAAAAACTTAATTTAAGCTTATTTAGAGTTGAGTTACAAAATTTTCACTCAGAGGTGACCCCACCTGATTTTTTATGAGGAATCCAATGGTGAAATAATTTTTATATGTTTATTTATTGGATAAAAATTTATAATAAGTTTTATTTAACTTTTTTCCAAATTTATTTATTTTTTTAGAATTTTGTTAAAAATTCATTTTTACTTAATTTTTTCAAGTATAAATGTAATTTTATAATTCCAAAATTTAATGTAATCTTATTTTTAAATTGTAATTAAATTTTTAATTTTGAATATAATTTTATATTTATATTTTGATTTTTATTTTAATAATATAAATAAATTTATTTTATTTATATTTATATGTTAATTTTGTATTTGTGGTCTTTTGGGTATATGAAATTACTTCTAAGGCTCACATTCCCTCCCTCTAAAAAAGAATATTACTTTGTAATATTGGTATTTCTAGTGTGTCTGAATCTCCTGAGGAGTTTGGTAGCTTCTGGTATATCTTTTTCTTCTAACCATTCATCTTCACAAGTTTGGTCACTGTACCTAACAAGGTATTCCCTAAATTTCTTGGTTCTTAATTTTATTTCTTTAAGAACTTTGGTAATTTTCTTAGTACCAGATGTCTCAATAGGAGGTATAACTTGGGTAATCTTATTCCTCAAGGGAAATTTCTCAGCATCACTAGATTTATATGGCTTTATCAATTTCACTGGAAATTTAGGATGCTTATTGCTAAGTTCTTCAGATAACTCTACTTCAACAGCATTTTCTCCATGGAGGGCCTTAATCACAAAAGGTCCTGCAAAGGAGTCATTCAACTTTTTACATCCTTTAATGTTATTGAAGTTAGTGGTGGATACAAGAACTAGGTCCCCCACTTTGCAATCTGGAGTTGCATGTGATTTATCCCATTTGTCTTTAGCATATGCAAAAGACTCTTCCATGCACCTTACTGCATGCCTTCTAGCTTTGTCTAGCATTCCTTTGAAGCTGGCAGCTGTGGGATGTATTTCAATTAAATCTTTCCTCAAGGAATCTTGGGGTAATTTTGGGTTCCATCCTTTTTCTAGAATAGCAGGAGTTTGATTTGTACTGGCATGGATTGATGTTTTATATGCTAATTCCAGTGCTGGAAACAGGGTACACCAATCATGGGTAAATCCATCACAATCTTTGAATTCAAGGCCATATGCACAAAATCGTCTCACCATGTCCTCTAAGGTTTGGATCATCCTTTCAGCCAGGCCATCAGTTTGCGAGTGGTAGGCTGTAGAGAAAGACAATTTAGTGCCAAATAATTGGTGAATATTTGTCCATAGTGCTGAAGTGAATTTGGGATCCCTATCACTAATGATATTTGTAAATATTCCAGTCCATGATACTACTCTCTTCCATATCAGAAGAGCTGTATCCATGGCTGTATCATCTTTGTGACAAGGTAAAAAGATTGGAGTTTTACTGAATCTGTCCACAATTACTAGGCAAGCATTATAACTTCTGTCACCTCCTGGTGGTAGTCCAGTTACCCAATCCATATGGACAATTTCCCAAGGTCTGCTTGGTTCTTGGATTTTTATCATATTTCCAAGTCTCTTGCCAGTGGATTTATTTGCCTTTTGGCATCTGTCACAGGTTTTGCAATACTCTGCAACATCTTTCTGCCACATAGGCCACCATATGCAGGTCTTTACTTTCTCTCTTGTTCTGTCTTCAGACAGATGTCCTGAAAAGGGGCTATCATGGCATTCTTTTAGTACAATATTGATTAATGACCTGTCCACAACTGTCATGACACATGTGTGCTTGGTCCTGTGGTATATTATACCATCCAGTAGGTGAAATCTTCCTTCATTATAAGATTTCTTCCATACTTCCTCCAAGGCGTGTATTAGAGAGTTGTCTTTACTGTCTTTGTTAAGTAATTGGCATAAGATGCTACAATTCTTATCTTGAGTGTAGCTGTTCCTGACTTCTCCAAAGAAGGTGGTGTTCAAGTCTGTAACACTTATTCCTTCTATTGGGATTTGTGGTGAAGCTTCTTCTGTAACATAAGCAGGATTATCAATATTATTTGGTAATGGCTATCTGCTCAGTCCATCTGCATCCTTATTAATATTCCCATCCTTATGAACAATAGTCATATTGCCCCTGTATTTCTTGTATGGCTATTTGCCATCTGAGCATATGCCTGTTGGGTGTTTTCATGTTTAAAAGTGATTTGACAGCTGTACAATCTGTTATCACCTCAAAAACACATCCCTCTAAGAAGTAGTTCAATTTCTCCAAGGCCCAGACAAGGCATAGACATTCCATTTGACTTGCCCCATATCTGGCTTCAGTTGGTTTGATTTGCCTGGATATGAAACATATGGGTCCTTCTATAGGTTTATCATTTATGATCTGAACTTGGTGAAGTGCAGCACCTAGTCCATCCCCTGATGCATCAATATACAGTTTGAAAGGCAATTTAAAGTCTGGCATCAGTAAGAGTGGAGCAGTGGTCAAGGCTTCTCCTAGAGACTCAAAAGCTTTGACTCTGTCAACAGTCATTTCAAATACTGTGTCTTTGTCACACAATTTATAATGTGGTCTTGCTATGGATGCAAAATGTTTAATTTGCTCCCTGTAATATCCTGCAAAACCTAAGAATGACTGAATTTCTTTCTTGTTCTGAGGAATGGGTTTTAGCAATACTGCTGCAACTTTGTTTTTGTCAATTCCAAGGGACAAACCAGATACAACATGTCCTAGTGCCTTAAGTTCTTTAAATCCAAAATGGCATTTCTTCAAGGAGATTTTCATGTTTACTGATTGAATTTTTTTCAAAACTCTGGACAATCTGTACATGTGCTCCTCCCAAGTCTTGGAACAGACAATAATGTTATCAATGTAAATGATTAACCATCCCTCTGAGAGTTCTTCAGGGAAGATTTCATTTATCATTCTTTGGAAGTGTGAAGGTGCATTTTTGATACCAAAGGGCATCCTCAAGTATTCATACACTCCACAATGAACAATAATTCTCAAGTATTTTCTTGCTCTTGGTGTCACCACATTTTGATGGAATCCTTTAAGGGCATCCATAGTGGTTATATACACTGCTTGAGATATTTTAGTAAGGGCAATTTGGATTTTTGGTATTGGGTATCTGTCTGGAACAGTGTAAGTGTTGAGAGCTCTAAAGTCCCCAACCATTCTGTATTTTCCATTATGCCATGCCACTATGACTGGTGTAGTTATTTCTACTTCTTCATTGTGGCCTACTTTTCTTATTACACCAAGGTCCAGAAGTTCTTTTATAGGAATTTCTGGAGCTTCTCTTGATTTTGGACTTTCTGGATATGCAGGTCTTCTTAAGAGTGGTGGATAAGGTCTCTCAATATTAAGAATGATGTCAGCTTCATGACCAATAATTGCTCCTAGAGGTTCTTTGTCTGAAGCAAATGCTCCTCTGTGGGCATACAAAAGGGAAGAAAGTTCATTTTCTTGTTTATCAGTCAGATTAAGGCTTATTTCAGCCTCATTTAACTGTTCATACTTGAATTTCTCTAACTCTAAGTTGATTGGTGATACTTTGTTTACTGTAATTTGTCTTTTAAATGGTAAAAAGGCAAATTTTTGGCGCTTATTGTCTCCAATAGTAAAGTATCTGTCTTTGTTGTTATGCAAATCTATCCCATACATGATTAAATAGTCATTTCCCAGCATAAAATGGGTACTAGAGCAATTTTCCATAACAAAAACTTCAACTGTGATTCTTGAATTCCCATTTATGTTTGGGAATATGACATTGGTCTCAAAGATTCCTAATGCTTTCATTGGATTACTTGCACTATTGAATCTTATACCATCAATTGGTAACAATTGGTCTTCAAAATTTGGTACACAAGTCTTAAGAAAAGATTTGCCAACACAAGAGCAGAAGGCTCCTGGGTCAAGCAAAGGTTTGGTGGGCTTGTTGTCAATCACCACTTCTGTTATACAGGAGTTACCAGCTGTATAACCTTTCCCCCTGTTTGGTTTTGTTTTCATAAGTTGTGCATCTTGAGCTTTTGATAAATCAAGTTGACCATTGCTCAATTGTGGCAAGTGGGAATAAGATTCCATGATGTCAAAAGTGGCATTGATATTTTCTATATCTTTTGAAGATTCAGAAAATATTGATGACTTATCATCTGAATTGTCTTCAATTATGTCATCTTTTTCAACATCAGGTTCCTTTTCAATATCAATTTCATTGATTTTTCCCTTCTTTGGACATGTACTGGCTAAATGGGTGGTTCTTTGGCAAATATGGCACTTTCTGACTGTATCTTCAGATTTATACTTCATATTATGAGAATTTTCTTTGGGGTTTTTGTCCACAGAATCTTTCCAAGGTGTATTAAACCTTGTTTTGAGATTCACCCTACTAGAACCAATTTTGGTTCTGGTGGTTACTTCTTCTAATATATTGATAATATCCTCTGCTGAAGATTGTTCAGTAGTCCTGCTTTTGATAGCATGCTCTAAGTCACCTCCACATTGTCTCAGAATTTGTTTATGGATCATAAATTCTGACATTTCAGGATATAATGCTGTTAATCTGTCTTTTTGTTGGCAAAACTATGGTAAAGCTTTGTCTTTATCAGCATTAAATTTGGCAGATTCAAAGTCTGTTTCAACTTTAACCCTCCAAGCATCATTTGCCCATTTGTTGATGATTTGGGTTTTCCACCAAGTCCAACTCTGGTGTCCATGTGCTTGTCTTCTTTTGATGTACCATCTGTGAGCTGATTTGGTAAACAAGGTGTTAAATCTGGCTGTTACCAATCTATCTGGTAATTCAAAATCCTCTTTGATCATGTCAATTCCTCTAATGAATTCTATATGGTCATACTCTCCTTCACCACTGAAGTGAGGCCATTCTTTAAGTTTTGGGACTTCTTTCAAGAGTGCTTGGCCCATTGATGGTTCCAAGTTATGAAAAGAAGTAGAAAATTCATTTTTTAACTGTGAATTTTCAATATCCAATACTTGTGGATTGGGAATTCTTGCATCTTCATTTTGATTCAGAGGTGTAGACATTCTTCGTAAAGTGTTTAGCAGTTGTTCAATATCATTCATTTTACTGTTATTACACCTTTGTGAATTTCTTAACTCATTTTGTAAGCTTTGTATAGAGTCTATGACATTCTTTTTATGATCATCCTCTTTATATGTAAGCTCATTCCATAATTCTGTTTGTTTATTATTATCAGATATAACTTCATTTATCTTTATTGTTAATTTTGATATTTCCTCTCTTGAGGTATCAAAATGCTTTTTCAAAGCAACTGTATTTGTCTTTACTTCTGCAAATGATTTTGAAATATAATCAAGAGCTTTTTCATTATCTTCTTTGATAGTATTAATAGCTTGTTTTATTCTTGTTTCAATTATGTCATCAATATTGAATTTAGAATATTTTTCTTTTAATTCTTTAATAATGGCAGATTGTTCATTTATCTTAATGTGAAAAGAATTATCATTATTGGAATTTTTGATTGTTCTTAAAACTCTTTCAAAGCATTTAAGTGTATCATTTATTTGGCTCAGACTCAAGTTATTTGTTTTAAGATTGTCACAAATTGATGTATTCTTATCAGAAAGATGACTTTTTACGTCAATAATAGCTTTATACAACTCTGGAATACAATTCAAAGTATCAGAAATCATTTTTGATATTTTAATCTGGCTTCCTCCTTCTTTTTTAATTCCATCATGGTTCTGGCCATCTGAAATACATTTTCCATGGCATCCTGTTGAATATTTGGGATTCTGTAGCCCTGGCTGTACGGTTTTGGAGCTGGTGCCTTCCCTTTTCCCTTGTTTGGAGTTTGTGGCTGCTTTTTCACGTTGGAATTGCTTCTGCTGGCCACTGGGGCTGTTTTTGGCACTGGTTGGGGTGGTGGAGGGTTGTTCTTCCTCCATTCTAGTGTCAAAAGCATCATGTTTTTCTTCTCCATCAATGGATGCCATCATTGAGCAATTTTCAAGTATTGAGATGGCCCAGGAATTTTCTCACAGTCAGGTAAGAATTCATGCAATTCTTCCACAGGTCTTCAAGGATCTGGTACTCCTTGAACTGAAGTGCATTGTTGTATGCACTAGGGCTGGCTTTTTATATGTCCACTGAGGCTTGTTGTGGCGGTGTCAGCTCTTTTTGAAGGTAGAATGGTATTATCAGCTTCAGAATGACCCATTTTAGCTGTTTGGAAGTCATCAACTGACCCTTTTCCTTCTGTACCTGATTGGCCTCTGCCATAATCACGTCTATTACCTTTCTGGGAGCTTCTTGAGGGGTTATAGCTGGCTCCTGACCTGGTAGAAGGCATAATTATGGTTAAAAAAGGCTTAAAATAGTCATTTTACGTCAAAAAACTTACTATTGGCCAAATCTTTGGCTTTCTGAAGAGTATTACTTATTTTCAAGTTGACTAATTCAGAAGGAATTGGCTCTGGTTGAATATTCTGAGTCACAATAATAGTACTATTATGATCAGAATTAACAGTACTGGCAGGAATAATGCTGGTTACTGTTGAGGCTGTTTCAATATTTTCTTGTCTTACCACATTTTCAGACACTAAAATTAATGAAAAAAACCAATTAATTAAGTAAAAAACAGATATTTCAAAAAAGAAATTAAAATATAAGCCTCACTTATAATATTAAAAAAATTATTTTTTTATATGTTTTTAAATTTTTCAATATAAGAAATCAGATTTAAAAAAGAGTAAAAGAATATGTCACAGGTAAAATATCACGGCTGGGCCCCCAAATGTAAGGTGTGGATATGAAACTTTGATTAAAAATCAAGTACTTTTCATGTCCTCAAAATTTGTATAAGGTAAAATTCAATTAAAAATAGTAAGAAATATTATTTTTAAGAGAAAACACACCAAATTTATTGTTTATAACTTTATTAGTATAAAACCATAATATTATAAAGATTTATTGTTTTACCAACAATAAAAATTTATCCAAAAATACTCTACAAGAGATATTTAAGGCTACAAAAGAAATTTCTTCAAGAGCAATTTCAATTGGAATTAATTGAGCAAAGAACTGAAAGAAATTAATTAAAGAACAGAGTCTTTAAAAAGAATATTTAAAGAGAAAACACACCCAAAAGTGACCAGAGTGAATTTGGAAACAGAGTGACAAAGTTTACAGTGATGAAAGGTGCTTTAATTCACTTTTGGGGTGGTTCAGGGGTAAAAATGATTATAAGAGTTACAAACAATGATTATAATGATTTTTGCACGTGTTTAAAAGGATTAAAATTATTTAAAAATGGTGGTTGGAATCTTTTATTGATTGGTTTAACAATGTTTAAACTAATTATAAAAGGAAAAGATTCTAACATGAAGAGAAAAGTGGGGCAAAGAATACATTCTTTTATAGCAATCAATTTTCTTGCTCCAAAAGTAAAATGTACTCTCGTCAGTCTTTAAAAACAGTCTGACAACAGAAAAGCCAATTATGGCATCATTGAACCCTGGTTTAGACCAAAAAAGGGCTGGTTTAAGCCATTTTTAGCCATTTTAGACCCTTAAATAAGCCATTGCTAAAGCAATACCTGGTCTAGAGCCTTCAAAACACGTCAGAATGTGTGTAAGAGACTTAGAAATCAGTTAAAACTGTTTTTACTATGATTGTTTTATCTTAAGGGTAGTTTTACCCTCTTAGCAACAGCTAAAGCTACCCCAGTTGGTATCAAAACCTCATCATCAATTGAGTTTACAGACCCTGTAACTCAATTCCAGGCCAAAAGTGATGAACTTTTGCATGAATTTTGACACCACACGCCTGTCAGCAAGGAGTTTTGGGGTCCAGCTCCCCCTTAGAGATGGAGTTCCTTTTCCCCCTCAAATTTAATCTTTCCAATTTATTTTTCCTTTAATTCCTCATCATGTATTATACTTATAACTTACATATGTAATTCAATTGAGTTGTACAGTTCAATACAGTAATAATTGATACCTCATATGTAAATCAAAGCTCACTTATGTAATACACGCGCACATTTTGACATTTCAATTGAATTCAATTGAAAATACTTTAATTCCTCATAACTTCTAAAATATACACAACACCTCAATTTTAACACAATTTTTGGTGATTAAAACTACATGTGATGTGAATTAAGTTAAAGTTTTGAGGATTTTCAATTTTCATACAGAAAATACTAAAAACTTAATTTAAGCTTATTTAGAGTTGAGCTACAAAATTTTCACTCAGAGGTGACCCCACCTAATTTTTTATGAGGAATCCAATGGTGAAATAATTTTTATATGTTTATTTATTGGATAAAAAGTTATAATAATTTTCATTTAAATTTTTTCCAAGTTTATTTATTTTTTTACATTTTTACTTACTTTTTTCAAGTATAAATGTAATTTTATAATTCCAAAATTTAATGTAATTTTATTTTTAAATTGAAATTAAATTGTTAATTTTGTATATAATTTCATATTTATATTTTGATTTTTATTTTAATAATATAAATAAATTCATTTTATTTATATTTATATGTTAATTTTGTATTTGTTGTCTTTTGGGTATATGAAATTACCTCTAAGGCTCACAAATTTCTTCCAAGTTCTGCCAATTTTTGTTCTTGTCACTATGTCTTCTAGTGCAATGATATACTCTTCTGTGGAGCATGGCTCTATACACCTGCTTCTTAGGGCATGTTCTAGCTCTCCTCCACATTTGTTAAGTATTTTCATGTGCACCATTTTCTGTGACATTTCTGGGTACAATGCATTGAGTCTTGCAACTTGTTTTAAGAACCAAGTTAAAGGTTTGTCTTTTTCTGGATCAAAGAAAGAATTTTCAAATGCATTTTCTATCTTGTACCTCCAGGCATCATTAGCCCATTTGGTTATTATTTTGTGTTTCCACCAAGACCAGGTATTTTTGCCATTTGTTTGCCTTATGCCATAATACCATCTTTTTGCAGATTTTTCAAATAATGAATGTAATCTTGCAGTGATTAATTCATCTGGTATGGCATAATCTTCTTGTAGCATGTCAATTGTTTTGATAAATGACATGTGGTCATATTCACCTTCTCCAGTGAATGTTGGCCATTCTTTTAATTGAGGTGCTTCCTTCATTAAGACTTGGTTATTGTCTTGGTGACTCAAGTCTGTTATGAATGGGTTTGTTAATTGCTCTTTTGGTTTAACAGGTCTTCTTATGTAAGAAAATGGTGTTGATAACTTTGGCATATTTGAGTTAGCCTCATTAATTTTATCCATTTTTTCAGTAATAAGCCTTATTTCACTTTTAATGTCATCTTTCAGATGCATTCTTGCTTCATCACTCTTTTTCCACATGGTCCAAAAGTAATTTTTGGTGTGATGAAGTCTTCTCTTCAAATTTTTCTACAGAAATTCTCAATTTGTTTAATTTTTCTGTAAGATTATCAATACTCATGTCATAATTGATTGTCAAAGTTTTTTCTTTAATATCACTTATGTATTTGTACAACTCTTGTTGTCCTTGTATTAATTTCTGAGTATTATCAATTAATACTTTTGGTTTATTATTTTCAATCATAAATTTTATGTTATCAATTTCTTTTTTATTTTGTACAACAAGTTTTGTTAAAGATTATAAGCTATTATTTATTTCTTGGAAAGATAATAAACTATTTTTAATGTCTTTAAGAGGTAAAATACTATTTTTAAGCTCTGTTAAAGTATTTACAACATCAGGAGACAAGGTTATTTCTTTGGTAAATGGGGTTGTCTCATTCTTTGCTCCTCTTTGTCTTTGAATTCCATAAAAGTTCTGGCCATGTTGAATACATTGTCCATGGCATCTTTTTGGATTTTGGGGATCCTGTAGCTTGGGGAATATGATTTTCTCCAATTCTTTTTCTTGTTCTTCTTCCCTTCTTGGGGAAGTGGGTTGGCTTGGGGCTTCTTCCTTGGTTGCCTCCTTCTTTTTGGCATGGTACTCCTTGATCTTTTTGATTTTAGGTTTGGATAATAGTGGATTCCATCCATTGGAGTATCTCACTATTTCCTCCTCTTTGAGGAACTTTTTCAGGATGTGCCAGGAGTTCATCACTCCTTGGTGTATTTGGGGCAACATTTCCCAATCTTTGTCCTTGTACACCGTATAGTACTGTTTGTACTGGCTCATGTAAATGTCTATTTGAGCCCTCTGAATGTGATTTGTACCTGTTTGAGTCATTCATACTTAGTTCCAATTCTGGTTCAGATATCATGGGAATTTCTGGGACTTGCCTTTGGGATAAGGCACTTCCTTGTGTGGATTCTGTTCCACTGGTGATATTGCCCTTCCTTTTCCCTTTTGAGGAATCAATTGTACCTCTGACTCCAGCTTCATCTGATTGGATGAAGTATTGGGAGCCTCTTCTGGTAGTCATATTTTAAGAAAAATAAGAAATAAGAAGATTTCAGAACAGGAATTCTTCTTATGGCAATTTAAAAATGAGGTACTCACCTTCAGAGTCCTGAATAGTGGGTCCTGTAAAGTCCAATTTCTTGGCTTTCTTTTTCTTAGTGATTATTGGTGTTGGAGAACTTTGGCAAATTTCTTCCACCAATCTTTCAACAGTGGTTTGGTTGTCCTGTGTTGGATTTTCTTCAAACACTAAAAAAGACAAATAAATATAAGTCTTTTATATAAAAGTGTTATTTTTGGTAAGATAGGGCAATTTTCCACGTAAAAATTGCTTTTATATTGTTTTAAAAGTGAAAATAATTAAAGAAATGAAATTAAAATAAAATAATTTTTTTATTGGTTTTTAATATTTTCATTATTTTTTATGTTTTTATTTTTAAAGAATAAAATAAAAATGAATATGATTCTTTTATGAAATTAATTCATAATATAAAATTATTTTTATATTATAAAATATCTTTTTAATCACTAGAGTCACTTAAAGAAAGTTTTTGCAAGTCTAAGGATGTGAAAAACCACGTGTAAGACAGTACAATTGCTTTCCAAATTCCTCAATAGCTTTTAAAATCAATAAATATAAAATTACTATATAATTTTATGATTATAATTATAATTTATTATTGGATAAACCCAATTAGAATCTTTTAAAGGTCTTTTAGTATAAAAATCTTGGCCAGGCCCCCAAATGTAAGGTTTGACTATGAAACAATAAGTAAAAATTACTAATATTTCACTTATTGTACTATGAATGTCCTTATAAGTAAATTAAATAAGATAAATAATAATTATGATAATAAAGAATTATTATAATTATGGCGTAAATAATTATATTATTAAATAAATATAATAATATAATTTATATTATAAAAAATAATAGGGTGTTGGTAAACACACATAAGCCCTTACGTGTTTTTACTAAAAATGTTAAGGCCAAAAATGACAATAACAATGCCATTTATGGAATTTTTAAGGCTATAAATGCCATTCAAAATGCCATTTATGGAATTGGTAAGGCTATAAATGACATTAATAATTCCATAAATGGCATTAATGGCCTTAAAAATGCCATTCATGGCATTGTTAATGTCATTTATAGCCTTAAAATGTCCATAAATGGCATTGTTAATGTCATTTGTGGCCTTAACAATGCCATAAATGGCATTAATGGCCTTCAAAATACCATAAATGGCATTAGCAATTCCATTGATGGAATTAATAATGCCCTTTATTGCATTTATAATGCCATTAATGGCCTTAAAAATGCCATAAATAGGCATATTGCATTTAAAAACCACCCCTTATGTCTTTTTAACATATAATTACGTGTTTTTACCATAAATTGGTAAAAACACGTAAGTTTTTAGTAAAAACACGTAAGGGCTTACGTGTTTTTACTAAAAGCTTACGTGTGTTTACCAACACCCTAAATATATCAATATAAGATAATTAATATATTAAAAAGCACTTTATTATTGTTACCAACAAATAATAAAGGCGTTAAAAATTGTTTTTTATTAATAAAAAACAATTAATAACAATAATATTACCAATATTAAAGCTATAAATTAATATAAATACTATTTATATCAATTATGAAATTATTAAAAAGTAATAATAGAGAAAAATTATTATAATAGGAGAAATAACCTACTTTTAATGCTTAATATAATAATTTTGAGTAAATTTACGCCTATAAATGTAAATACAACTTATTCAAATTGTAGTTACAATAAATTTCAAGAGAAATTACAAATTTTCTTGGTTTTACGTGGAATTGAGGTTTTTGAGAGAAATTTAAACAAAACAATTAAATAATTGTAATAATCACGTCAAAGATGAAGATTATTATAAGATGATCTTTGGTCTTTAATAATATGAAGGTTTTATATATGAAGAATAAAGAAATTACCTTTTTATTTAATGATTTAATGTTTTGTAAGCGTCTGAGGGGAAAACAGAGTAAAAAGAGCTCTATTTATAGTAAATACCTCCCTCCTAGAGTCCAACAGGCTTCTAGTAGACGTACACTGATCATATCCACTGGAATTGATCAATATTTTAATGTTTGGTGATGATTACATCATGATTAAACCATATTATCTCATTATTACCCCATTATTTAGAGTTATCACTATAACTCTAAGTTTGATGACGTCAAGGCTTTGAAGAACTCCAAATTTTGTGTATTTTATTAGTTTTAATCATAAACTAACAGTATTCACCAATTTTTCACTCATATGACTGTTAAACTTAATTTAAAGTTACAGTGAGTGATCATAAATGATCAAATTAAGCTCAAACTTTGATCCTTAATAACTTTCAAGATTTACATGCTGAAGCAATTCAGAGAGTTAATTCTAATAGCTTGGCATAACCTCATCATTCTTCCAATAACATTTCATTACATCATCAAAACTCTATTTTTGATGATTTTTCTTGTAACTCATATTTTCTGTCAAAATTTAATATTTTAAACTTCAAACCATGATTTCAAGGGGTTATACCTTGAATATTATAGAAAAATAAACATCATTCTTCACGAATGAACTAGTAGAATCCAACTGTATACTTTTTTTTAAGTTTGGAACACTTTCACAACAAAGTGGTCAACAGCTCTGTTGATTTTAGTCAATAATCCCTTACAGGTTTGAACCTTGTTTATAACTTGTGAAATAAGCTTCATTTCTGTATTCCTACAGTAATTACGCGATGACTTTATTTTTGGTTCATCACTCTATCATGCATATTTCAAAAGATATTAGCTAAACTCCTTGAAGATATGCATTGACCAAAAAAGTGCATATATTCAGCTTAATTCCTTAAGTATTGACTTTGGAGCTCAGCTTCTTAATTGTTTTATATGTGAACATTTATGAAGAATCCAATGGTACCATTCATTTTACATGTTGTTTCATTTTTCTTTGAAATAAATAAGGATTTGTGTTTTTTTTAAGGTATTATTACTTATAACTCATTAAATATTGGCTTCACAGATATTCCATAAAAATGGTATATGTGTATTTTACCATGGGGAATCCAATGGTATAATTTATTTCACATGTTTGTTCATTGGTTTTTAAGCTAAACCAACCTTTATGCCAATTTATGGCATTTTTGTAGTTTTAAGGTAATTATTTTTAATGTATAGTTATTTTAAATATTTCTTGTGACCTTTTTGGGTATGTGGTCATATCTCAAAGGTTCACACCCTAGGTGCAGTCTTACCAGTTGGATTACTATCATAAGAGCTACAATACTTAATTTTAAAGTATAAACTGGTTATTTTCCAAGAGTATAACTGTTTTTTAGAGTTTTACTACATGGGAATTTAAGAGCAGGATGTGTATTCTGTATCTGTCAGGGAAAAGGCCTCCTTTTATCCTGAAATGGGTGAAAAGGCTGCTAGACCTTTTCACATAGAGGAAGTGAAAATTTTTCAGTCTCAAGGACAGGCTTGTGGTTTGAAGAAGCCCCGTATAGCCTGTATTGGGCTCAGATGTGGTTTTGAAACTACATCTGGGTGGTTCTCACTAATACAGGGTGAGAATTTTCATCTGGGGACCACACAGCCTGAGTCTGACGTGTATGACGCATAGAATGCTGTAGAGAACCTGTATGGGACCCCAGTATTGAAGTAAAACCAAGCTTCTTTGTCTGTTTGACACCTCATAATAATGGTTATGGAATACTATCCTACTATAAGGCTGTATTTGCCAAACTGTAGGATTTTGACCTTTAAACAGCCATACCTTTGTCAGTTTTTGAGATATCAACCTCAAAATTGGTTCATTGTGTATCCCTGTATGTGTTCTAAACATTGGTACCTCATTTGATATGGCTATCATTCAATATGGCAAAGCTATGCCATGTACAAGATTTTTGTACATATGTGTGTTTTAGGCAAAAAAGCTGTATTGGGCTTGTTTGCCTTATAGCTTTTGTTCTAGATGAGATATGGGGAAATGAATGGCACCATCAGATATCCCTGATTGTTCTCTTTCCAAAAAGACCCCACTTTAGGTATCTCACACTAAAACTGTAAAAGCTACATGAGAGGTGAATATTTTAATCACCCTTATTTGACCTTATTTTGGTCATAACTTCTGTAGTTCTGGTGCTAGCTCAGCTTGGCTAGTACCATTGAATAGCCCTGACTTAAAGCTCAATTTTGAATAACTATTTGATGGTGTTAAGCCTCTTCCTCTGTATTTCAGATGAGAGTTGAAAAGTAAGGTTTATGCTCAGCAACAACTTTGAGCAGGAATAACTTTGTTATTCTTTCTCCTATGAGGATCGGACTTGTACATTTGGAAAGGGGTGAGTTTTCTCTTTCTTCTTATACCTTTTGAGCTTATTTGGCTCAGCTACACGTTTTGGTGGTATCTTGGCTATACCATTGATTTATGGTATTTGGCTGTCATGCTTGTGCTCTGGTTTTGAGTCAGAGGCTGACACTTCTTTACGTCTTTTCAATAAAATAATTGTATTACTTAAATATCTAACATTGGATATTTGATTATTATGAATTTGAGCTCTTAATATAAACCAAGAAAATAATTCGAATAATTAACATAAAATTAAGGAATTTGGATTTTATCATCTCAAAACCTTCTCAGGCTCTTCCCATGAATTTTAATTGTGAAACTCATTTTTCAGCTCAGAAGCTTGCATGGTCTGAAAAATACAAGTAGCATAGTATTCTTCATTTCTTTTATATTTCTCTAAATTAAGTGAAATTCCCTACTTAAAAATAGCTTTAATCTGATTAATCATTTTATCTTTTTTTACATTTTGTTATCCCTTCTCAGTATTTTTGTAAATAATCCCTTAATATGGTTTGATTTTTTTGATTTTTGTGCACTATGATAGTAGGGAAAGTAATTGAAAATATATTATATTCATAATAATTTTATTATTAAAAACTATTTTAACCAAAAAAACAGTTCTGAAAATATTTTAAAATCTTTTCCACTAATTTAATTCTTTCAATTTTCAGAATACCATCATAATTTGGCATATCCTTTCTTAAATATCTTGTCTCTGAATTTCTTTTGGTATGTCCTTTTTCTGATTTTACTTCCTCTGATTTGAAGTTTTTTAACCCAAGGATATTTTCACATTTTCATGAAAGAAAATTGGCTTTATTTGTTCATAAATTTCTGAAAAATTTATTTCTTAAATATTCAATTAAAGTAAATAAAATCAATAAAATAATAATTATTGTTTTGAATTTTATCCATTAATTATGTCTTCAAAGAGATTCTCCTTTTAAATCAATTTATATATAGGAGTAATTTAAAAAAATAATATTCAAATTAATCAAGAAAAAAATTTGTAAAAAAACACTTCAATTATTCCAAGGTGTTTTTGGATTACCTAAATGAAGAGGCTACTTTTATTCAAAAGAAAGAATATTTCAAGTCTATAAATTAAATTATCTCTTTCTTTTTGAATATAAATATGAACTTGAATTTACATTTAGTCAATTTGACCAATTTTTTTTGGTTTTCTGAATAAACCTCAGATTTTGAAAACGCTGGTTTTTCAAATCAAAAACCAAATTTATTAATATTAGTGAAATTCTATTTTCATTTTGATGAAAATTAAGATATTTTTGAGTTTATAATTTGATTTCATTTTTTTCCAGTCCATAAATATTAGTAATTCCCATTTCTTGACTCTCCTAACTGATTAGCTTTTTAAAATTATTTCTTGAGAACTAATTTACACTTGATTTATCATTTAAATTGATTGCTAAATAAATTCTATTTCAATAAATAATTTTGGATGAAATTTCTATGATATATTATTGATCAATCACTTATTTTTCCCTCAATAATCTCATAAAAAATGTTTCATAAAAAACATTTATCAGATTCATCAATAACTTAAATCAACCACATCTCTATTTCTTAAGTTTTAAGTCATTATTAATATTAAAGTATGATAAATTGGTTAAAGAGAAATGAAATAATCATTAATTATTTGTTACAAGTGGTTCAATCTCTGTTTAAAATCCTCCACTAAGAAAACAAAGTGGATTCTGGCTAATGGCCCTTATAATTAATAATAAATCACAAAATGAATTTAATATCAAATAACGAAGTAACTGTGATTTCTCGAGATCTTTTAAGAATAAATACACAGTATCTGATTAATTTTAAACTTTAACTAGATCAGATATAGATGAGGATGACAAGAAAAGTATTTGTAAATAAATTTCTGATAATTTGGAAATCATATTTTCATGTTACAATAAAAGGGATTCCATGTTTTTTAAAAAGCCTAATATTTTTCCAATTGAAAATTTTGATTCACAGGAGGATAAATCAACTGAAAATAATTCTTAACAAATATATTCAGAATTTAATATTAGTCAAAAAATTCTAGGAATTTCCTTATAACTAAATATTCTAATATACTTTTACCCATTACATTTCATAATTTAATATCAACTTGAAAATAATCCAATTTTTTTGAAAAATGAATTTCAGGATTTTTTTGACAATTCAAAATTTGGTTGATGTAAATCTAAATTTTTCTTTTTTTATTGATATAAATCTTCTTTGAAAAATAATTTTACTTATAAAAATATCTGAAGCTAAATAAATTTGATATTGATCTCATTGATAAGTATAGATTCCTTATCAAATTCAATATTTATTAGTTTAGTTGTGAATGAAAAATGTCTTAATCAATTTTTTTTAACCTTCATATATACCTTTGTTATAAACCCAAGAAAAAAAATTTAATTAAAAATTAGAAGTCTTATTTTGATGGAATTTTTTGTAGAAAATGATTCAAAGTCAAGAAATACATTTGGAATGAAATAGAGCTAGATTTTTGAATCAAAAATTGATTTAGGTAAAAAAATAGTTAAGGGAAGAATATTTAAAAAAATTAGAAGATAATAATAACAAGAGAAAAAACATAAAAATCATATTTGCAAGGTGAACAAATCAGAAATTATGCTTTATTTTACCAAATAAATCATTATTTAAAGAAAGAAAGATTCAATAAAAAAGATAAAGCTTCAAGAAAAGAAATAGAAGATGGGAATTTAAATTTCCATACTGAACTCTTAAGGTCCTCTTTCATATCGGAAAAAGATCTTTTCTTTAATTGAAAATAAATCATTTCTAAGGGTTTCTACCTTCTTTTTTTGTAAATTTCAAAATTATTATTGTGAAATTCATTCAAATTTACCAAAATATGAATATTTTGAATTATTTTCTTTTCTTTTTATTAATTTAAATTTGAGAATTATAATTTTGAACTTAACTTAAACCATTAATCTTTATTTTACTATTATTTTTCTCAAAAAAATTAGTTTAGTTTCATTTGAACAAAATACGATTAAGCTTTAATTATTTTCAAGAAAAAAAAAAATTAAATAATCAATTATATTTTTAAGCTATATTAATTAATTAAGATTTATTTTGTTGTTTTTGAGTTGTTATTTTTTGAATTAAATTTTTACTTTATTTTTTTTCAAAATCAGAAAATTATTTCTCATGTATTTTTAATTTTTTTATCAACCCAAAAAAAAGAGGAAATTGTTTTTCAAAATATTAAAGTATTTCAAATATAAGGAATTCCAAGTTACAAATATTAAAAGTTTTTTTTCATTAAATCTTTTATTTAATCTTGGGGATTTAGAAAAACACACACCTCAAGATTTATGTGTTTTCAAAGTTCCAAAAACCCATATTTTGGGAGAATATCCTGAATTTAAATACCTCAAATACCACCTGGATAATTAAAAATACTGTAAGTTTAATCACAAAACTCACTAAATTCTTTCAATTTTTTCATAAAACATTTATAATTCTCTTATATAGCTGTGATATGTATTTCAGGTCATAATTCCTTGTGATATCCTTTCACCAACAAATCCAAAAACTCTTCAAACTTGTAATTATTTCTCAATTTATCAAAATCATCAATTAAAGAATTCTTATCAAGAATCCCTTTACTTGAAAAATTGATTAAATCGGTCTCTTATTATGATACTGATATAGAAACCTGCATCACACTTTTGCATAACCTAAGAGAACAATAGTAACTTCGACCCCAAGCAAAGGATATTTTCACTTATACCTATACTCCAGGGGATTTTGTAAGGTGTGGATATGAAACTTTGATTGAAAATAAAGTACTTTTCCTGTCCTCAAAATTTGTATAAGGTAAAAATCAGTTAAATAGAGTAAGAAATATTATTTTTAAGAGTAAACATGCCAAATTTATTGTTTATAACTTTATTAGTATAAAACAATAATATTATAAAGATTTATTGTTTTACCAGAATAAAAATTTATCCAAAAATACTCTACAAGAGATATTTAAGGCTACAAAAGAAATTTCTTCAAGAGCAATTTCAATTGGAATTAATTGAGCAAAGAACTGCAAGAAATTAATTAAAGAACAAAGTCTTTAAAAAGAATATTAAAGAGAAAACACACCCAAAAGTGACCAGAGTGAATTTGGAAACAAAGTGACAAAGTTTACAGTGATGAAAGATGCTTTAATTCACTTATGGGGTGGTTCAGGGGTAAAAATGATTATAAAAGTTAAAGACAATGATTATAATGATTTTTTCATGTGGTTAAAAGGTTTAAAATGATTTCAAAAAGGTGGTTGGAATCTTTTATTGATTGGTTTAACAATGTTTAAACTAATAATAAAAGGAAAAGATTCTAACATGAAGAGAAAAGTGGGGCAAAGAAGAAATTCTTTTATAGCCATCAATTCTCTTACTCCAAAAGTAAATTTTACTCTTGTCAGTCGTTAAAAACAGTCTTACAACAGAAAAGCCAATTATGGCATCATTGAACCCTGGTTTAGACCAAAAAGGGCTGGTTTAAGCCATTTTTAGCCATTTTAGACCCTTAAATCAGCCAGTACTATAGCAATACCTGGTTTAGAGCCCTCAAAACACGTCAGAATGTGTGTAAGAGGCGTAGAAACCAGTTAAAACTGTTTTTACTATGATTTTTTTTATCTTAAGAGTAGTTTTACCCTCTTGGCAACAGCTAAAACTACCCCAGTTGGTATCAAAACCTCATCATCAATTGAGTCCACAGACCCTGTAACTCAATTCCAGGCCAAAAGTGATGAACTTTTTCTTGAATTTTGAAATCCCAGGCCTGTCAGCAAGGATTTTGGGGGTCTAGCTCCCCTTAGAGCTGGAGTTCCTTTCCCCCCCCCCCAAATTTAATCCTTCCAATTTATTTTCCCTTTAATTCCTCATCATGTATTATACTTATAATTTACATATGTGATTCAATTGAGTTTTACAGTTCAATACAGTAATAATTGATACCTCATATGTAAATCAAAGTTCACTTATGTAATACACATGCACATTTTGACATTTCAATTGAATTCAATTGAAAATACTTTAATTCCTCATAACTTCTAAACTAAACACAACACCTCAATTTTAACACAAAAATTGATGGTTAACACCACATGTGGTGTGAATTAAATTAAAGTTTTGAGTATTTTCAACTTTTGTATTGAAAATACTAAAAACTTAATTTAAGCTTATTTAGAGTTGAGTTACAAGAATTTCACTCAGAGGTGACCCCACCTGATTTTTTATGAGGGATACAATGGTGAAATAATTTTTATATGTTTATTTATTGGATAAAAATTTATAATAATTTTTATTTAACTTTTTTTCCAAATTTTCTTATTTTTTTTACAATTTTGTTAAAATTTCATTTTTACTTAATTTTTTCAAGTATAAATGTAATTTTATAATTCCAAAATTTAACGTAATTTTATTTTTAAATTGCAATTAAATTTTTTATTTTTAATATAAGTTTATATTTATATTTTGATTTTTATTTTATTTATATTTATATGTTAATTTTGTATTTGTGGTCTTTTGGGTATATGAAATTACCTCTAAGGCTCACAGATTTGGTCAACTCATCAAGTCAAAAATCCAAAAGGCTTTTACTCACTACTCACAAATCATTAAAACCATTTTTGTTAATGATCCAAGATGATGAGTTATTTCAGAATGGCTCCCAATATAAACAGTGAGATCCTGCCATACAATTTACAGTGGTATCATTTCGATTAGGATAAAATTTAAATGGGGTTTTATTGGGAAAGTAGGAATGCTATTTGGAGTAATTAATGGGACAATTTTAATTTAAAATTAGCATATAATTGAAGTATAGAAAAATTATTAGAAATATTATTTCTTCTGGATAAATGTTTAAAAAACAAAGGAAACATCAAAAGTTATGAAAGTAGAGTTATTTCCCGGTTGTGTTATTTTCATATATGAGATTCTAATCTCCTTGTCTCAAATGCCTTTAATAGATGAGGAATAATATTTTGACCAAAAGAAGATGTGTGTTTTTTGATTGATATCAGTATGGCTCTATACTGATAGGAGAATATATAGGTATTCAATGTTGATTAAATTATTTTTTGACATCAATTGAAATTTTGTGACACTTCATGTTGATGCGCAAGTTTGCTTAATAGCTCTAATGTATATAAACATGTGAAAACCCAGAAAATGTTTCTTCAAGGGATAATTATATTATAGTCTATTTGTGATATGCAAGTTCACCATAGGTTTTACCAGCATAAAAAGGAGGAATATCAGTCACAAAAAAATGAAACCTTCAATTTCTTTTTGGCTAGGTCTTGGGCTCAAATTTAACATGAAATTGGTGTGTTTAAAGGGTGGTGGGAAACATTGATGGAATGAGAAACTAAATTCATGATAAGAATTATCTATAATACTTTGTAAAATGGGTGGTGATATGTGTGATTTTACACAATTTCTTAGCCAAAGTTGGTTATAAATTGATTTATTTGTATGAAGACAATGATCCACTAGAATTACAATACTTAATATATCAAGTAAACTTAATTATTCAGGCTAATATGTGGAAAATTATTAAGCCACATTTTCTTAATTGGCTCAATAATAGATTGAAATCCTATTCTGTATTTGTAGTTGATTTTATGCACATTAAAAGCAACAATCACATTAAAAGATAATTAAAAGAAACACAAAAGACAAAAAGTATTTGCATTTTTTTTGGATTAAAATTTTTTCGCCTTGTTTGTTTCTTTCTTCCTGCCCAAAAACCTTGGATTTAATTTTATGAATGTTTAATAAAAAATATTTATTTGAGAATAGAAACTAAAATGGTTTTCTTCATGGCTTATTAATTCTTGGGGAGGCTTTGTGGTTTTATTAATGTTTGATTAATTTTTACAAATAATTTCTGTAATAGCTTCTTTTTTTGAGAAATCAAAATAAAATTTGATATGAGGAAATATTAATCCATGGCCTAATGGCTGAAAGCTAGTTGGAATTGGTGAAAATGAGTCTGTTTTGATAAATGAAAAAATCACATATGTCCATGGGTTAAGATCATTTTCTATCTAAATGAGCCTTGCTTCTGTAACCATAATAAGTTACAATGACATTTGAAAATTAATTGAACTCATTTTTAGTATTTTATTTCCATTCAAGTTTACTGGATCTTGGTAATTGGGTTGCTTGAATTATCATTAGATTATCATTGAGTGTATTTTTGAAGAAGTTTTGAATTCTTGAGTAAATAAATTCATAAAATGTTTAAAATTTCTTCCAATCTTAATTGTCATTATAAACCTCTCCTTTATATAATCCTAGCTTCCTTTAATGAACACCAGATGAATATCCGGAATAAGAGCCTTGAAGAAAGCCAATACCTATCATCATCCCTGCTAATTTTTCCTCATTAGTAGTGATGTTTTTTCTATGACTTGAAAGTCTATTCAAAATGATTATTACCTTATCGCGTTCTTTTAATATGGTATTATAGTTCTTTAATTGATTTATTTCATGTATAAATATTGGAAGATATTGTGTTTCATTCTTGTTGATGAGTAAATATAGTTGGCTTAAGTTTTTTGGGAAGTTAGTTGAAGCCAGGGCTCATTAGGATTATTCTTTTTATCAAGCTTAATTAGATAAAAGTGTTCATTAATAAGATAAAGGTTTTTTGAAGTTTGATTACTTTAAATAATAATAACTTTCTGTTTTTCAGTGAGTGATTTCTTATGTATGAGGGAGTTGGGAATATGATTGGAAAATGTTTATTCATCTTTGAAATATGTGTGATAATCTAGCTGAGTCCCAGAAGTTATCTTATCACAATATTTCAAAGAGCTTGGTGGATTATTTGCAAAAGATTATTCTAATAGTCCGAGTTAATCTTTTAAATCAATTTGATAATCAGGTTTAGTCCCAAAAGTCATGATATCAAATGATTTCAAAGTGATGACAGTAGAAGAGGAACCTGGAGAATAGTAGGAAGAATTCGACGAAGATTTAAATTAGAATTCATTGAAATTGTCTATTGAATTATTATTGAATAACAATCAAATCCCAAAATATTTCAACCCCTACAATGAAAAATAAAAAAAAAGCAAAAGAAAAAATTCATTATGGTAATCAAGCATGATTAAAATGAGAGAAGTGAATTAGGTTTTCTTTTAAAGTAAAATTATATTACTTTACCAAGAAAATAATTGAAGGTGGGATGGCCTTTTTTTAATTAAGATAACCTAGAGGTATCTTTGAATGATGATGAAGAAAAAATAATAAATTCAGTTAAAACTTTAATTCAAAAAATAAAATAAAATAAAGATCAATGCTATTTCAATTGAATAGAAATTCTATTTAAATTTATTCACAATTGAAATAAAATATATATATAAAAAGATATATTAATTTTCAATAAGAAAAAAATAATTTTAAAAATGAACAATAATACGAAAAACTTCTCTTCTTAAAGATACAGAAAAGAAGCTCTATTTTAATTTCAAATAAAACTCATATAAATATTAATTATTTTGAAAAGTATAGAATTATTTAAGAAATAAAAAATAAGATATAAAACTTCTCTTCTGAAAGATTCAGAAAAACAGTTCTCTTGGAATAGAAAATAAGAAAAAATATTATAAAAAAGTGATTTTTTTGTTTTCTGTAAAAAAAACATGATTATTTAAAAAAATAAAAAAATAAATAAAAAAAAAATTAGAAAAATTATATGGCTTGAAAATTGGTTGGAAATGACGAAGGAGGGCTTGGAGAAGATTTTTTAATTATTGGGTGGTGAAATTGTAAAGGTTTTTTTTTTAATGAATTTGTGGAGTTGATGGTGATGAAATGGTGGAAGCTTATTTGGTAATATTTTCAAAAAATAAAATGAAAAATTAAAAAGAAAAAATTACTTAAAAAAATAGATTGTAGGCTTAGAGGGCTATAGGAATATACACAAAAAAAAGATAATATAAATATATAAGTCTAGGAGTGGATGAGATAATTAAATTTTGTATAAACCTTGATAAAAAATGTAAGTTTTAACTATGAAACAATAATTAAATATTACTGATATCTTAATTATTTTACTCTGAATTTCCTCATTAAATTAATTAATAAGATGAAGAATAATTATTATAATAAATAGTTATTATAATTATGGCATAAAATAATTATATTATAAAAAAATAATATAACAAAAATAAATATATTAATATTTACTGAAATTTGTTATTTTTGAAAGCAAATAATAAATGTGTAAAAAAAAATATTTA
Organism: Austropuccinia psidii; assembly: GCA_023105745.1. Lineage (NCBI taxonomy): Eukaryota > Fungi > Basidiomycota > Pucciniomycetes > Pucciniales > Sphaerophragmiaceae > Austropuccinia > Austropuccinia psidii. The sequence goes on from JALGQZ010000003.1 coordinate 53,957,746, forward strand.
CCAATAAAAAACATTTTATAACAATAATATTACTAATATTAAAGCTATATATTAATATAAATACTATTTATATTAATTAATAATTATTAAGAATGAAAATCAAGGGAAATATAACTTATGTTTAACATGTAATAAAATAATTTAAATACAACTTATTCAAATTTTATTTAAAAATAAAAAATAAAGAAATTACAAATCTTCTTGATTTTACATAGAATTAAAGATTTAAAGAGAAATTTAACAAAAAAAAATAAAAAATATTTTAATAATGTCAAAATTTATTATTAATATGAAGATGAACTTAATTATTTTAATAATATAATAGAATTATATAAGAATAATAAAGTTATTCTGAGGGAGGAATAGAGGTAAAAAGAGCTCTATATATAGTAAAATCCTCCCTCCTAGAGTTCAGAAGGATTATAGTAGATCTTTACCAATGGTATCCACTGTAATTGATTGGTATTTCAAGGTTTAGTGATGATTAAATAATTATTAAACCATTTTATCTCATTATTATGCCATTATTTAGAGTTATCAGTATAACTCTAAGTTTCCTGAAATCATACGCTTGGAAGAAGCCTAAAATTTGTAAATTTTATTATTAATAATCATAAAATGATAGTATTCACCATTTTTCTCACTTATATAACTGTTAAGCTTAAAATAAGGCTATAGTGAGTGATCATAAATGATCAATTTTAAGCCTGAAATTTTATCATTAAGAACTTTTAAGTTATACATGCTACAGCCAATCAGAGAGTGGATACTGATAGCTTAACATGTTATAATTAAACTAAAAAGAGAATTTCATTACATAATAAAAACTCCATTTTTGATTATTTTTCTTTTAACTCATCTTTTTCTGTTGAAGTTCACTATTTTAAACTTCAAACCATGATTTCAAGGGGTTGTACCTTGAATATAATGACAAAAAATACATAATTCTTGACGTATGAACTATTAGAACCTGAATATCCCCTATTTGTTTGAAGTTTGTACTACTTTAACAACAAAGTGGTCAACATCTATAACAATTTTGATCAATAAACCCCTACAAGTTATGAGCTTGTTTATAACTTGTAAAAAAAAAGTCTATATCTGTATTTTTAAAGTAATTATGTGAAAAATTTATTTTTAGTTTAGCTATTTATCATTTATAGCCCAAGAGATATGAGCTAAAAACCATGAATATATGTGCTGATTATAAAAGTGCATATATTCAGGTTATCTCAGTAAGTATTGAATTGTAATATATGACATAAAACTTTTATATGTTTAGTTTTTAATTGGTAATCCAATGGTTCAATCAATTTTGAATTTTTATTAATTGTTTTCTGAGATAATCAAGGTTTTATTACTTTCTCTGGAATTTTTACTTATTTTAAGATACTAATTTCAATTCTTATTATTAAAATAAGTGTTGTAAAGTTGTTCTGTTACCCTTTTGGATATATGGTCATATTTCAAAGTCTCAAAAATAAATATTAGGATAAGTTGTAATGGGTGAATACTAGGAGAAATAAAATAAAATAGAAAAAAGATTGATATTTTAATTGAGGATATTTTTTTTTGGGGGGGGGTTTATTGTTAATTTTTTTTTTAAGTGGAGTTTGAAATTATATTGAATTTATTTCTTTTAGAAAATTCAATGGTTAATAATTTAATTTTGTGGTTAATTAAGAAATTTGATTATAATTGTATTTATTTATTTTTTAGAATTTAAATTTTTTCAATTTTTTCTTTGAACTTTGAAATTTTGATAAATAACTATTTGTTAAAACAAAAATTTATTTTTTAGCCATTCAAACTTATCCCACTATTTTTTCAATAGATTAAATTAAATTCTTTTAAATAAAAAAAATCATTAATTCAATAATCTTCATTACTTTAAAAAGAAGATTCATTAAAATATTTTTTTTATGAACAAAAAACTGATTTTATGCTCATAAAAGATTTTATCATAAATTAATAAAAAAATCCTTCTGTGTAAGTTTTCTTCTAGAAAGACAACTTTGAATAAGAAAAATACTATCCCATATTTAACTTCTTAAAATTATTTCAGCTTTAATGTGTAAAATCTAGAATATGAGTCAAATTTTGAAAAGTAAAATTTCAGTTCTTAAAAAACTTCATTATTAAATACAAGTCAAAAAATGTAATCATATTTATGTTATGAATATTTCTTAATTAAATTAAGAGTATTTTCCAAAGCTGTAATTGTGCTTAATGAATTCAATTCTCAAATGTTCAAATACATTTTTTGTCGTCTTGCTCAAATTTACATCTTTTTTTTTCATATTCTCTTTGTACAAGTCATGTTTTTTTTCCTGTTTGACCATAGCAAATACCCATTTGAATTGTAACTTTACCTCTTCAAATTTTCTGCCCTCAACTTTTTTTTCCCTCTAAAGTGCAATTTCCATTTTCTTTAAGATTCTTTTGCTTTCAGTTTTTATTGTGTGTGAATCCTTCTCCTCATTCCACTTCTTTTTAGACCCACTTTAGGCATGCATGGTCATGTGCCTCAGCCTAAAATAAATGTATATTAATATTCTTTCATAAATATACAAACAATTACCAGATACTTACCTTTTTGAAAATTCTCCAATATTTGTTTATATTATGGAGTGAATACATCATAAGTCCTCCTGTAGGACCCACTTTCCTAATTTATATTGAAGCTTGATTCCCTCTTCCTTTTTTGTGATTAAAGAGGTTCTAACCACTGTGGCTTATTTTGAAAAATACCATGTCAGACACCCAAATTACTCACCAAATCTCTGTTATTTACTTCAATATTAGCTGAAATTGTGAGGTTTTACTCTTCAGTAATGTTCTTCCCCTGTATTTACATTCTTTCATTGTGTCAGAAAAGCCCCTTGTGTTAATTTAGGAAGCTTACATCTTTATAAAGATTTTCAGCTAGCCCGTATTCTTATTATTTTTTAAAAAAAAGAAATATAAACTTATTTTTTATGTTTTTTTTTTTAAAAAAAAGAAACTTCAAATAAAAACTTTTTTCGATTTGATTAAAATTTTCATTTGTAAAACCTTCAAGTGATTTTCTCCAAAAAAAACCTAACCCTTTGTAAAATTTAAAACCTTTCTTCTTTCTTTTCAATGAATAAAAATCTTCTAATATTCATCATTCAAATTCTAAAAAATACTCAATAATTTTTTTAATTTATAGAGCTCATTCATATTTGCCGTCAATAATTAAAATTGAAATCATTTTCAAATTGCTTTATTCTTCTTCAATTAGTCATTATTGATTTATTTTGTGTTTTTGATGTTTTTTTTCAAAAAAATATGAATTTATTATGTCTTATTGAAATTAATTAGTATAATAAAACCATTAAAATTTAACAAATTTAATCAAATTTTGTTTTGAAAAGATTGAAAATTAATTTTTGAATTCTTTCTTTCTATAAACAGCTTTTAGGCCAAAATTCATAAAGCTCTCCCTCATTTTGAGTGCACAGTTCCTTCAGCCAAGATCATTGCTCGCAAATTAAAGTTTGGCTGTAAATTAAAGTTTGGCTGTAGCTTTAACCTTGACTGTAACTTTGACTTTAACCTTGACTTTAACCTTGAGTGTAACTTTAACCTTGACTGTAACTCTGACGGTAACTTTAACTTTGACTGTAACTTTAACCTTGGCTTACCCCTCAAAGCCGCGGCTGATTTTCTATAAATTTCAAATTTTGATTTCCAGAAATTTCAAAAATCCAATTTTTCTAAATTTCTAAATTTCTAAATTTTTAAATTTTTAAATTTCTACATTTTGAAAATGGGCAACACCAATTCGCATCAACAACCTCATCCAGCTCATCAAAACTCGAATTCCAATCCAAATAATGCTCAATCGATTCACTCACGTCAAAAGAATAAATTACCCACAACAGCTCAAAGCTCTCTATCAAATTTTCATCAAAATCAAAATCAAAAAGTGAAAGAAATTATCACTTTAAATCCTACAAATCTTCTTCTCCATCAAAATCAATCATCAAATCAAAATCAAAATCAAAACCATCAATCTCAAACTAAAACTGTCGATAATAAAATTTCATCAAAAAATCATCATTTTAATCAATTAAATCAATCTTTAAATTCGTCTTCAACTTCTTCAAATTCATCCAACTCATCCAAATCATCAAATCATCACCAATCAAATCAATCTCAATCTCAAGCTAAAAATAATCAATCTTTATCAAAAAGAAAATCTATTCAATTAATCGATATCGATCCAAATCTTCCATCAAATCAAGCAGTTTCACCTATCAATATTAAAAAAAATCATATCAAATCATCTAACTCAAACTTTAATCTAACATTAACTTCAACTCCAATCATAACTCATCCAATCTCTCATTTTCAACTCAAATTACCTTCATCAAATCATTCAAATTCAATCTCAAACTCATCTCCCTCAAATCCTATCAGATCAATCTCTTTAAATTTACCCTCTAAATCTATAATCTCTTCTAATCCAATCATCTCATCAGATTCTAATCATTTAAACTCAAATCAATCAATTCCTTCAACTTCAAATCATCCCATCATCAATTCAAATCAAGCCATCTATCATCAAAATGATGAAGATGAAGATGATTCAATTCATGAAGATCAATCAAGTCATCTCATTCATTCAAATCCTTCAAGCATCAATCAAAATCCAAATTTAATCAATCTCAACTCACTTTCATCAACTCCTTCAAATAGTCTAGCTCCTTTACAACAACCTATCGAAACTGTAGTACCACCATTACCCCCTTCAATCTTACATCCTTTTCCTCCCAATCTACCTGAATTAGATTCAAACTCTTTAGATTTAAACATTCCTCCAATCTCTAATACACTAACTCCCGCCGTAACTCAAACAATAGCTGCCGCTACAGCAGTAGTACAAGCTACACCTGCTTTAGATATAGGTGCCGGCTCAGATGGCGTACCAACACTCATCACTTGGAAAGAACCCGCTCATGAAGTTTATGTCACAGGCACTTTTAGTCAATGGAAACAACAAATTAAATTAAGAAAACCTCCTGAAACTAATGAGTAAGTAATCTGCTTTTCCATTTTAAATTATTAAATTAAAAATACTTTTTCCTTTTTATTAAAATAACTTTGCTGGATTTTAATCATCTAGAAATTCAAATCAATCAAATGCTTTTTCGGCTCTAGTAGCATTACCACCTGGACCTCATAGACTTAAATTTATTGTAGATAAACGTTGGAAAACATCAAAATATCTTCCTTCTGCAACTGATGATAAGGGTAACTTAATCAATTACCTTCAAATCAATCCTGGTGATCAACCCTTTCGTGGTTTAGGTCCTCGTGGAATTTGGAGTGGTTACACTTATGGAAATTGGCCATCTATGCTCGATGATTCTTCAACTTCAGATGATGATGAGGATTGGACAACTGAAATTCCTAACGCTCTACTAGATTATGAAGAGTATCATGATCAATCATCTGATGATGATGATCTAAATGCAAATTCAAATCATCATAAAAATCATCAATTAAAAATCGTAGATAAAATTAACCCAATCCCTGGTGAAGCTGGTTTCGCTGCCGAACCACCAAATCTACCAGCTCAATTGAAAGAAGGTATCTTAAATATGGCTTCAAGATTACCTGAAGGCGCAAGTGATGATAATTCATTATTGCCCAAACCTGATCACTCAGTCTTGAATCATTTAGTTGCAAGTCCAATCAAAAATGGTTTATTAAGCATTGGTGTCACTTCTAGATACAAACGAAAGGTTAGCTTATTTTATTTTATTTCTCATCAAAATCTTAATTAATCCTCCATCTCTTTTATCAATTTAGTATCTCACTACAGTTTATTATAAACCTATAAACCTTCCTCAAAACAATTAAATTGATCTTCTTGAATCAAATTCTAATGTTTCTCACTGATTGAGTCGATCTTACTCATCATCCTTTTTAGCTTTTACCAAAACCTACCTTCAAAAAATTTAAATACATGGATGATTAATTTAAAATTATCTTTGTTATCATACATTGGTTAAAAACGCAAATACCCTAATTTTCCTCTTTTGATTTTTGGGTCAACAATTATTTTTAAAAACATGTTTTTTAAGTCTTAATTAGTACGGTCTTCAAATTCATTTCCCCACTGCACTTGTATTTTTAATTTCTCTTTCAATGGCAATATGAAGTAATCAATACTATAACAAAGATAATCAACTTGATATCAAAAAAATAATCTTTTACAATGTCAAGTCAACTCCTTATTTTTAGTCTGAAATGAGAGTTAAATGACGCCAATATGAACGAAAAATAATGCAAGAATTTTATCATAAATAATAATGATTTTTTTTGACATGGAAGTTTTGTTTTTTGTATCAAATACAATTTTTAATTTAAAATACATGAAAAAAGAAACAAAGATTTAAGGCCTGTTTGTTCTGCTCGGGTAAAACTTATGTTTTTTTTGGCCTAAAAAGAACTTTTTTTTAGCATTTTTTTTTAAAAAAAGTCTTGAATTTAAAAAAAACAACATAATTTTTGAGAAATTTCATAATTTCAAATCTTATTCTCTCTCTCTCTATCTCTGTTTTTTTTCTAGTTTTACATGCAAATTTTTTTGGCCAAAAAAGACTAAATTTTGATGAATTTTTTTGTTCTTCAAACCAAAACCAAAAAAAGGAATATGGTATATGGTGTATATATTTATATATTAGGGCATCTCAAAACTGTTAAATTTAACATTGAAAATCCTGGGTTTTTTTGGGGCCAAATCCCACATTTAATTTTTGGGATTTGGTAAATTCCTCAACAATTTAGCTGTGGGAGTTGAGGCACTGAAAAAAGGTTTTTGGGTACCAAAACCAACATTTTCAAAATGAAATCCAGCATTTCCATTTGAAAATTCAACAATAAAATAAACCTCTCATATTGCAATCTTATACTTCTTCATCACTGCTCTCTTTTTTTCCAACCCTCCTTGATAATGCCCAAAAGAAAAACCTATGATAAGCTCTTCAATGATTTATCATATTTATTGAATATAAACCTGTTTGAGGATTAATATAATGATAAAATTGAAGATATTTTTTTCTTAAATATAATTTATAAAAAACAGTACATTAAACCATTTAAATTAAATCCTGAACCATATATATATATATATACCACAAATGACTTAATCAACTTAACTGAAGATAAATTCAAAAAATTATGACATATGACATATGACCCTTTCCATGAATTATTTAAGATGATCTAGAATAATTCAAAATTTCAAAATTCTTCTAACTTCAAACAAATAGATCCTTTTATTAAATTGACAATTGAATAGTAAAGATTGGGGTTGAATGGGAATGGAGCAGAATTGGGTAAAATTGGTATTCTTTTTGGGATGAGCCAGGGGGATATTGTTTTTTCTAATAACAGGATTATTTTCTATTTGGTAAAATTAAAACAAATAATGATCAAGTGTCTTTATTATAATTAAAGAGAAAAAGATTTTACATAAACTTAAGAAGAAGGATTTTCCTAGTTTTGTTGGGTTGATAAATAGTAGATTGATAGAATTTTCAAAAAGGATTGAAAAGAATGGTTAATCATATTTTGATGGTAGAAAAAAATGTGTGTATTGATGGATTTTTACGTTTTTAAATTTCCAAATTATTTTAAGAACTTATATATAAAATTAAATTTATGTAATCAATTTCACTAAAGCTGGTAAGTGATTTTAAAAAAAAATAATTTATTGCATTATATTTGGGTTTTAATTTCTCAATACATGATTTAAATTTGTTTAAAAATATGAATATAGTAAATTAGCCCAAAACGTTTTATTCAAAATATCAGAATTCAATTTCTACTTCAGCTTATGAAAGCTCTCTATATATAGTCACAGAATCTAAGGGTTCATTTTCTAACAGTAATAGTATTTTTAACCTCTGCCTTGAACACTTCAGAGTATTAATTGAGAACTCTATTAAAATCTTAAAGGGTTTCTGTTCATAATTAAAAGAGATTTGAAATAAGATTATGAAAAAGGTAAATATTCAAAGGTTTGTTGATTGGGTTGTTTGCTATATCATCTTTCATTAACCCTTTTTTTTTTTCAAAAATAGGTAATCAATGGGAAAATCTGTTTAATTATTAAGATCCTCCAAAACTTTAAAAAAAAATTGGTAATTAAATTAATTTAAATTTAAATTTAAATATTAGAGAATTTATTAAAAAATTAAATTTTAAAATATTATAATAATAAATCAATTTAATTGAATTTATTCTTCAATAAATGATTAATTATTATTTTTTATTTTTTATTTTTTTAAAGAAATATTATTAAAATTATTTATTTAATAAAAATAAAGATAAAATTGTTTTAATTAATTCATTTATTAAACTTTAAGTCTTATAAGGAATTTTTTTTTTTCAAAGCAAAAAAAAAAAAAAAAAAAAATTAATTAAAAAGAAGATAATTTTTTTTTTTGTTAAATGTTATAGCATATTATTTATTTATTTTTAATTGAGATTTTTTTTTTTTTTGAAATTAAATGAAATTAGGAAATTTAAATTTTTGATGATTTTTTTTTGTTTTGTTTTAAAACTATCTTGTATTAAATAAAAAAAAAAAATTACATTTTTATTTTTTTTTTATTTTTTTTATTTTTTTTTTCATTGAAAGAAATTAGAAAAAATAATAATATATGATTATCCTTAAATTTAGTATTTTTTTTTTCTGATTAATTAATTAATTATTTTTTTTTAAAAAAAAAAAACAAAAAAAAAAAACTTAAAATTAAATTTGAAAAAAAAATTATTTTAATTTTTAATTTGAAAGTGGTTTAATTATTTCACTAAATAATATTATTAAAAAAAAAAAACAATATAATATTTCCAAAGATAATTATGTTTTTTTTTTGGTTCTTTTGAAATCTTGTTAATTTCTTCCTGATTAATCAAAAATAATTTTTACAATTCTATGAAAGATTAAATCTAAAAAGAACTTAATAATACTAATTTTTTTTTTTGTTAATTTGAAAATAGTATCCAAAATTGTTAATTGATGAATTATTTTGTAATTAATTTATTTTTTTTGTGGTTTAATTTGATATTTCTGATGTTTTGAAAATTAATTTCATTATTCCTGGTTTTTTAGAAAATTCTATCTTGAGTTTGAAAGCTGAAAATTGAATTTAATCACCGGTTAAGCTGATTAGAGTTGGAACTTAATTCAAGTCATCTGTTTAAATGAAAAAGAACATTATATATGTCCATGAATTGATATCATTCTAATCTACATAAAACTTATTATTAAATCCATTCTTAGTAATGATTACATTTGAAAAAGATTTTAATTCATTTGATTTGGTCTAATGAGTATTACTCAAGCTGGGAACATTTGCTTCATTCATAAATTTAAGATTTTATTCATGGGAAAATTAGGATATATTTTGAATTCTATATTGAATAGGTTTATCAAAGATATTGATTTGATTTTATTCATGATTATCATCTTCAATTTCTTTCATAGCTAATCCTGGTTTCTTTGCATACATCCCAGAAGATTTTCCTTTATCAAAACTCTGTTTAAAACCAATACCTCATATTAACCCCCAAAAGGTTTTTGTATGTTATTGGCTAATTTATTTAAACAAATTATGAGATTATTGAAATTTTAAAGAAATTAATATGGCTGATTAAAAGAATGGACTTGATAAATGATTACAGGTAATTATGATAGAATGGTTTCTTTACTTAAAACATGAGGATTTTTATGATAATTTGTTGGTGAAAGCTTAAACAATGATTGATGATACTTCTTGGCTCTTATTGGTAAAGATGTGATATGCTTGAATTTATTACTTTTGGTTACAGAAATCTTCAAGGATTTTTTTGAAGTTTTAATTGAAACTCTCTGTTTTGTAGTCAGTGAGCCATATAAGTGTTTAATGGAAGAAGGGTTCTGATCACATTTAAACTCTTTGTTATGGACTCAAATTTGTTTTTTAAAAATATTATATAATAAAATAAGCTCAAAGGATGTTAAATTTTATTGGAAGAAGGAGTAAAATGATTTTGAAGCATCACATGATTGATTAACATTGGTTTTGGCAGAGCCATGCCATAATAAGCTGAATTAAAAATATGATTCAATGGGATCATTTTTGGATCTAATTGGGTTGGAATTATTTATTTTATGCTAAATTTCATGGTTTTTAGTAGAGTAGTAAACATGATGATAATCAAAAATAATAGCCCTTAATAATTACACCCCTAGAGGAATCAAAAAAGCATGTTCATTAGTAAATGATTTATTCATTTAATCGAAGAATTAATATTAAATGAAAAGAATATTATGTTTTTTTTTATGAATTAAATGAAAGATTTATTAAATTTTGATTGAAGAGAAAAAACAAATTTATTATATATTATAATATATAATAAAAAATATTAAAACATTAAAAAAAATTATTACAAAATGATTTGGAAGAAATTAAAAAAAATTTTGGGATTAAAAACTCTTTTTTTAATTAAAGGAAAAATATTCATTAGTTAAATTTCATAAATGAAAAATTTTCTTAAAGAATTAATACTAAATGATTTGGAATAATTTCCAAATTTTTTAGGACTTGAATAAAAATTAACATTTTCTTTATTAAAATAATAAAATTTAATTAAAAGAATAAAAAATAAAAAATAATCATAAAAAATAATGATTTAGAAGTGATACTGAATCATTTTTTTATTTAACATAATAATATTTATTGAAAATTAATTAAATAAAAATTCTTAAATGATTTGGAATTACTCCCAAATTTGTTAGGAGGTGAATAATAAGAAAATATTTGTTTTTCTAATAATATTCTTTTTCCAAAAAATTAAAAAAAAAACATGGAGGGCAGGGGGCATGGTGAGATTTTTGGTGATAAAGAGGATGCTTGAGTATGGATTAGATTAAAAATAAATATCAAGATTAAAAAATATATACTCAGAAATAATTAAAAACCCTTTTCCTCCAAGAAATAAATACTTAGAGCCTATTGACGGGGAGGCTAGAGCTTGAAAATTAAAAAATAATTAGTTAAGTGTGATTTCTCTGAGAATAAAGAAATCATTACTAAAGGAATTCTTGCTAGGGATCTTGTCTTGGATGGTTGTGTGAGAAATTAATAAGAGGTGAATTGTTGAGGAATAATTTAACAAAATATAATTTTAATAATGAATCAGGTTGAAAGTGAGAAAAAAAAATCTTATTGTATTTTTTTGGATTAAAAAAAGCTGAATCAAATAAAATTAGAATTGAAAAATTTGAAATGAAAAAGTATGAAAAAACTTCCATTCAATTTTTTTGTTTTTTTAATAAAAATATTAACTTGGCTTCAAAAACCATTTGACAATTATTTAAATTTATAAATGCCACAGTACATGAAAGAACTTTCTGTACCTCTAAAAACTTCCTTTTGAATTCAATTAAACATCAAATTTGATTTTAATTTAATATTCAAGCAGTTTTCCACAAAACCTCAAATGACAATTATTAAAATAATTATGTACTACAGACTAGAAGAAATCATTTGAATTTTCTTTTCTTACAATTTTTTCGACATAAACTGTTGCAATTATTTTAGGAATTGTACTAAAAATGATTGGATTCTTATTTTAAGAAAATTAGTGAAATGAACAAAGAATATATCTTGCCACATCTAACCATCAATTATTAATTAATGAAAATATTCTCTCTACCTTGGAAAGAGGCCTAGAGTAGCTCATAGGGACAATCTTAAAATAAAGATGACATTTCTTTCCCTTAAATTCCATTTCCTTGTTAAATTTCTCTTTTTAAAAATACAACTCATTCTGAAGTTTTCTATCCTCAAATTTCAATTGATTCTGAATCTTTTTTCCCCCAAAAAATTATCCTCACCTTGCTTCTCCCAATAAAAACCCAATGGAATCACCTTCAAGAATTTCTCATCTCTTATTTTAGGGTGTTGGTAAACACATGTAAGGTTTTAGTCAAAACACATAGGTTACCTATTTTTTCAGAAAAATTCTTCAGGATCAGTTTTAAGCCTTTTTGTACTTTTCTTTGCCATATTTTTTCCAACATGGGATGTCAATATCCCCAGATTTTTTGGAATTTCTTTTGGCCAAACTTCTCAAATTTGGCCAATTTGACAAAATGGCATATTTTTTTGAAAGAAGTCATTAAATATGTTCCCACTTATAAGCTTACATAATTATTTTTCAAAATGAAGGGTTCAATATTTAAAATGAAAAACTAGAAGCCCTAATTTTGGGGATTTTTTTGGAGGGACACGTAAAGGCACAAAAAGGGTTTTTTTCATGTTTGTAATATGACTATTCTTAAGTAAAACATTGTCACATTTTAAATAAAAAATGAGACTGAGGTGGGATTTAAGAAATAAAAAGGACTGAGGAGAGGGATAAATGACATAAATTGTATATAAAAAAATTAATCAATCTGAATAAACCTCCAAAATTGTTGTTTTTTCTTAGGGGAGGGTAGGAAAATTGGAGAAATATAACATCCTGTGTTTCTTAAATTTATCTAACCACCCCAGGGCTTGTGTTGAGAATGAAATTTACAATTGAAAGTAATGGGGGGGACTGGATAAACTTTAGAAATGATGATATCCAATGGTACAAAATGAGAACAGCTATCCAAGAAGCAGATGAAAATGGGTGGATTATAATTTGGAGGACATAAATAAGGGAAAAAAGAAAAATATTGGGCTGTGGAATAAAAGAAAACTGGTCATTGATACTTATTTGCAATTGGATCCCCCATATCAGGCATGGACATCCACTTGCTATTTGGAGCCTTGCCAACATCTTAATACCACTCAATTCTGCCCAAATAAGAGGTTACTGAGGGAATCAAAGTGTTCATAGCTTCATAAAGGCCTTTATTTTTTTGAATTTCTTCAGCCAAGTCACCTCTGACATCAGCCCATTGATCTCGAGTCTTGTAAATGTAGTGGGATACTGTTCTGTAGCCACAGCTTACATTTCCCTGGAGATTGATGGCCTTGAAGGTGTATTTCAATATAAACTTGGGAAAGTCTTCTAAGCCAGGTACCTGATAAAATTTGGTCAAAAAATGAATAAATATTCAAATAAACAAAAAAATATACATTAAAAAGAATTAGAAACTAACAAAGATCTTGGAGCATTCATCACTTGTGTGATAATTGCTTTGACAATGCTCACAGGTTGAGTCAATTGCATCATACATCTTCAAACTTGTGGAAGGCTTGTGGGAATTTCTTTGTGAGATTTTGCTACCAATTGCCAATCTTCTGTACCTTCTAAGGGTGACTACTGATTTTTCATATCCATTTAATTCAGTTTCTGAGGGTAGTGAATCTGATGAACTTATTGATTTTGATAATCAGGCCTCAGAATCTTTGGTTGAATCCACTTCCATGATTGGAGAGGGTGCAAAGAACTGTGATATTGATGCTATTGTGCTAGTAGATTTTCATAGGGGTCTTCCTCTTCTATCCGATTGACTTTCAATGATTTCAAATATTGATGGTTCCCTTTTAATTTTATTTTTATTCTTATTCTTGACTCCTTGAGGTCCTCCATGGATATTCTTGCATTCAAGTGTGTCTTCATAATATTGATCATCCTCTTGACTCTTGGGAATTTGATCAAATGGGACTTTGACAGTCAAAAAAGCTTGAAAATGTTGAAGAATTGGGGTGATTTGTGCCATTTGTCTTTGGAAAAGGTCTTCCCCAATATCTTCAAATATTCTTTTGGATTCATTCATTCTTTCTTTCTAAACACTTTGATCATAAATTTGATAGCCAGTCTAAGAATATGACAAAAAAAATCAGTTAATAAGAAAAAAAATAAGAATTGGAATTTCAAAAATCCCCACAGGAAAATTCAAATGCCACTGAGGATGAAAGTCTGATATCTGAAGCCTTTGGCACTTGAAAAATGCCTGTTGAGTCTTATTCTTGCAAAGAATGCCTTCATAATTGCTGTATTTGTTGGTGCATTTGTAATTGCGAGGAAATTTGGTTTTGAAATTATCAAAGGCCATCTGAAGCACATAATGAGACACCTTGCCATTGAGAGCATAGATGTGTGGAGGAAAATTTTTGACACAGAAAATCATTTCTTTGGATATTATGTTGATTATTTGAAGAAAATGTTTTCTGAAAGCCATGTGGAGAGCCCTAACTACCTCCAGGAGAGTACTAGTGGAATTTTGAAGCCAAATTTCAACCATGACATGGGCACCTTCAACTCTTGAGGTGGATACCACACCCAGGTGGCAATGGTGGTTGGTCCAGGCTGGCAAATAATACCCCTTCAGAGGAAGCCAGGTATTTTCCAGATATTACAAGACTTCATCATTTTTGACTTGCTTTTGAAGCTTCTTAAAGTTGTCTTTGAAAGGCTTTTCAGTGGATGAATACAGAACCTGAGAAATGAATCCCAATGTAATTAATAAAAACAATAATAAGAATAAAAGTGAAAGTGAAAAGTATATTAATTGATTCCAAAGGCCCATCAAATTTTCAAAGTCAGTGCCATGACTAATTTTCTTCATGCAATTGGAAGATACATCTTTATTGATTTTTCAAATGCATAACATGACTTTTGCATCTGGGAAGAGCCTCTTAAGAGAGTTATTCAAGGCCAAATCCCTGTTAATATCAATGACTAGAGGGGAAACAATACTGGTGTTGTGGACCTTTTCTATTTATTGATTTAATGCCCAGGTATATGAGGGTTCAGCTTCATTCTTCATCAAACAAAAAGCCCCACAAAAGGTCTTATTGGTTGAGCTGAATCCAAAAATATGAAAAGGGGCATTTTGTACCTATTGGTTTTATAGGTACAATCCATAAGAATGACATGAGGAAAGCCATGAAGGAGTTTTATGGAAAGGGGGTTAGTGAAAAACAAGGAGGTAATGTGTCCCTCAGAATACCTTGCAGAGGACCAAACAAAATTGTCTTCTTTGAGGGTGTCAATAAGAGCATCAATGGGCCTTCTGCCTTGCAGTTTGTCTTTCTTGATTTCCTTGACTTGGTTGTGAATGTATTGAAGGATTGCAGGCCTGTCAGACTCCCTCTGGCTGCATGATTAAGCCTGAATTTTCCTTGGCATGAGTAGTGATCCAGAAATTTGAGCAATTTGGGATGTTTATTTCTCATTGAATTTCCTGAAAGGAGGATTTGCCATGATATTTTTAGTGGCATAATGGCTATGCTCAGGATTTTTTACTTTAAGAGTCCAAGTTCCACTCTTGGCATATTTTCTGGAATAAAGTCTAAATGGACAGTCAAGCTTTCTTGAAGTGACTTTTTTAGAGGAGTTTTTATTGGGATTTGGGGTCCCAGACCTGTCAAAACCTATTTCAATTTGTTTTTGGGTCATATTAGGCCTCAAGGTGGACACAGCATACCCCTGAGCCCTGGAAACATTATGTACATGCTGTAAAAGAAGCTCAAGGTTCTGAAATTTACCTTCAGTGGGGGGTTGAAGCATTATGAAGTGAAATATATATATAAATTTAAATTAAAAGGGAAATTTGGGGATTTGGAATGAGGAAAGAAGCTTCCAAAATGTGAAAAAGAATTGATAAAAGGTGTGAAAAATCAAATGAAGTGGTTCAAATGTGGGATTAATAAATGAGGGAAGGTGAAAATTTGGAGTTTTAGAGGCGTGGAACCAGGTTGTTGGGGAAGAAAATGCAGTCTTTGGGGGAAAAAAAGAAAAAAAAGTGTGAAAAGCTTTTCCAAATTGCTTTGGTAATGCTGTTTTTCAAAAAATATTGTTGGGGAAAACGTGGATTTTTGGGATGAGGGATGTTCAAAAAAAAAACAATTGGGTTAGAGGGTTTTTGTGGGGAAAAAACTTTTTTTGGCAGGTTTTGCCCCAATACAGGTTTTTTGGTGTTTCATTTTTAATTAAAAATGGGCCCAGGGAACCACTTATGTGTTTTTACCAATGTATGGGAAAAACACATATATTTCTAGTTAAAACACCTAAGAGCTTACCTGGGTTTACCAATACCCTTATTTCATTGAGTTTGGCCACTTTCATGTTATTCCATCTTCCTTCATCCCACCCCAACTGTTGAATTTAGGAAGTTTCATGGACTACCAAAAACAAAATAATAATTCAATGAATTATTTTGAATCATCATTTGTTTTCCTTTCTAGTAAGTGTGCATATAATGGTGAAGAAACATGTGTAGGGGTTTCCTTCAAATACTACAATAATTTGTGTTGAAACTACCAAATCCTTTCTGATTGTAAATTAGATTGCTATCTGACTTTTGTAGCCATAAAAATTATAGAAGCTCATTGGGAAACTGAAGTATTTTTAGGTCCATGATACATGAAGATTGCATATTGGCCCACCAAAACTGATTATTACCCTAGCTCTAAAATCTCATGACATTTTCCATGATTAATTTCTTCAAGTGTTGTAGTTTGAAATTGAACATGATCTCATAGGTTCTTATTGATACAAAAAGATAAAAGATAAATATAAAATACAAGGCTTGGCTCTATTTTCTCCCCATTGTTCACAGCTAAATCTTCTGCCTGTAAATCAAATGTACAAATTGGTGTCATATTGGGCTTTTGACCAAATAACCTATTTTAATTTAGTAAAAAACGGACACATACCTCACAGCTTATCAGCGATTGTCTTTATACCTCTATCTCATCATATTTGGTGGCCCCTGAGCCGATAGCATCCTCCAATTTTTTGGCCAAATGATATCTCTTCTTATATGTGCTCCAATGGTCATGCATACTTTCTGCGGTAATATTCAAGAAGCTTCAGGAATTCTTATTTACATCAATAGCCATCAGTTGGAATACATTTTGTTTTCTCAAAGGTGGCCTTCCAACTGAAGCTGTTCTACTTTTCTCACAACAATAATCATAATTTGATTTGTTCTTTCTCCAGTTGATGATAAATTAATAATAAACCTGAGTGAGATGGTGTTGGTGTGGCTTTGTGAGATGGATTGACCCGTTGAGATTTGCGACGTGTAATCTGGCAACCAGCCTAAAAAAGGCCAAAAAAATGATAATTATTCAAGAAGAAACAATTCAATGCTTAAGATAAGAAAATACAAATTTCAAAAAAAAAGGTGCTGCTGATGTTGATGATTAGTAAGTATTGTTGTATGGACATTGAAGAGTGAATGATTATGAAATTACCAAAATGATTTTATTTTTTAAACACTCAAAATTTGGAAATTTCAAAATAAATTTCTTAGGTTTCCAATCAAAAATCACAAATTTTTCCAAAACTTAAATTTGAGTGAAATTCAGGGTCCCTCAGTTGAAAAATTCAACATTTGAATCTGAAAAACTAGGGTTTTTCTATATGCAATTTCCTGAAAAACCCCAAAATTTGGAATTTAGAACTTAGAAGCTTTCACAAACCTTATGTTAAGTTTGGGCTTCACAAAAGAGTTTTAAAAAAATCATTAAAGATCTCAATTTTTTTTAGGATTATGTTCATAATTGATTGTGTGAATTTTTCCAAGATCATATATGAATCTATTTACTAATTTCCTGTATTTTATTATTTTTCATTTAATTTATCTATTTTCTTTCATTTTATTTTCTTTTATTCATTTTGTTTTATTCACTTTATCTATTTTATTTAATTAATTTATTTTATTTATTTTATTTATTTTATTTATTTCATTTATTTCATTTATTTCATTTATTTTATTTATTTTATTTATTTTATTTATTTTATTTATTTTATGTATTTGATTTATTTTATTTATTTTATTTACTTTATTTATTTTATTGATTTTATTAATTTTATTTATTTTATTTATTTTATTTATCTTATTTATTTTGTTTATTTTATTTATTTTATCCATTTTATTTATTTTTATTTTTATACTTACTTTTATTTTCATTTTTATTTTCTCATTTTATTAATTTATTATAAACAAATTTTTTATTTTTTTTTCAAGTAAAAAAATCAAGGGGTAAAAAGAAGTAAAATAAAATTGAATTTAAAATTGAAAAAAAACAAAAAAAGAAATTGGTAAATGAACCAAATCATTTCCACAAATTATTAAATATAATTGCAAATATTCAAATGATTCCTCATGGTTTCCTCCTTCCTGATTCATTTTAAATATGAAATACATTTTTTTGATTTTTTTTGTTTTTAAAAGAAAAAACTGAGAATTTGGTTAATTTTTGGTAAGATTTTACAGATCTTTGAGAAGAATTCATGAAATGAGTTTCTACCTATTCAATATAGTTTTTCTCAAATTGAAGGTATTGATTTCAGGAAGAAATAAAAAAAAACTCTTTAGTGACAGATTTAAGCGCCACTTTTCATTACCAAATGCTTACTCACTCTTTTTTGGTCATAAAACCCAAGATGCCTATATGGTTTTCCAGGTTAGTACTGGAAATTCCCACTAAAAGTCAATTTTTATTTTCAGATATCTCTGAAATAAATATATTCAATTTAGAAGACAGAGATTTGTTATTCCATCATTGAAATATTACTTGATATTCTTTCCCTCCCAATTTCCAAAAAAATAACTATTTTGATTACTTTTGTCCCACTTGATAATTTAAAAAAAACTGAAATTATTCTCTTTGGGGTTGTTCCAGACCCTGATAATCTTTGAAAAATAAAAAAGTACATAAGTGCTTATGTGAATTCATTGAAAGCTTATGTGAATTTACCAATTGAAAAAAAATGATAAGCTTATATTCAATATTAATTAATTAAAATAAAATGGATAGACAAATTAAATCAAATTGACAATAGAAAAGAATGTGAAATAATCATTATAGGTTTTATTTTATTTTTGAATCAATTTTAAGTAATATATTGTATTTCCATTACTAATTATTTTTATAGCTGTTCGAGAGATTTGTTTAAATTTTGAGAGGAAACCAATAGTACAATACAGAATAATAAACTTCTCTTTACCTAAATTATTAAAAAAAATACAGGTAAAGATTTATTTTGTCTATAAAGATTTATTTATAAAAAATAAATTACATGGAAAACTGAATTTCAATAAAATTCAAGCTTATATAAAGGGCTCAAATAATTTCTCAAGTTTAAAAAAAACCTGTAAGTTTGTCTATGAAGCTCCTAATTATTATTATCATTATTAAGAGAAATACGACTGTTCACAAATTAAAAGATAATGTAGTTTAATATCATATTTACAATTATCAAGATAATTACTATTAGTATTGGAATATTAAAAACTAGTAGAGAATTGGTATTTTTAGAAATTTTGATTATAAAAATTACAATAATAATATAAATAAATGATATACTTATTCTATTATTACTAGAAGTCACTGAGAATTACAATAATAAGAATATAAAAGATCCACCAGAGAAAATTATATTTGGTTTATATAAAATGAAACAATATTATTAATAACATAAAATAATGATATAGATATTAGGGGTTGTAAAGCCTATGAAATCCCACATTTAAAATCTTGATTTTTTCCCTAAAATACCAAATTTAATTTCTGGAATTTCTCGAATAAAACACCTCCTGATCAAGGGTACTTTTATTATGGAAAGATACAATTTCTTGGCTTTGAATCCCAGCCTCTCATGGCCAAATCACTAGAGATAGTGCATGAAAGCCTCACTAAGGGAATCTATAATTGCATAATATTTTGGTTCATTCATAAATTTCTTTAGAACAACAACTTTCAATATAATTAGAATATCATCTTTCTCATCAAATATATGCACATCCATAAATTCCAAAAAAGTAAGAATAAATCCCATTAATTCACCAACTTAATTCCATGCAAATTACCCTTGTAATTGAATTGGATATTGATTCTCACCTGGAAGAAGAGGAATAACTATTACATCATATAAGTAAACAAAGTTTTCTTGGATATAGCAAAAATAATCCTTCTGAATATATGTATAACTTCAGTGATTTAGTCCACTTATCAAGTCATAAATTGAAAAACCTCTTCTGTAATACTCATGAATACTTCAAATAGTTAGTTTCTTTGATTAAAGAAGATTAAATTTATCAGAATTTTTCAATATTCCAACAGAGATCCAGAAATATAATCGTCTGTAGAATTATCACAATTAGAATCCAATGGGAAAACCAGGAATTATCTTGGAGTTAGTCATAGGGAAATTGTATTATATACACAGAATATAATCAAAGCTTAATCCAAGCATGAAAAGGAATATATTACCTGGCCCAATTCACAAAAGAACTTGAAGAATTCTGAAGTAATTCATGCCAAAGGGTTTCCTGTATGTGTGGGATTTATAGATGGTAGTCTTATGACTTTTTCTCAAAGGCCACCCAGAGATGGTGAGTCATACTTTTATTGCAAGAAGACATATTTATCCTATTCAAATTGATTTAACGTAAATTTGAGCTGATAATAGATGTGATTTAGGTATTAAATGTCAATTAAATCAGTTTGTAATTTCAGAAGAGAGTTTATTGCACTACATATTGGCTGTGTGGAGTCTCTTAATGATTCAAATGTGTACCAAGATATGAAAATATCAAAAGATCCACATAAATATTATGGAAAAGAGAAATATCTACTTTCAGATTCATGTTATGAAATCTCACAATGTAATTTTCTATAATAAAACTATGCAACATCCCACTCATAAGATAATCAAAAATTAAATATATTCTTGGCAAGATCAAGAGTGCAGATTAAAATTCTATTGGTGTCTTGAAAGGGAGGTGGTCATCTTTGTGTAAGATGAGAAATCAAAGGCATAATCTTCAAGAGGTGAATTTTTTCCAGTGATTAGAAGCCAGTTTTATATTTCATAATATATTATCAGTAGTAGGTGACCAATGATGTGGTTTATATTATGATAATGATTCCCCTGAGCTCAAAAATATAATAGAAGCAGATGAAATTAACAGAAATTATAATATTAATTAAAGAGTAAAACCCTAAGCTTTGGGTTATAGATGAAACTATGATTGAAAAGCTCTGATGACTCATAAGATCCATAAAAAATTTAAATTCTTTAAAAACTACACTCAATACTAATATATGTAATACAGTTTCAATATATGAATATGGATTTGTAAGATAAAATAAAATAAAACTAAAACTTTAGTTATTATATTTGATCATAGAATATCCTTTGCATTGGTTGAAGGAGGAGAGGTTGAAAAATCTTATGACTCCAGATTTATTTAGAAATATCAAATGTTCAAACATATATTATACATCATATCACTCCAAATATAGAATATTTGAAAATTTTCATTTTTACATAATCTTTGGTAATCCTGTTCATTCAAGGAAATTTGACCATTTATATTTTACTTAATTTCTTCAGAGGTCAGTTATTTAATTTTTTGTTGAATATGGAACAATTTCTTGTTGATTCGAGAAGGAAATCAAAAGTGTGTAATGGATTGGTTTCCAATCAGTTCTTTTAGTGGTTTAGGTTTTTGATGAAAAAGCTCATAAGCTTTCCAGATTATTTAAGAAGTACCTTCTTTTTTACAAAACTAAACAATGACTTTATGTTTGGGAAATGATAGCAATTCCCAGAGGGCTTAGTACTTGTTGGAATGGGTTTGAAATCATTTCCATTTATAAAAGAGAATATTCCATAAGTCCATGAATTGATCTCCTTATTATTGGTATGTGGTTTATTATGGAAGCCATCTAAATGAATGATAAAATTTGAGTAAATTTTGACTTTGCATGATTTATTTTGTTTCCATCAAAGCTCGCTGATATTTGGAAAATTGGCTGCATTAATAATTTCTTGATTGTCCTTGAGTGCATTATTCTAAATTCTTTGGATCTGGGAGTCAAAGAATTCATCAAATTCTTGAAGTTTAGACAATTGCTTATCATAATTAGAAATTTTTTGTTTGCTTAATTCATCCTTCCTTGCATAAACCCCAGCCAATTTACAAGAATATGATCCTTGACAAAATCCTATTTCTTTCATAATTCCATCAAGCATATCAGTGTTTGTGGCAATATTTTGACATTTAGTGGAAAGCTTATTCAAAGTGGTTGTAAGTTTTTGAAGCTGATGGAAGACTTCAGTTGGACTGCTTAATTAATGAATTTGATACATGATAATAGCAAAATAGGGAATCCTATGCTTATTAATGAGTAAATAAAGTCTGGGTAAGCGTTTTTGTTGAGGAAGTTTCAACTAGGAAAAATCATTATATTTATTTTTTTCTAGTGTGACAACGGAAAAATTTGGATTGTAAATTAAAAATTTACCTGATGTTTGGTTCGTATAACCAAGCATTCTTCTTTGTTGTCTGGACTTTTGAGCATTACGATCTGGTGAATTATCATCTGTTAAATCAATTCCATTGTGAGGATGAGCCCCAAAAGTCATCAAATAATGATAGATTATAGAGAGATTTGGTACATTCAGCGCATTAGCAATAATCTGTTCGTTTGGTTGAGTACCAACAGTCAAATTTTCAGATAATTGATGAGGAATTGCAAAGGAAGGGGTGTGGTTATCATTGGTATTTGATTCATTAATGGTGACTATTTATCAGGGAATAATATCCCAATGTAGGTTTTCCTACTCCTAATTTTAAAATAGACAAGATATATGCAAGAATAATTGGTATTAGTTGTTAAAAAATTATAATTTGTGTTTTCTATGATATTTATAATGAGAAAAAAAGGTGGTGGGGGCTAGTGACAGGGGAGATTTGAGGATGTGAATAATTCCAAGAACATTTGCAAGGTTTTAGTTGGGCTATGGAAAAGGGCTTCAACTTATGTGCACACCAATTGTGCATTGATTTAAGCATTTTAAGAAAGAAGTACCCTATTTCTGAATGTGGAAAAATGGTGGGAGGTGTGATGTGGGTGGTGATAATTAGTTGAAGGAAGTAGAGATTAAAAAGAGAAGATGATGAAATCCAAGAATTACAATTACCGTTTCTTACAATTTATCAAAAATTAGCTAAAATCTATTATCTTTTATAAAAAAGAATTTTAGTACTTTATTAGAAGGGTAAGCTCATGGACTTACAATTTCAGTGCCTATGAGAACACAGAAATCTTTAGGATTTGAAATTTGAAATTATTAATATTTAATATTTCTACTTAAATTTATCTATTTGAGTTGTATGAACTTTCAATAAAATTTTATTACAAAAAAATATTAAAAAAAAAATTAATTTAGAAAGTGAAAAAATTGTATTTTTTTCAATAAAAGTTAAAATTAAATAATAATTCAAAAAAAGAAAATCATTTTTAATTAAAAGTAAAAATAAATTCTATTTACTATTTCATTTATGTGTTTAACTTTTGGAGAAGTGATATCACAAAGTGGGCTTAAATCATATACGCTAAAATTTGAATAGGTAGAAACGTTTTTCACTTTAAAAGGGTTAAATTTGAAGCCTTTTTAAATGCCATCCATTTTTATGAAAAGGCCAATTGACCGTAGCAACCATTTAAAAAATGGCTATTTTCAATGCCATTAATTGAAACAAAACAATTTACATAACAAACTTTCCAAATAGAACCACAACTTTCTTTGAAATTGAATATTTCCATAGTTTGGGATATTTGCAACTATCAATGCACATACTTGTCTCCTGTAAGAATCCACCTCATATGTTGAATTAAGCCTTCAAAAGATTTAATATATATTTATTAGCTTACTTTGAAAGTCACAGATGTGTCTGCTTGGATGAACCAAGAATTTAATAAAATTTCACCTCTCATATTTCAGACACAATATTCAATAAAAGGCACTTAACTAAATTACTTTTATTAATAAAATTCAGAATGCTCCCTAAGTCTTAAATTGGATGTGAGGAATTCAAGTCCATGCTCTGTTTTTTTCATGAATATCAACATATTTTACAAAATTATATTGTTTTGACTCTTTTGCCATATCAAAATAAAGTTTTTATTGCATTTTGGACTGTTCAAGCTTTCTGCCTTCAATACTTTGGTCCTGTCTAAATGTGATTTTAATATCTTTCAATAATCTTTCTTGTAAAATTTGTAAAATAGGAGAACTCCTTTCTTAATTCCACTTCTGCTTATCCCATTCTGACCAGGCTTCATTCTGAGCCTATCACCTGAAAGAAACTTCTATTACTCTGCATAAAACTCAGAATAAATAAATCACATGCTAACCTTTATTCTGTTTCAATAATTATTTTTGAGTAACTTTTAGACACCATATCATATGAATTCTTCCATGAGAAACTTATTTTACTAAGAATGAAGCTAGAACTATGTTCTTGATTTTGAGATGAACCATAAATCTTATTCTGTATCTGAAGACAAAATACATCAGAGATAATTAAGCTATATTGGTTTCTCAAAATAAATCTTACTTGTGGCTCTTCCAAATCCTCAATCAGGTTACCTTCAGCAATATCCCTATTTGGTTGAATAGTGATTGCACCCTCATTTGTTATGGTATGATGCTGGAAAAAATAAGACATCAGAATTTAGCACAAAGCATGAAATATTTTATCATATCTTCATTCATGTTCCATTGGTTCTTCCTCTTCCTAATTTGGAATCAATTCAACCTCTTGAGAGTCATAAGCTGCTAGTGGAGAAAAATTTGTCTTATGACCAAAGAGTGCATCCATTTCTGCAAAACATGGACACATACTTCCTAGCTTATCAGCCATAGTATGAAGCCCTTTATTCTTATTCTCTTCTTTCATACCTGCCCCAGTAAATTTCTTGAACTTCTTTTCTGTTGGGTATATTTTTTATATTTACACCATTGGTCAAAAATGCTTGTTTCACTAAGATTCAACCTTTGCAGTGCTTTTTTATTGGATTTGGGTCTACAATCCCACATTTTTTGATGTGGGATTTATTAGGTTTTACCACCCCCATTATCTATAAATAAATTAGCTATAAAGAACTGTGTAATAAAAAATTATAGAAATAAATCTATAAAAAACAAAAAAAAGTTGAAAGAATAGAATATGGACAAGAAACTCACTTTTAAGTTATTATTTAATAAACAAAATATCAGAAAAGGTTAAAGAAAGCTATTAAATAATGAAAATAAGTCAAAAAATAGAAAACTTACAAGCTTGGGTACTCTTAGAGGATTTGCGGATTACACAAAACATCTTCAAACAAAATTTCAAAAAATAAAGTATAATAATATAAGATGTTATTTAATGAAACATATATGCTTTATAAGAGGGTTTGTGCTGATTTATGGGGGAAGATAGTAATTAAATGGCTCCTTTTGTGACTTAAGCAACCTCCCCTGTAATCAAAGATTCTCTCAGAGGAGTTTTTCGCATTAAAACTGAAGAAAATATATTAAAAATTGAGTTTCAAATCAAAATATCTCAGTTTTTAATCAAACGTTAAGCTGTAAGTATTATTCTTAACTCAAATTAACTCCAAAATCAATTTGCATATCTTATTTTTAACCTATAATCCAAAAGAAATATAATTAATATAAAATTTATCACATTGATATATCAAATATAAGATATCAATTCAAATTTCTTTTATTTAGATTTGTAATTGATTTTGAAAGGAATCTTAATTTTCTTTAAAAATAACTCAATGAGTTACTCTCAAGTGTGAATATAGAATAATATTTTTGATAAAAGATAGCTCAGCTTTATTATAAACATAGGCAATAATAATTTGTAATATGTGTGAAAATTCCAAGAAAATTCATTGGGAAATGGATTTTCCATAAATTTTGGAAGTTATTTCCTCTTTCCACATAAAATTATCAATATAATCTAAAAATTAGCTTCTGATAGGGTTTTTTATGATCGCAAATGTAATTCTAAGCTTATTCAATAATTTAAATTTTTCAAAAACATTGGGATTTAACCTGTAATAGTAGTAGAAATCTCAATAAGACCATATTCTTCTAGAGAACCTGGAAAACTTTGGGGAATCCTTTTAATTATATAAAAAGTAACAAATATATGAAATAATGTTAATTAAGAAAGGTTATCAAAAGCTTTGAGAAAAATAATAGTTTGAAAGCCAGCTCATTATTATACTCAAACAGTTTTTGAATTCCACTACAAGGAATTTTTTTTCTTTTCAAAAAAAAAATTCTGCTAATTCTGGACTGTGAAATACCTGAGCTTTATGTGACTTCTTCTGTAAAACTGAATCCTTTTAATCCAGTAGCAATAGCACAATATCACGATACTTAACAGAAACCTGAGTAAGAAGAACTGGACTCTAATTATGTATTGTTCTTATTGTTTCTTAAAAATATTTCTTAATTTACCTCCTCTATTCCTCAATCAAAATTGAATAGCTCAAATTTTTCTGATTTGGCCAAAGGCATGGATGAAATACCCATGTATATATTTTATATTGAACTGATTAATAAGAATCCTGATAACTTTGATATATATCCTCAAGAAAGAGGTTATTATTTTTCATTCAAAAAGAATGGAAGACAAGCTCCTTTATATTATTGGAAGTTAATTTTCACCAAAGAATTATTAAAACCACTTGCACTTTAGCATTATGAAGTTGAAGATGATTACTCAATTGGATCTGATGACAAATATGCTTGAAATTAAGAATAAAAAACAGTATATTAAAATAGTGAATTTTTTTAAAAAATGATTCGAAATTTCTGATACTTGTTGAAAATTGGGAATTCTTTTTCTCAAGAACAACAAGGATTTATTGTAAGAATTATTTTACCAGAAACAGCTGGAATACCACATTCTTCCTGGCTTCAAACCATATCTGCTGAGCTCAATCCTTGAGAATCTTATACACCTAGCAATATACAAAGAATTCTGAGCTTTAATCTGTTTTAATTAAAATAAAATGCATCAAAAGGCTCCCTTGGTAATTAATTTGGCTGAAAAAACCAAAAACCACAAAAGAATAATAAAAATAAATTCATTCACAATGCTTAAAATATTATCATATCTTCACCAAGTAGTTTGGGGTCTAAAATATTGAAGTAAAAATCTAGAACAACCAAGAATTACAATGTATATTTATTACACAGACCAAATAAGCTGTAAATATAATATTAATAGCTCACAACCCAAATTGAAAAGGCTTTTCCTTAGGGGTGAATCTCATTTCATTACCTTTACTAAGTATATGTTTTTTGAATATTTATCAATAGGTTATGAGCTTTAAATAATATGCTACATCTTTCCAAATATAATTTTAGTATTTAAATTCCATTTTTCAACCTGGAAACACAATCCTCAAAGACTTATAAGGCATCCAGGACAATTTCATATGCAAAATTCAATTAAGAAGACCTCAAGTATTCACCCAATGGCATTGATAAAACCAACACTGTGGTATTCCTAGACCATATTGGCTTAATGGACCATAAATTTAATTTTTTTGGCTTTGAAAAACTGTTGATTTAAGCTAAGGAACTGCTCTTCTCTAGCATAAGGATATAAATCTTCACTTTAATAGCAATCATAAACAAAACTAACTCAAAAGTGGATAAAAGAAACTTCTACTTATAATGTGACACCCCACTGTATCATTGAGAACTACAAATTGTGAAGGATTGGTTTACCCAAAATGATCACCATTTTACATTTCCTTGTATTTATTTCAATTTTAATCTTTTTCTAATCATTTCAAGTGGGTAGTAAAGTATTACTACAGAATAAAGGGTTTGAGTTATACTGATGATGCATGAAATAATATTTCATGGAAGAGTTATAGATTCCTAGGGGTAACATTAAAAGGAAAGGTTAATTTAAATCACTTTAAGGAAGCTTAGTTATGAATTAGTGTAGCTGAGACTTAATATCTGAGATAAAAAGGGAGATATGGTATCAAGAATTTATCATAGTTACTTCAAGGTACAAAAATAAATGAATTTAAATTAAATTACAATTGTGGTATAGGGTATGTATGACCCATTTATATTAAACATGATCTTGGTATTCTTGGTGGAAGGCTTTGGTTAGCTGTTTAGAACAGGTGAAATTCATTAGTAAGAGGCAATTAATAAGGAAGAGAAGTTTTATAACTATATGGTATGAAGACATAAAGTTAATATTCATAGTAGGGATATAAAAGGAATCAAAATGGAAAAATAACATCATATAAATTTTCAAAATGAATATTCCATAAGCAGGAAGGAGATAGAATCAATCTTAGAAATAAATTTAGTCTTTCTGAGTAATAAATTGAATTTATTATTAATCAGCTGAATTGCTTGGTAATCATCAGGAGATAAGGGATACAGAAACTCAATTGAAGAAAGATCACCTCAGATTCAATTTAATCAATCACAATGGAAGAAGATGAAAATTTCCCCACAAAATAAAGAATTCAATTTAAATACAGGTCACATGATCCAAAACCACCAAGCCTTATTTAATAATACAGGTCACATGATCTGAAACCACCCAGCCTTATTTAATAATACAGGTCAAATGATAAAAACCCAAATTGGAGACTTTAAAGAAATTCTAAGTCCCTTTTTTTGACACTCCTATTGAGGGCCCCAAAACTATAAATAGAGATCCTCTCTCCCCCTTTCAACGTTTTTCCACATCTCAAAAAAGGGTGCTCAACTAAGAAACTCCGCTTCTAAATATTCTATATGAGGGACATCCCCTCATCCATAAAGTATTATCCTAATAGTTTTTAGTACTTCTTATATATAATATTAGTTAAAATTGGTCTGAACTATATTATAAATTACTAAGACCACATTTAAGGCTCAAAAGCAGAAATTCAACTTCTCAATATTTTTTCTGAAACAATAGGGTCTCAAAGTAGCTGAAATTTAGAAGAAAATTGTTAAGATGTCCTTAAAAAAAGGAGTCTTATAAGCTCCAACAGGGAAACTCAACACGAAAACTCAACTTATCAATATTTTTTATGAGGGACACCCCCTCATCAATAAATAACTATCCCGTTAGTTTGAGAACTTCTTATATGTAATAGTAGTTAAAAGTGATTTATTTTATATCATAAGCTTACTAAGATATTATTCAAAAAATGAAAATAAGAAAAAGCCTCATGATAATTAAAGTAGTAAAAAATCAAATAATAAATATCCCCTCATAAAGAAGAATTTATTATCATTAGTATTATCAAATCTCATACATTATATTATTATTGATAGAAATATTCTATCAATCAGTTTTACCTTATATTATTTTAGCTTTAAGAAAATCATTAAGTTATAAATTGTTATCTCAAAACTTAAATATTTTATTTAATCTTGAATAGTTTATCCCAAAGATATTTAAATTAACAAAAATAATTAAACATATGGTGCTGGTAAAAGAATTTAAGCCCTTATGTGGTTTTACCAATTTATGGCCACAACAACCATAGGACCTATTTTTGACAAACGATTCCTCAGGCTTAGTTTTGAGGGTTTTTTTTTATTTTTTTTCCATATTTTTTCCAAAATGGGATTTCAAGATCCCCATTTTTTGAGTTTTTTCTTTGCAAATTTCCCCAAATTGGCCAATTTTTTCAAAAAACTTATTAAACGTCTTCCCACTTATGAAATTCTATCATTTTTTTTTTGAAATGAAAGTGGGAATACTGAGCTCACCAATCAATTATATTCTTGATAGTGGCTTGACCAGAGAATCTTTTACTCAAAAATTTCTAATCAGACTTTTATCTACTTAAAGCAATGTTTATTACAAACCTTAAAAAATAAATACTTTATGAAACTTCTAGAAAATCTGGTTGTATTACACCAAAATGGTTTTAAAAAACCAATAATAAAAAAATAAAAAACAAAACAAGAATGAAGAACACACTGCTCACTATTCAAAAGAAAATAAGAAAAATCTTTTATATATCCATAAGCTCTTAGGTGAAAGAGTACAGAAGGCTCAAGTATGAGAGAGAATAAATATGGCACTTGATAATACTGATAGCAGTATACTAATTAAAACAGGGATGGTAGAAACTATCCACTGAAAATAATAATGATACAAATTAACCAGGTATATCAATATAAGTAAGCACTACTAAGTAAGTGAATATAAATCTGAAATATATATTAAAGAGAAATTAAATTATATTGACTGGATTTTCAGCTATATCTATAGCCTAAAAGGGCTACTACTATTGTTTACTATGAGAAATAGCTTGATACCTTCTTCTTTTCAACCAGTTATTTGAGCAATATAATGGTAAGCTGCTCGTTTCCAATATTCAATATAGAAGAAGGGAAGTATTAATTGGATGTAGAATTGTCAATTGAGTGATCAATTATGACTAAAAGAAATATAATTACAGTATAATATTAAAACCTTTTCTTATGGATGATGATGAACTGATAGATTTCTGATGTTGATAGGCATGTGAAGATGTTGTTAATTATTTAAATTAGCTTATTTGGAATGGCTAATGGGTTTAATTTGAGCTGTATAATGTATCTTGATAATATTTAATTTAATTAAGGGGCTCTACTTTAGCTTAAAAGTAGTAAGATCAGTTTGAAAAAGAAGATTGAGTTTTTACTTTAAAAAATGATAAATTTACTTTAAAGTGATGCTTCTATTTCAAAATCATCTAAAATCACTTTGAAGTTTTGATCACTAAGCTTCAGAGATTCCTTACTATTGAGATCCAAGTATTAAGATCCTAATTAGGACTATTACTATTCTACCTGCTATTGTGGGACAAATCACAATATTTTCACATTATTTGTTCCCCTTATCTATATCAGAAATGAACCTCACTTATTAATATCAATTATCAAAAAATGATTTCCAGTTTAACCTCTTAGATAAGGGATTGGCAAAAATAAGTAAAAGGGACAATTTCCAAATGGGAAAAAGTCTGGAGAGGAAAAATGTTTGACTATTTATATTATTCAGGGGGAATGGGGTTAGTGCTTAGGGATTTTAAATACTATTTCATGCATATGAACATGAATACTAGGTAATCTTTCACTTAAATAGGATTACTAAAAATTTTATAAACCAATATCTAATGTACTACTTCCAAGATAGGGTTTTACAAATTCACTCCACTCATCACTTTTGTTACTAACTACACTATCCATCATTATTTCTTTTCTTAATAATAATCAACACTACTAGTAAACCCAATGATTAACACCCTTAAAGATTAACAAAATTCCCTTACACTATCATGAGCACAACAAAAATACTCTACACTACTACTATCTGACTATAACAGCCTATAAAATTTATAATGCAAAAAATATTATAATAGCAATTTTTTGCCTTTCTAATAACATTAATCTTGATAACCTCTTTATTCATAACAATTAAACCAGCCTTCTACAAAATATTTGAATCAAAACTAACCACAACTTACCAATTTCCACCACAAATATCAAAGTATAAAAATTTGAAAAAATATCATAAAATAAAATAAAATGAAATAAAATAAAATAAAATAAAATAAAATAAAATAAAATAAAATAAAATAAAATAAAATAAAATAAAATAAAATAAAATAAAATAAAATAAAATAAAATAAAATAAAATAAAATAAAATAAAATAAAATAAAATAAAATAAAATAAAATAAAATAAAATGAAATAAAATGAAATAAAATGAAATAAAATGAAATAAAATGAAATAAAATGAAATAAAATGAAATAAAATAAACTAAAATAAAATAACTTCTGAGGAAATAATAAAATACTACAGCTGTCATAGTTTATCTATTCTTTTTAGGTAAAATTTACACACAATTAGCATCAAAAATTAAGATATAAGGTAGGCTCTTGAATTTGAGAATTCTTAAGTTTGAATATTCATTAATCAATAAATTACACATAAGTTTTTTTTCTATTTTTTATTTCTCTTTCCATTGATAGGATCTTAATATTTAAGGTCACAGAATCAGGTTATCATTACATTTTTGATTGGTCTATTAAGAAAGCCTGTTATAGACATACCACAATTTCATACATTAATAGAATAAATATATGCTGAAACACAAGTTGACTTTCAACCACAATTGCAGGGAAATATAGTGAAATTAAACAAATCAATGTGCGGATTCAACCAATCTGGTTTTTGTTGGTGGATACATTTTAAAAACATATTTTATTAACTGGACTTAGATAATGCAGAGTTAGAGCTATCATTTCACAATTATAGAAGAGATAAACATGTTGTATATGTGTGGATGCATTTGGATGAAGGTCTAAGTTTTTCTAACAGAAATTGTGCAATAGTCAATATTAAGAATAAATTAAATGGGAGGATAAATTCACATGAAAAATTGGTATTGGTATATTACAAAATTTAAATGCATTGATATTATCCCAAGAAGCCCTTAAAATATAATAATTAATCATTTTGAATCAAAGGGGAAATGATAACTACTCAAAATGATAACATTTCCACTGAAGGAAAAACTAATTACAAGAAAAATTCAACCAATGAGACATAAATAGTATCAATAACTAATAGGATCTTTTAATTAATTATCTTTAGGTATAATACCTGAATTAACATTTTTAGTGAGTTATTTACCTTAATACTCTCAATCGCCTCAAGACCAATTCTGGAAATATCTCAGAAGCTTATTAAGGTTTTTAAAGGGGACAAAAATTGAAGATTAGTTTAGAAACCTCCAGATAATATCATGATAGCATTAGAAGATGCTGAAGAGTGGATCATTTCAAAGATCAACATCAGGCTTTATATCACAGAAATTTGGTTGAAAAAGATGTTGTTAATAGAAAATGAAAATAATTTTAGCAACATCAACTTATCCAGAAGAATCGCTTCTAATAGTAATGATGGGTTAATCACTTGCTTTTATCATACATATTGTTGGGAAGGTTTTGAACAACATACCAGTATAAACACAATGTTAAAACAAGAAAGAAATTTGAATATTAGAAGGATCAAAGACTACAATAAAAATTTTAGAGAAAATGTTTTATTATTTCAATTATCTGATACAAAATATAACATAGAACAACATAACAAACAGAATTAGTGGATATAATGACCAAAAATTAAACAATTTAATTCATCAAAAAATACTATAAAAGATGAATGAGATTGAGCCTTAGCTTAATAGTAGAATCAATCTCATTAATAAAAAATTCTTCTAGAAAACGCAGAAGACTTTGGTGAATTATTTTTATTACATAAAAAAAATATCAAAAATAAAAAATCTGTGAGAGAAATAAAATTCCCTTTGTCAGCTCGTAACTCCTGTCTCAATGTTCGATAACCCAGTTTAGTTTGTAATATTCAATGAATTTCTAATCTTAAGTATCAAAGAAGGTTTGAAAAAATTTCAATACAGGAGGAAATATTAAATTGGGCTCTTGTATTTCCTAAAAGTTTGCACCCTGGCACCTTTTCCATTTTCCCCCCTTTTCCCCTTTTGTGGTGTATTTTTCCAATTTATTTACTCAAAGAAATACCATGGCTTCAAAGAAAGTTCAATTGAGTCAACACAAGATTAAATTTATTTATGGAAAGTCCTTGGACAATGCAGAAAATAAACACAACAATTTAATGTTAACACTATTTTTGAAAGCTTAAATATACACTATTTAAAATCACATTAATGTTGAAATTAATAATTTTTGAAATTCATTTAAATTGCTAAAACTAATCAAGTTTCATGTAGAATTATTAATTCTTTCAATAAAAACCAAAATAGCCATTTTTAGGTAGAAAACCTATGGAGTGACCCTAGTTTATTGTTGGTGTAAAATCCAAATATGAAAAAATAATTATAACTCTGTTTTTCCAAAATAAATTTATAGTACAGTTTCATTCTTTTATGCTTTTAAATCACCTAAAAAGTCAGTTAATGACTAAATAGAGCTTTTAAAGCATTATTTTTTTC
Source organism: Austropuccinia psidii (assembly GCA_023105745.1). Classification (NCBI taxonomy): domain Eukaryota; kingdom Fungi; phylum Basidiomycota; class Pucciniomycetes; order Pucciniales; family Sphaerophragmiaceae; genus Austropuccinia; species Austropuccinia psidii. The sequence goes on from JALGQZ010000003.1 coordinate 53,991,591, forward strand.
CTGATGGGTCGATCATACATACCTCATAGGCTTGAAAAGCTCTCAAATGAAACATACATCAGAAGTCATGCTCAAAAGGGAAGAAAATAATGAAAGAAATTTTTTTTTATGGATGGTCTTCCAAATTCCACCATGACTCAGAAATAACATATTATCAGTAATCATAGGTGGTGATTAGTTTTCAAAAACCTACAGCTCATAAATGGAGAATGGTGGTCCTAGTAAGCAGCAGATCTCTAATTCTGAGATATTTAGATATTCATTTGGTATTGAAATTAAATCTAGAGGATTTAAAAAATAATTTCAAGGATAATTTACAATTCTTACGGAATTTTCACACCAAGATTTCTGATTTTTTGAGGTTCGTAAAAATTATAGATTTTTCTCTTCATCATTTATCAAATATTTTTGATATGGCTAAAGTATGGGCACAGAGCTATAGCTTACATACACATATAGGTCATAATGAATCATAAAATAAATTTCAAACATTAAAAATCATGAGTCATATTTATACTCAAAATTTATCATTTTTTTGCAAAGAAATACCTTTTTTGAGTATTTTTTGGAGCTCCTTTTAGTTTGAGATTGGATCAGGCACTTCTTAAGGGGAAATTATAGGCAGTCAGTCTTTAATTTCCAAGATTTTCCTTAAAAAAAGCTTCTAATTGTGTTTTGGAATCCTCTATTAATACACCAGGACAATCTTTCTTCGGATATCACCAGCTCAAAAGATAATATCATTTATTTATAGCTAGATGATACTGATCCATAAGCTTCTATCAGACCAAATAGATAATTAAGATAATCATCTTTGATAATAAAATAATAATAAAGTAAAATAGTCTTAAATAAATTGTAGTTGAGAACCCCTCTAATTTGAGCTATAATAGCAAACTATAAGCTACAACCTCAGAGGTTAATTTGAACAGAGTAAGTATAAAGATTTATAGTCTTTTTTTGAGATAAAATTGGATCATTTTCTTCAAGCTGATTCTGTAAATAATAGATAAGAATATTAACTATAGCCAAATTGATAGTATTTAGTTGTTAAAAATTGAATTTAAAGAAGCTCTATATTCTTAGTATAAAGATATGATCATTTCTATAATATTCAATGATGGTTAGTCGTAGTATTTAATCTTATTAAAAACAATAATAGTATGGTGACATTATTCTTGATACTTACCTTGTCTAATGAGAATATGATAATCTGGATTTCAATAGAATACCTTCACTTACTCAGAAATGAAAAATAATTTGTAGACTACCTTATTGTTTCAGGGATGGCTCTATCTGATATTTATATCTGTAAGTACTCATCTCAGGGTATTTTATATGATGAGGAAGGCTAAAAGAAAATTTGGGGAATATATATTTTATCTAATGTGTTTTGGGCTCCGTGTGTTCTCCATAGGACCCTTTTTTAAAATTATAAACCTTAATGCTTCCCTTGTTATATTCCTCATAATAATGCCTTTCCTAGAAATTATAATTTGAATCATGTGCTCCAGTGAATTATTAATCTTGAAGATAATTTTAGTATCATTTCTGCTAATAATTTTATTTGATTATTTCAGGTTATTTTTTTTCATGGGAACTTCCTATGCTGTGGCTCTTTACTCATGAATGGGGCATGAGCTGAATTATATAACTTTTGTGATAAATGAGCTTAATTCTTTAAAAAATGTCTGATATTATTAATGGAGTGAGTATTCTAAGACTGATCTTATGAACTATAATTCAGGTTATTTACTATTTAGTTTCGAATTCATGTAGAGGTCTTTCATTTAATGAAGGATATTTGGATTAATCATTGATATGATGAGGGCTGTACTAAGTCAGGTGATGTACATCCTGCAGGAATTTTGGGGTTTATTGTACTTTATGTAGCGCCTTTAGCTGTATTTGGCTTTGTATGAGTATTTCAGGTGGATATATGTGCTTATGAAAGTTCCAGTAAATTTAAGGTGGTTTTTTGGGAGTAAAATATTTTTGAGGAAGCTAAGGTGGGATGAAAGAGCCTAGATGAACCAATGGGGTATTTAAGCTGACTTTTTCCTGTAGCTATACTACTTTAAGGTGTAAGCTGAATATTTCGGAGGGATTTCTGTGTAAAATTGGTCCTGTGATCAAATAGAATACTTGTATGCTATTGTGTAAGGTCTTGATAATTCCATGTTCAAGATGGTATATTTTATTGTTTTTGAGCGATTTTGGTGTTTCATTTTTAGCTCAAATGAAAGGTAAATATTTACCTGACATGGTCTAGAAAACAAAATAATTAGATATGCAATACCACAATTTGCAAATATGTATTATAATTAATACTTTACCTAAAGTTTATTCATATGATAAATATAATTGAATCAACTCCATGAGGATCTGAGGTGAAAATTTGTCCCAAAAATCATCATCAATACCACATGAAATATTTTTTATATTATTTGCTCTTTGGATTGTTAAACAAAGATAGTGGAATCTTACTAAAATACTTGATACCTATCTTTATTATATAAATGAGAGTTATTAGAATCAAGAATTACTATTCTTTTACATATATCTTGAGCTTAACCATACAAAGCTTCAGCTCTAAGTCCAGAATTGATTGCTTTATGTGGAAAATCATCAGGGGGAAAAAACAAGTGAAAGAGGAAGTTCACCCTGAACTCTGAGGCCCTGAGAAAGAGAAATATTTTAAGAAAATGTAAAATAGGTAAGAGATATCAACGAGCTAAGTAGAAATGTTTTTGAGGCCAGCTAATATCATGATAAAATATCAAATAAGCTACAATTTCGATTTTGAAAGGAGGTAATTATCTCCTATCAATCCTGTAAGCACATTCGTTATTAATTAGCTGTCCTTAATATACCAAAATATATCAATCAATATCCATTTTTTTGTATTACTATCCATGTAAATAACTCATGAAAAAGAAATTATATCTTACTTGTAAGCCTGAACCACATATGAAATGAAGTAGTCTTTGAAAATTGATTGAAAATACAACGATTCATTCATGAGATTGATAATTTGAAATATAATTAATAGAATAATGATATTTATATAAATATAACAGAGATTATGGTTTTACAAGCTGAATCATAAAAGTCACTGACAGTCCATTTTTTATGATTCCATGTCAAAGGCTGAATCATGAAAAACTCACAGGAAATACAACCTGTGATTAGACCACAAATGAAATACATGAACTTAAAGGAAAAAAATAATTTTCAAAGAAAGTAATTTTTAAAGCATCAAATTAATCATTTCTTAACCATATCTGAGTTGTTAATTTTTCAAAATAACATAATTATACAACTATGGTAGTTTGACATGAAAAAAATTGATACAATTATAAATACAAATGAATTAAATTATTTCCAAAACTTGAAATATTCATCTTACTAAATTCAAGCCCTCCATGAGACTTATTGAATTCTCAAAAGGAGCCTTATTTTTTCTGTATTTTTCTAATAAGAATTTCATAATCAACCAGCTAAATGATTTTATTTCAGCTTAAGGAATCCAATTAGCTATTTCTTAATTCTTCTATGTTTCTGAGCATTTGAGTATCATAAAGATACAAATAGAGTTTAATCTCTTTATTACTATGGTGTAGTTAGAAATTCTTTTTGGGAAATAATCAAATACTTGTATTTTTTATAGAAATACTCATATTTAACCTTAGTTGCTGGAATTGAGAACAAAAATGGTGGACTTGCAAGAAATGTTTTGAAGAAACATTTTGGTTTCTCAAAGGAACAGGAGCAGTAACTTGAATGTTTGAAGATGAACCTTTTATGTAAAATCGAGTACTTTTACTGCCTCAAAACTTTTTTCTAGGTAAAGTTATGCAAAAATGGTAATTTTTAGGTTTTTCAAAGAACCAAACATCAAAATTGCTTTTTTTAACTTTTTCAGTGTAAAAAAATAATATTATAAAGATTTATTTCTTTAACAACAATGAAAATTTATCCAAAAAATACTTTAAAAGAGATATTTAAGTCTACCAAAGAAACTTCTTCAAGAGAAATTTCAATTGTGATCAATTGAGAAAAGAACTGCAGTAAATTATTATGAGAAAATGGTCTCTACAATGAATATTAAAGAGAAAACATTCCCAAAAGTGAAAAGAGTGAGTTTGGAAACAAAGCTACAAAGCTAACAGTGATGAAAGATAACTCAATTCACTTTTAGGGTGGCTGTAAGATGTGTCTATTTATATAAGGTTTGTCTATGAAACTCTTGATAATAGCAACAATATCATGAGTACTATGACTGTCCTAATTAGAAAAATATAATATAACAAAATATTATAACTACAAATTAAATATAATTATTAAAGTAATCATATTAAAAAAATAGATTTAATTATTATTATATAATATAATAATAATAAAAATACCAATAATTATAATTATTCTATTATTGTTATAGTTACTGACAGTTATAACAATAAAAAGTGTAATGCTCTTAATGAGACAATTACACGTGGAAAATATTAATATTTAATCACTTATAAGTAATTTGAATATTATTTATAATAAGAAACTATAACACACACTGTGCAGATATAATCATTAGAGAAAAAATTCTATATAAAAAAACTAATAATAGATAAAAAAATTATAGAATTTTAGAAAAAAACTTACTTATGATATATAATTAATAGAACAAGTCAAGTACAACAGTTATTATATTAAATAGTTATTATAAGTTAAAAACACACCAAAGGTAAATTATTTTGAGATATAAAACAACTTTTTATAATAAAACTATGATTTAAAGAGTTTTTCCAAAGGAGTTTGTGGATTTCAAAAGATATTTTAAGACAATAATTTTATAAAATACAATATATTATTGGTAATTAAAACAATAATCTAATTTCTATGATTTCAATTCTTTAATTTAAGATTTATAAAGAATAAAATACTTCAGAAATAATTTAATAATAAGATTTTATATATAATAAAACTTTACCTGTTTAAATGTCTAATATAATTGGATTGCATTGAGTTGATGGACAAAAACAGTGATTAATAGACTCTTTTTATGTCTTCAGAGCAGCTCTCATAATTCATAATGTATATAGAGGGTGTGCTCAGGTCAAAACTGAAAACCCATGCTTAAAAATAAGGTTCTTAACTTAAGGTAACTTATTTTTGATTACAATTTAAAGTTGCTGGTGTTATTCTTAGCTCCAAGTAACTTTGATCCTCATTTAAGTTAATTATTTTAAGTTTTAATATAAAATAAGTTTCTTTATATTCAATGTCATCACATGAACAGCAATAGATTTTCAAGTAAAAATCTCTTAAACTTAATTTTTAATTAATTTTTAAAGAAATCTTGATTTTCTCTAACTATAATTAAAAGAGTAATTTTACAGGCTAATTGCCAAGAAAACCTTCTTATAGAAGATACTTAAAATATGATGTATACACAGATCACATTCAATTGTAAGCTGTGTGATATTTTCAAGAAAATCCATTAAGATTTGGATTTTTAATGAATTTTTGAAGTCATTGCCATTTTTCCACATAAAATAGCAATACACACTAAAACTTAACTTTTGATAAGGTTTTGATACTTGTAAATTTAAATTTTGGAGCTTATTTAAGCTTTGACAGCTTTCAAAACTTTAATTTTAAGCTTTCATATTGGGATTTACCCTTTGGCAGCTTGAAATTCCTGTCCAAATTGGGATAAAACCAGTTCAAACTTTAAGGTTGGATCAAAGTCTAATCTTCAAGTTTAAATAAGGTTGAAAATCCTCCAATACAGGTGGAAAACCTTAATTGAATCCTTGCAGATCCAAAAAGCTGGGTACCCCAGCTCTATTTGTTGTTTTTCCTTTGTCCCACCTTTTTGCATGGATTTTGCCCTTTTATTTATTTAAAGCCATGCTATGGCCTTAAGAAATTTTAAATTGAGCTCATGCAGGATTTTCATTCTGTATGGCAAATCCTTAGCTAATTCAGTAAATATACACAACACCTCAATTTTAACTAAAATTTTGGTAAGTTTGCATAAACCTTATGCAACTTTAAATTTAACAATTTTCAAAAAATGTTAAAAAAGTTACATTAGTACTGTGAGATTCTTGTATCTTCCAATAACTTAAGAAATAAGCATTTTTGGGTGTAACACCCAATGGATGTACCCTAGGTTGTTTTGGGTGTAGAATCCAAAAATGAAATAATAACTATAACTTTGTTTATCCAAAAAAATGTTATACTTATTTTTTGTTATTTTTCATTTTGATTTCAGCTTAAAAGTCTGTTCAAGACTAAATCAGCTGTATATAAAGTTATTTGTGGCCTTATGGGTATGTCATATATACCTCACAGGCTCACAATAAAACTGTAGATCATATTACTATTAATGAACATTACTATGACCGTCCTTATGAAATCTAATAAATAAATTCATTATAACCACAATTAAATAGTTCATTACTTACTTATTTCTTTTACTTCTTATACACTACTAGTGATTATAGCAGTAAGCAGTGATTGTCTACAAGAATCAAATACAAGAAGTATTTAATAATAAATTATTTGAATATATAATTACCTTTTGAAAGAATAATGATAAAGATAATTCTTAAAAGAAATATTACTACAGAAAAACTTGAATAATTCAATAAAGTCACTCACTAATACTCCAATCATACCTTGTAAATAATTGGTAGAGAGATGTTGATGGATAAATTGTGGATTTAAAGGATCAAAATTTCTTTATAACAATAATACAACAGTATAATAGCTAAATAATATTTTAAATAGTGTATTTCTATTATTTCATGTCTTTCTGATTGATTTGGAAAGATTTAAAACATTTAATAAAATATTTAACTAATACTTGTTGGTACTAAAGATATGATTGAATAATAAGATGATTTGGAAAAAACAGCAAGAGAAGACCCCTTTTAAGTCAATAAAAGTGCACAGGGGAATCCCATGGATCAAACTGAAAAACAAGTGAGTGATAAAACAATTATCCTTTTTGGTTTATTTATTTCATCATCTGTTTTCATGTAAGATTATCATAATCACTTGATTAAGTCATTTATGTGACTACCAACCCATTTATCGTTAAGAATAAAATTAGTAACAACTTTAAATCTTATTTTCTTTAAACAGAAACACCAATTTCCCAAATTTATCAATTTTATTGAAAATTTCATCACAGGTTGTATCTTCTGTGAATGTTTGAAGATTCAGTGCTTTACATGGAACCATCAAAATGGACTGTAAGTAAAACTTTGAATTTTAATTATAAAGTCATAATTATTTTTGGTTTCTTTATGGATCAAAACATTCTCCTTTGTTCCTAAAAGGTCTAGAAAGCTTAATTATGAATTTTGTTTTAAATAAACTTTTGAGTTTTTTACCTTATTTTAATGTAGAATAGTAAATAGCACAGTATAGCTGGTTGCCATGAGGTAAAAGAAGGATACTAGTCCAAAAGGGGGTTTAATTAATCTTTTGGGGTCTTATCCATGAAAAATAATTAATAATTGACATGGTTAAATGAGTCATATTTTTTCTTTACCTCCTTGTCAAATCAAAATAGCAACTTATTTGCGATTTTCTTATGATTTAATGGGATTTTAACTTGGTAACCAAGTTCCCAAAAAGTTTTAGTATACTAATTTTGCCATTATCAGCCATTGATCCTATATTTATAGGTTTCCATGCCTCAGAGGCTTCAGAAGCTGGGTACCCTGGCTCTCTTTGATGTTTTTTGTCCCCCTTAGCTATTTTCATGTCAAAAATAGTAATTTAGGGTTTAAGACTTATATCCACTATGGGTGTACCAAATATTTATTTAATAATACTGTATTTATAAGCTCCACAAACATGCATAACACTAATCTTAGTGTATATGTAGCATGGGATTTCTCACATTTCCATTATTTTGGCATGAAATTGAGAAAAAAATGATTTACAACTCTTTAATGTGGTATTTATGATGTGGTGTTGAAGTATTTTCCATACTACCACCTCATATAGTTAGCTCAAGCTTATTCACTCTATGGAGCTACCCTAGGTGTATTTTTGTGTAGGATTCAAATCTGGCCTTAAATCCATGGATTTAGTTACTCACAAAAAATTCATTCATCTTTTCTTAAATCAAAAATGAGGAATTTTGGTTATATGCATTAATTATGATTTATGCATATTTTAAAAGTTAATTTTATGTTTATTGTGGCCTATTTGGGTATGTCAAATATATCTCAAGGCTCACAGTGGCTCAAAGGTGAAATGACTACAAAGAGTTCAAACAATTATTATAATAATTTTTAAATGTGGCTAAAAGGTTTTAAATTCTTTAAAAGTGTTAGTTTGAATATTTTATTGATTTGTTTAAAAATTTCTAAAGTAACCATAAAAGGAGAATATTTTAACATGAAGAGAAAAGTGGGGCAAAGAAGACATTCTTTTATATCCACTAGTTCTCTTCCTTCAAAAGTAATGTTTACTCTATACAGTTGGTAAAAAGACACTGACAATATAAAAGACAATTATGGAATCATTGAATCCTTGTTTGGATCAAAAAAAGTTTGGCTTTAGCCATTTCAGTCCCTTAAACCAGCCATTGCTATAGTAATAGTTGGTTTATAGACTCCAAAACACATCAGAATATGTGTAAGAGACCTCAGAAGCAGTTAAATCTGATTTCATTAAGTCTTTTTTTGACTTGAGGGTAGCTTTACCCTCTTGGAAAAAATTAAAACTTTCTTGGTTGGTATTGAAACCTCTTCATCAATTGAGTCACAGACCCTGTGACTCAATTCTAGGCTAAAAGTGATAAAACTTTGATTGAATTTCAACATCCCACACCTTTCAACAAGGAATTTGGGGGAGCCTGGCACCTTTGGATCCAAGATTCCCTTTCCCTCCAAAAAATTGATCTTTCCAATTTATTTTTTTAACTCCTTATCATGTACTATAATGGAACATTTTATTTTTTATTGTAACTGAAAAATTGAAGTAGATGACTTTAATTCTTAATTCCACATATGTAAATTTAAGTTCACTTATGTAATACACACACATATTTTTACATTTAAATGGAAAATACTTCAATTCCTCATAAATTCTAAACTACACACCACACCCCAATTTTAACAAAAGAATTGATGTTTAACACAACATTCAATTTGAATTAAATTAAGGCTTTGAGGATTTTCAGATTTTCATACAGAAAATACTAGCTTATTTAGAGTTGAGTTATAGAAATTTCACTCAGAGGTGAACCTGATTTTTTATGAGGAAATAAATGGTGAAACAAGTTTCATATTTTCATTAATTAGAAAAAAACTTCTGATAATTTTTATCAGCTTTTTCTCAAAAAAATATTTCATTTTTAATATCTTTGTTGAAAAATTAATTTTTACTTCATCATTTCAAGTAAAAATATATTTTTGAATTTTCAAAATTTAATTTGAATCTATTATTAAACTCTCATCAGGAATTTTATTTATATATTTAACTTTCCTTTTTCTATTGAATTTTTTTTCATATTTAAAAATAAAATTATTATTTTCAATTATAACTTACTTTAATTTTTGTGCTTTTTTGGGTATATGAAAATACTTCTAAGGCTCACAGGAATGACTGAATTATCAAAGGGATAATGGAAAGAGGATAGTTAAAAGTGATTCCTCTGCTATTACTGGATGGAAAAAATGCTATGGAATAAAGAAGTTTCAATATTTCTGATCCCAAATACCCATTTTGCACAAGTACATTTCAATCAATCATTATAAATAAAATAAAAACTTGGATTTGAGTATAGATTCCAAGAATTATCTGGTGGAAGCAGAAATGGGCTGGGATTGTACCTTGGGATAAGTAGGTGAGGTAGATGATGATGGTGGTAGTATAACATATAGTCATCATGGGACAAATTATCCAAATCAAAAGAATAAAATAGGGGCGCTCTGTTGCAATTAAGAAACTATATTCACAATCTTCATATACCCTGTCAAGTCCTAGACTCTGGGAGATCAATATTAATGAGTCCAGTAGACCTTAATCCCCTATTAAGAACATTGAATCAAAGAAAAAAGAACTAAAAATATGGCTGTACTCTGGGAAGATTTATTAATAAAATAATTACTATTTAGCCAAATTCTTCATTTTATTTTTTGAAAAATGGAATCAACTCACAATATAGAAAGCTATTCAAACATATTGAAAGTAGTATTAATCCTTACACCAGTACTACAACAATCAAGGAAATTTCAGGCTTTTGGAAGCTTGGCAAAATAAGAAGATTAAAGAAATAGAAGTTGATTATCAAAAAGAAGTTCAGACTTATAATAATCAGTAGCACAGGAAAAAAGAAGACTGTGTTGAAAAGTAAATGAAGCTCAGTTCCAATTCCAGAAAGAGGAATTTTATATAAAAAAGGGGGCTTTGAGAAAACCTTCCAAAAATCAAAGAAACCTCCCGTTGTGTTTGTGAGGATTTTTGGGCCTCAGAGATATTTACTCAGATGGAATTTTTATTGGAAAAATAAGGCTTTGGAACAGAAAGAAGGGAATAAAAATCAAGAATTATTGCAAAGTAAACAGGGGATGAATAGCAATATTAGCTCTTTGTAAAGATTTTGGAATTTAGAGGAAATAATTGGATTTGATGATTATGGACTTATCTCTGTGGATATTGAGACATATTTAAAGGTGGCCTCTCTGTGTTGATGTGTTTTAATTCATTTTTTATTAACATATACTGTGATTACTTTCTTGGAAACTCTTCTAGTTTTATTTTATTAAAAATTTTAGATTAATTACAAATAAATGTTCCTTTATTATATTAATTGCTTACTTAAATGGTCTTATTTGTGATTTGGAAAAATTCATCATAATACATAGCAGTTTATGACTTAATTTTATTTAATAATTACTTAAAATTATATATATAGTTAAAAATCAATCCTCATCATCTATTCAATACTAATTGTCTCATAGTAGTATTAAAACTAAGAGAAGCCAAAAATATTTAGTGTTTAAATTAAAAAGATACAATTATTTGATGATAGTGTTGGGGTAGGAGCTCAGTTAGCTGTAATAATGTTGGATCATTCAACAACACTTCTAACTTGAGCATTGAGAATAAATATCTGATATAAGAGGTTAATTAAAGTAGATCAGTGTCTGGAAATAATTAAAGGGACTGTTTTAAGTTAATAATCAAAGTTCATGGTCATTTTGATGAACTTGAGAAGATCAAGTAAGTAATTGAAACAAAAGACTTAAAATATTGAAGTGATATCAAAGATAAATACCAATATAACACTCTGTTTCAAGTGTTCTATGGGGATTTTGAAAAAAATGAACATTAAAAAGTTGATAAAATTTACTTTAAAGGTACTGTGGTATTCCATACCATTTTTGGCCAGACTCAAGCTCATCCTTTACCTTTGATTAAAAAATAAGGGGGAAAGCCTATATAATCAAAAAAACAATAATAAAAAGAAAATTTACATCTCAATTTAGCCCAAATGATATAATGCCATAACCACAAGTCCCATTCACAAAAGAATATATAAAGAAATTTTCTAGAAGAAAATATCAGATTATCAACAACATTATCAATAAAAACAGAAATCTTTGTTTTATAAATGGAATCCTAATAAAAAAAGACCCTAGGTCACATTTTCAACCAACTATACAGGGGAAGTAGTTTAGAATATTATGAGAATAATAGGTAAACATGGGAGTTGTTTTCATGTAGCAGCAATTCTGTATCTAGAAAGAAAGTCCCTCTCTCTTACAAATTGGGGAAACAGCTGAAATCTTAAATGAATTTTTGTGCTTATGTTGCATTTGTTACTTCATGAAATGTAAAGCAACTTCCCAGTTGACATTGCACTCTTTCACTTTGCTTGAGATTGGTAAAAGGGTTTAATTTTGGATTTTTTTCACTAAGAGTATCTGTTTAGTGGTGTTTGGTATTTCTGGCCAAGAGTTTCAAATAATTCATTTTTCTGGTTTGGTCAATGGATATTTTTCAACAGTACTAGAAAATAGATAAAAAGTTATATTCAATTATGTTGGATTAGAAGATATAGAACAAGGAAAAAATGCAAGATAAGAAATATGTGATATCAAGTCAAAAAGAAGTAAAAAGATACAAAATACCAGTATATAATTGAATTTTGGAAAGAGGACAGGAAATACAAAGTAGAGAATGAGATCTAGGAAAATTTAGGGGAGGAGAATGATATTTTTTTACTAAGATTAGTGAATTAGAATGATAGAAAAGGGAATTAGTGTCAGGGTGAGTCTATTAAGAGGTTATAATAAAGAGTATTTACAACCTAAACTATGATGGTGACATGGATAATAATATTAAAAATAGTGTTTTTAGAAAATAAGAGGGCTTTACTAATGATTATTAGTGGCGGTGAGCACTGTTGAAAGCCCTGGATGAAGCTTTACCTGTTGGGTTACAATACTAAAGTTTATAGTATAACCTGATTATTTTCCAATAGTATAACTGTTCTTGACAGTTGTACTACGTAGGAATTAAAGAGCAGAATGGGGATTCCTTTTCTGGAAGTGAAAAGGCCTCCTTTTATCCTGAAATGGGGTGAAAAGGCTGCTAGACCTTTTCACATAGAGGAAGTGAAGATTTTTCACTCTCAAGGGCAGGCTTGTGGTTTTCAAAAGGCCTTTATAGCCTGTATTGGACTCAGATGTGGTTTTGAAACCACATCTGGGCAGTTTTCACCAATACGGGGTGAGAATTTTCATCTGGGGACCACACAGCCTGATTCTGACGTGTATGACACATAGAATGCTGTACAAAACCTGTATGGGACCCCACTATTGAATGGACTACAAGGTATTGAAGTAAAAACAAGCTTCTTTGTCTGTTTGACACCTCATAATCATGGTTATGGGATATTATCCCACTGTAAGGCTGTATTGGCCAAACTGTGGGACTTTGACCTTAAAACAGCCATAACTTTGTCAGTTTTCAGAATATCAACCTCATAAAGAGCTCAGTGTGTAGCCCTGTATGTGTTCTACACAATGGTTCCTCATTTCATATGGCTATCATTAAGTATGGCAAAGTTATCCCATGTACAAGATTTTTGTACATATGCATGTTTTAGGCAAAAAGCTGTATTGGGCTTGTTTGCCTTATAGCTTTTGTTCTAGATGGGATACCAAGAAATGAATGGTACCATCAGATAGCCTCTAGTGTGCTATTTCTAAAAAAACCCACTTTGGGTATCTCACACTAGAACTGTAGAAGTTAGATGAGAGGTGAATATTTTATTCACTGTTATTTGGCCATACCTTCTGTAATACTGGTGCTAGCTCAGTTTGGCTGGTACCATTGGAAAGCCCTGACTTGAAGCTTCATTTTGAATTTCCATTTGATGGGGTTAAGTCCCTTACTCTGTATTTCAGATGAGAGGTGAAAATTAAGGTTTATGCTCAGAAACAACTTTGAGCAGGAATAACTTTTTTATTCTTTGTCCTATGATTATGGAACTTTTATATTTGGAAAGGAGAGAGTTTCCTCTTTCCTTTGATATATTTTGGGCTTATTTGGCTCAGCTCCATGCTTTTGTGGTATCTTGGCTATACCATTGATTCATGGTATTTGGCTGTCATGCTTGTGCTCTGGTTTTGAATCACAGGCTGACAATTAGCGTGAATTAAAATCTGGTCTGGAAAGTTATTGATGATGAAAAGGAATGATTATCAACACTTTAATTGATTTTCAATTCTATCTAAATTGTAAGTTGCATCCTGATCCTTTGAGTAAATGCATGCCATTTGTGTTCTTCCAAGATGCAGTATCTTTTTATAGCTAATTTTTATGTTTTACTGAGCAAAATAAAAACACCAGCTTAAAAATTAGCTTTTATTTTGAAATCTTTAATCACATGAAAATTTTTTGATTAGAATAATCCTAACATCAGGCCTTAAATCTTTGTTTTATGTAAATTAAATAATATTGAAAATTAATAAACGTACCTTTGAACTTTATATTAGTGTATCTTGATTTTAGGAAGATTAAAAAAAAGACTTTTTGCAAGATCATGGTTGCAAAAACTTTCTGTTATAAATCCTTAACAAGAGGATTGTAGCATATGTGGTGATTGGTTTACAAAGAATCAAGTCTTTTCTGGATTTCAAAAATCTTTGGGAGTCTTTGCTAAGCTGAGGGAGAGAACCAATTTATGGGGAAATGAAAAGTGATCCGCCACAAGTTGATGATTGAGAGAAATATTTATATTGACACTCTAATTGTTCAGAATAGAGATCATAAAGACAATAAAATTTGGGACAACAAGCATACTTTTCAAATTGAGGATTCAGCTGGAGTTCTTTCCAAATTGTTTCTATATCCTTTGGAGGAATTTTCTCAAGATTTACAGGTGTTTCACTAATTTGAAAGCCTTGAGCTACTTTCAACAAATATTTACTAGAAGTTTGACTTTTTTGATGACTAAGACCACAACAAAGGTGTAACCATGCCATGAAACATAAGGAAAGTTCTGAAAAAAATTGAATCAATAAGCTATTTCTTTTTTTGATATTAAACAATATCTCACTATCTAGTTCAATTGCTGAATTTTGATTAGTGAATGATTAATGGAAGTTTTTATATTTATCACTTGAAAATTGAGATCCACAATCAGATGTGTCTTATTCAACTGAAAGATTTGAGAAATTATGTGAAACTGAATCATCTATCCAAGAGTTATTGGCCCAATGTCTATTATGAGTGCTTTGAAAAACTAGTACCCCTTGGATTTGTTGACCATCTTGATCAGTAAATTGGAAAGACTTTCACTTTGAACCAGTACAAATCTCCATGGCAAGAGAGGAGTGAAAAAAAAAAACAAGAAATAAAATGAATGACAAAAAAAGTATGACAAGTGAATACAAAAAAGAATTAAAAGACAAATATGAGTTTTACACAGTAAAAGGATGTAACCGCCTGAAATTTCACTGAAACAACAGTGCAAAATCAGGCCTTTTCCCAATTTTAGCTGGTAGGGTGTCACAACCACAAGGAATGACCCCCTCCATGGGTGTTGTGGCAATTTATCCTGGAGCAAAGTTGGAGCCAATTGGCCACAACATATCTTTTATGGCCAATTGGCCACCTTTGGTGCTCTATGGCCCTTTGGCCATAGCACCTCCCCCTGGCCTTTCATGGCCTCAGGCCATATCCTGCCATCATTGGCCTTCCTGGCCAATTTCCATATCCCCAACCCTCAGGCATCTTTGTTTTGGGCCTGGGGGTGTCCTTTTGTCTCCTAGGGGGTTCTGGCCCCCCTAGCCATCACCATCATCCTTGGGCCACCCCCTTTCATTAGGGGGTCTAGGGCCTAAATGGCCTTTTTGGGCGATTTAGGCCCCCTACGGCCTCTATGGCCCGTGGGACAATCAGGCCCCTTTTGGCCTAATCCAATGAGGCCAAAAGGGGTCAAAAGGGGAAGCCCATTATCCTTCAAGGCCAGGTGTGTCCCAAACCACAATTGGGCCCACCTGAGCCCAATTTTGGCCACAATCACCATGACACCAAAAATGGCCATAAACCACCATAGGCCCCAAATTGGCCAAGGACCACCATTGACCACTTTTCAGCCCATGGCCTCTGGTAGCCACCAGAGGCCACCAGATCAGCTCAGCTCAATCCTCCCCTCAACTTAAGGGGGATTCTTCCCATTCCTCCATGCACCCCGTACTCAAGGTTGCAGGAGTGGTGCATATATGGTATTATATACCATTATGCACCATTTTTGCTCAGAAATTCAATGGTGACGCTTTCAGGACCAAATTCTATGATTCAAAATCAAGGTCCCAAAATCCAACACCCATTTCGAAGGAGGACTCTTCAGCTCATCAGTCTGGCAATCCATGGTGGCTATCAGAAGACTATTCAAGGATCCCAACCACCTGGCCCTGCAGGAGTTGGGTTGGAAGTTCAATTTAGGATTATTCAAAAAGGCCATTTCTCAGGGGTATTACATCATTTCAATCAGTTGTCAAGGAAGCAAATACTTCAGCATTCCTTGGACAATTCAATTGGTCCATACAGGTAATACTCAAGTATCCTGTATGGCCTTGGCCCAATTGGGCCAATTAATTCCCACTGTGGCAATTCAGTCTCACAGTTCAGCTTTCAAGATTGCCAGAACTTTATTGGCCCAATTCAGACAATAAAGCTAGTGACTCACCTTCCAGCATCAGCCTTTCAGCTTTTCACATATACTGGCCACCTTTCAGCACCTGGGGACTTTTTCCCCAGTTAATTAATATATTGGATTTATTTTTATCTTTGTTTTTCTTTTCATTTATGAAAGTAAATACTGATATTCTTAAGTCAGTCATTTGCACATTTCTTCTTCGCCTTTCAGTGGATATTGGTGGTCATATCCCTTACTAATTCCATTTCCTTTTCTGACAGGTTGAAACAGTGAATTTTGGATTCACTTGTAGGCTTTCTTACTTCCCTGGCAATTGGCTTCACTTACTCTTTCTTATATTTGATGTACTTGTCCTTATTCTTACTCTTATCCTTCTTAAAGAAATTCATTCTTCTTTATCTCTTTTATCCTTTTGGAGCCTTCCAAGTGAGCTCTTGATTCCTGAGTGCCAGGCCACTCTTGTTTTCTGTCCAAGAGCCCCTGTGACATAAGGAGGATCTCTGGAGCTGAAATCTGGAAAGTTCATGGGTTCAAGCCACAGTGGAAACATTCTCAAAATCCAGGGTATGTCTGGAAATGAAATTTGTGGAAGATTTGGGAAGATTTGAGAATGTTTAAGAAATTATCAGAAGTCAATAATTTCTAGGAATGATGAAGGAAATTAAGAGCTGAAACATATTTTGATGAAAACTCTAAACCCAACCCACACTATTACCTTGAAGATGCACATCAAATGAAAAAAAAATATGCAATCAGATAATTACTAGTATATATTACTTACAATTACCTACTTAAAAAAATAATTACAGTAAAAATCAAAAAAAATCTCAGAAATATTATCCCCACCATAGCTCCACAAAAAAACCCTCAAACCATACAATAAATGTCAAAATTTCAACAATAACCCAAAAAATAATGAGAATATCTGCAAGGACAGCAAAAAAACTCCTTAAATCCTCAAGTTAAACATTCAATTGAAAGAATTGCATGCAAGAAATACAAGAACATCCTGAAGCCACTGGAATTCCTGAATAAGACCTTCATTACAGTAAAGCTCAAGGTACATAAACATATCCACAATACCACCACTTAATGAAATGACATAGCCTCACTGTATGCATAAATTACAATACATAAAATAATTCAAGAAAATATCAGCTGAACCCTGAATCTTACCTAACTCCCCAATTCATGAACTGCAAAACCCAAACCTCTGTATCATTACACAGACCCATTATAATATGGAAGGAGATACACTATATTACTAAGCAAAGCCCCACCTGATTATCTGATAATTATTTTAGGGAAAATGAAATGAAGGATTTGATGTTTGGTCTATTTACTGAGGTTATTGGTTGGCCAGTATATTAAGGATTGGGAGTATAATTTTCTTTTTTTGATTGACTAGGTCAAAATCAGATGACAATTTTGAGGAATGGATGATTAATAGATTATGTGGTTTGTTAAGTGCTTGGATTGTAGGTAGAAATACCATATTTTTTTCTAATAAAAAGGATTATAATAATAATGAGCAATGGCACTTAAGAAATTATCAGGAATTAATCAGGGTTGGTAATTCTCTGAAAAAGAATATGAACTTAGGTATACTTGATCAATGAAGGGAATACTGTACTGTTGAATTATGTTGGTGGGTATTGTGTAAGTTGAGTGATAAATTCATATTATAAGGGTCCACGAAACTTAGTGGTTAAACTTTATTACATTAGAGGGAGAGAAGGAGAATTAATTTGTCAAAATATCAAGATAAAAAATATAGAAGGATAATTCATTACACTTCATATATGGAAATTGCTAACCTGAAATAAAAAAAATCAACCAAGATTATGCAATCATAAGTACACCAAATGCATAATTACAGGTGAGAAACCTTTCTTTAACCTCCCTCAAAATTTTCTTCCCTAGGAAATTTTTATGGACAGGTTTGATGTGATTCCTCATTTAAATCCACCCAGTAATCCATGAAATGTGCTATCATATTGTCTATGATTCAGCATGGTTTAATCCAAGTTAAATATGCAGTAATATCATACCTCCCATTAATCTTCAACCTATCGCTAATCAATTACCAAAATCCTCTTAAAATCATGATCGCATGTCTTTTCCACACTCATGGCTTGGCCAAATAATTGAATTGAGTATTGATTTGTAGACTTTCTGATAGATCCCAGGGTTTCGGAATGAGTTTCTTGTTGAGGGGGTATTCTAAATTAATTGATATATATCTAACTGAAATAATATCATAATGATAATATAGCTTAAGAAGACAATTTAATGAATTTAACATTACCTTTATCAAAGAGCTCCATTTTATCCCTATATATCCCCATATCGTTATATACAATTAGATCTGCACATGAGTCTTGCCATCAAGATATTATTTCCATAATGTTTTTGTTTCAATCACATTAAATCTTGAAATTGAGAGAGTAAAAATTTTTAAAATTAAAATAAACCTCTCCCTTCCAAGCTGGTTTCTAATATAATGGAAAAATTTTCCTATCTATGAATCCAATTCAGCCCTCAA
Source organism: Austropuccinia psidii (assembly GCA_023105745.1). Taxonomy (NCBI): domain Eukaryota; kingdom Fungi; phylum Basidiomycota; class Pucciniomycetes; order Pucciniales; family Sphaerophragmiaceae; genus Austropuccinia; species Austropuccinia psidii. Next base: position 54,010,337 of record JALGQZ010000003.1, read on the forward strand.
AACCCGCCTCACTCATTAGAGTTGATATTTCATTTTTCCTCTATGAATCAGGATAAGCTATATATTGCTATTTATTATAATTTCTTGCTTTTTGATAGAGATAATGCTCCCTTTACCCACAAAAGGATTCTTTGAAAATTTCCTAACAGATTCCACATTGTTATTGGAGCATAATTGTTCTAGGTTTGAAGCCAATTGATGTGCAATTGGCAGTTTTTTCAAATTACTCTTAATATGAAAAACAAATTTCATCTTGATATTCTCACAAATGAAAGAAAATCCCTTCTTGAGAGCTCATGTATATTTTGAAGTAATAATATCTCCTTTTGAGGAGAGTGTCAATGTCAAAAGGAGCTTGTGATGGTGAGATCAATTTTCTTGAGATACAATGGATTTTCATTGTGAGTATGAGCTCCTAAAGATATAGATTTGATACGGTATTAGCCTCAAACTTCCTGATTTTAGTAACGAGATGATTTCAGAATTCATGCAGGATATTTATGTTCATGCAGTGATTTGGTAGGCCAGATGTTCCAGTTATAGAAAAAATCTGATTCAAAATCACAATAAAAGAGCTGGGTGAATCACTATCTACCATTGGAAGCTTTGAAATTTAATTCTGATTACCTTTCTGCATGTGACTAGTGTCAGGCTGAGTCTATGATGAGGCTAATAAAGACTAATTACAAGCTTTAACTGTTACTGTGACACAGTGAAAATTATTAAAAAGGATTTTTCATGATAATAAAAGCTGATGATGAGGTATACAGGGCTTTACTATTGAGTAATAGTGGTGGTGAGCGCTGTTGAAAGCCCTGGGTGCAATAATTATCAGTTGATTTACTATAATAACTACTACAATAATTAATATTATAATTATAACCTGATTATTTTCCAAGAGTATAACTTTTTTTGACAGTTGTAGTATCTAGGAATTCAAGATCAGGATGAGGTAACCTTTTCTGGTGGAGAAAAGGCCCCTTTTTATCCCAAACTTGGGTGAAAAAGTCTTCTAGACCTTTCCATGTAGAGAAAGTGAAGATTTTTCACTTCCAAGGACTAGCTTGTGGTTTTCACAAGGCCTTTATAGCCTGTAAACCACATGTGGGCAGTTTTCACCAATACAGGGTGAAAGGTTTCATCTGGGGACCACATAGCCCTCTTCTGACATGTATTATGTGTAGAATTCTGTACATAACCTGTACAGGACCCCAGTATTGGCCAAAACATGAGGTCTTTAAGTATAGATAAGCTCCTCCATCTGTTTGACACCTCATAATAATAGCTATGGGATATTATCCCATAGTAAGGCTGTATTGGTCTAACTATGGGATTTTGAACTTAAAGCTGCCATAGCTTTGTCAGTTTTTGGGATATAAAGCTCAAAGTTGATTCATTGTGTAGCCCTGGATGTGTTCTAAACAATGTTACCTCACTTGATATGACTATCATTAAATATGGCAAAGTTATGCCATGTACCAAACTTTTTTTACATATGTATGATTTGCTTAAAATCTATATGGAGCTTGTTTTCCCCATAACTGTTTTTCTAGATGAGATAATGAGATATGGGGAAATGGATTTACCCATCATATACCCCTGATTGTGCTCTTTACAAAAAGACCCCACTTTAGGTATCTCACACTTAAACTGTAGAAGTCAGATGAGAGGTGAATATTTTATTCACCCTTATTTGACCTTATGTTGGCCATAACTCATGTAGTTATGGTTCTAGCTCAATTTGACTAGTAACATTGGATAGTGCTGACTTATAGATTCAATTTGAATACCCATTTGATGGGGTTAAGATTCTTCCTCTGGATTTCATATGAGAGGTGAAAAAGAAGGTTTATGCTCAACAACAACTTTGAGCAGGAATAACTTTGTTATTCCTTGTCCTATGATGATGGGACTTGTGTATTTGAAAATTAGTGGGTTTCCTCTTTTGAGCTGATTTGGCTCAGCTCCATGTTTTGGTGGTATCTTGGCTTTACATTGGTTTATGGTATTTGGCTGTCATGCTTGTGCTCTGGTTTTGAGTCACAGGCTGACAACTAGACACATTAGCTGAGGGTACTTGATGGTTTCCTTCCTCCAGAAGACCTTGGTAATCATTTTTCAAAAGGGATATTATATTTTTCAAAAAATATTGACGGTGATAAAATGATTTTGGATTTTTGTGAGTGGGGATTGGTTTCTGTCTTTCTCACCTCCAGTGCTGAAAATGAAATGGTAAAAATGTGGGAAGAAATGGATGTGTAAAAACAAGAAGGTTTTTAAGGGGGTTGTGTGGGTGGGCATGCATTATTTCAAAAGGTCAGTTTTTATGTCAAAATTTTTGTAAAAATGGTTAATTTTATCTGTCACAAGAAGGCCTGGGAGAAGGCTCATGAGATTGGTTGGTCATTGTTATATCTTTCTCATGGTGCCATCAAAGCTTGGTTATGAAATCCAGCCTTGAAACCCTTTTTTATTAATTAGGCATGTCCACTTCTAATCAATTAATTATATTAAATTAATCAAATAATAAGATATAGTAATAGTTTCAAAATATTAAATGTTAGCTGGGGTCTTTCATAGAGTCAAGAATAATAATTAGGAATTAAAGAAGTAATCAAAATGGGATACCATCAATCTTAAGGAAGAGAAAAATCACTATAATCAAAAGTTTGTTACTGTTACAAGTTAGGCTTAGAAAGTATTTGAAATTGTAGAAGTTAATTTAATTACTTGAAATTAAGAGTGTGAATATTTTTAAAATAAACAGTAATTAATTTTAATTTGTAAAAATGTCTTTTTGTTAAGAGCTTTGAAGATTCCTTCAAGGAAGATTAATATTCTCTTAAAGCTGTAATTAAATCATTTGAAATAAAAAGTATTATGAATCCATTTGGTTTCTAATAAGACAGGGTTCTTTATAGCAACAGGAACAATTATAAAAACAAAATGACTGGTATAATGGAAATAAATACTATGACACAATTGAGTTATTGGACATAGAAACAGGATTTAATTAATATAGCTGTTTGAGATTTATACAGAAAAATACAAGAAAATGAGACCAAAATTCCAAGAAATTGGTTGGGGTCTGTGTAGAAGGTAGAGATTTACATTCTTGCAGGGTCACCTAAACTACCCATATTTCAAAAATTCATATCTCCATCCACAATATATTACTTTGTATTAGAACTCCATCCCTTTTTATTTAAATAAGACTTTTATTTATGATAAATTGAGTGCCATATATGGGCCTTGAAGTGTTGTGCAGCCCTTTATTTCTTCAAATTAATTTTCCACTATTTGAAAACATGACCCAAAGTTTGGAAGTTGCACTCAAGTCTTAAACAATTGCCAAGTCACTCTAACTTGCTAATCCAAATTCAAAGGCTGGCCTTATCCATTGTTATTATTATTATTATTATTATTATTATTATTATTATTATTATTTGGCTTTGGTGCTAAAAAGAATTCAAATCATTTTCCCATGAAGATTGGCCTTTTCAATGAGTAAAAAGTTTTGCAAATTTTGATATCTGGGTGTAAAAATTTCAAAATCGTTTTCGGGACTCGGGACTCGGGACTTTTCTCAAAACTACAGCAAATCCCGCCCGGTTTGTGGACCGGGCCTTGGTGGACAAGTCTTGACGTCATTGTGATTTTGTGAATTCAAAATTTCAAAATCTCAAAATCTAACCCATCTTGTCAAATTGCTCTGAAGGAATCCTTCCAGTTTTTCGATCATCGATCATTAATCGCTCGATTCATTCATCAATCCACAATTTATTATGAAAAATTTAGAAGATTTTATTAGTTCAACTAAAAATCAAAATTCAAATCCATCAAATTATTTAAATCAATCCAAAAATGGTTATATCAAACCAAATCAATCGGTTTTAAATCAATTTAATTCATTAAAATCATCAAAAAATCATTTAATTAAGGTATTTTATTTCATTATTTTTCTTAAAAAAGATTAGGAAGATTGTTTAGTCATTAATCATTAATTCTTTGGCTTTTTTAGTTTGATCCATTCCCAATTAAATCAATCTTACCTCAAATCTTTTCAATCGGTAGAGTTCAGTGTGTCAAAGAAAACAAACTATCTTCATTTGATTTTATTTAAAAACAGCTAAAACTCATTGAAATTGATTATTTGATCATTCAGATTCTCTTTGGATCAGCCTTTAAAATTCTTATCATCAAACGCAAACATCTTAATCTTCCTAACTTCACCTTCAAATCCTTCTTCTTCAAATTTACCTCATCTAATCAAAATCGACCTTCAGAATCCTTCAATCATTCATTCAATTCCTTTAAATCTTCATCCAATCTTATCAAATCAATCAATCTCAATCATTCATAAAATTCATTCAGATCCTACTTCTAATCATCTTTTAATCTCTTTAATAACCGGCCAAAACTTTTACATATCCTTAAATTCTTCCTCTTTCATTCAATCTAATCCTTCAACTCAATTTAATTTAAAGCAAACCTCGACTTCTCCTTTTAAATTATTATCAAAACTAAACGGTCTAATCATCTCATCTATAGGTTGGAATCAAATCAAATCAAATCTTCATCCTAAACATTCTACAAAAGAAATCATCGTCGGTACTACTTCTGGTCAACTCTTTACTACTTTAATCCTAGATCATCATCATGATCTCAATTCAGATTTATCTCTAACTTCCGCTTTCTCAAGAATCGATAGATCAAATCCTGATAAATACTTAAAACCTCTCTTTACTTTACCCGATTCATCTTCAAATTCTTCTCCTATAACTGGAATTTGGTGGAACGTTTGGTATCAAAATTTTAATCAAAATAAAATCATTAAAAGAGCTTTAGCTATCATCACCACCCCTAATCGTTTATATCAATTTGTCGATCAAGTGGGCCTAATCAAAAATAAACTTCAAGATGATGATCAGGATGAAATTTTGGAAAGATTATTTAATTCTTATAATTCAAATCATCTCATGTCCAGTTAGTAGTCCCTAAAAATAATCATACTTTTTCATCATAATTTACTCAATCATCCTTTTCTTTCTTTCTTTTTTTTGTCAGAATCCCTAGAGCTTCCAACTCCCGATCATAATAGTGAACTTTATGTTTTTAATCCCATCAAATCAACCAATTCATCATTGGATCCTTCAACTCCTTCCATCATTTCTTGGTTAACAGGAGCCGGAATTTATTGCGGTGAAATCTTATATGGTTCTCAACAAGCCGGTGATGAAGTCATCGTCTCATCTCAATTAATCACTTATCCTTCGTCCTCTCAGTCAATCAATAATTCTTCATCCATCAATCTCCATCATCAAAATTCATCTGAAACTCATTCTACCGTCCCCATTAGCTTTGTTCCAACAGAATTTCATTTTGTATTGTTATATGATGATCGAATCACAATTACATGTCGTTTGGATAATCAAGTCGTACACGAAGAAATTTTAGATTTGGTTGGATTATTTTTATTTTATCATCAAACTTAAACTTAACTCAATCAATTAAAACAAAACAAAAAACATCTGATTTGTTTGATCTTCTAATAGCGCCCAGATGAGCACATGATAGCCATAACTCTTGATTCAATCAATCAAACTTATTGGCTTTACTCAGATCAATCAATCTTTGAATTGGTCATCAAAGACGAAAGTCGAAACATTTGGAAAGTTTATTTACAAAGGCAAGATTTCGATGAAGCTTTAAAGCGTGTTAATGTAAAATCAATTCATTCACCCTTGTTTTATTATCATTCTTAATTTAAATTAAACCCATCTAATCATTGTTATTACTTTCCATGGATTTTCTTTTTTTAGACCCCTGTTGATCGAGATCAAGTATTAATAGCTCAAGCCGATCACTACTTTAACATCAAAAAGTTCATTCCAGCTGCTCAAATCTATGCTCAATGTTCGAAAAGCTTTGAAGCAGTAGTCATGAACTTTATAGATCGAGGCGAAAGAGATGCTCTAAGATATTATTTAATTAGTAGGCTTGAAAGACTTAAGCGTCAGGTAAAAACTTTTCCAACTTCACATCAGTAACTTTCAATAACTGAAATAATCTTAATGAATTTTAATCAAATAGGAATTAACTCAAAGAATGATGTTGGCAACTTGGTTAACAGAAATCTATTTAGCTAAGATTAATGAGTTAGAAGACTTAGCAACTTCGGAAACTTCAATAGATAGTTCGGCTAATATCATTGCCGAACAAAGTCTAATAGAAGATGAATTACAACAATTTCTAAAAACTTATAAAGTTAGTTAAAAACTTTTAACTTTTTTTTTTCAAATTTAAGAAATTTGATCTTGTTTTCATTTTCCAGTCTAACCTAGATCAACGTACAACCTACGAGTTAATCACTAGTCATGGAAGAAAAGATGTCATGATTTATTACGCCAATCTTGTTGCTGATCATGAAAGAATAATTCGTCATTATATTCAAGAAGAAGATTGGAAGAAAGCTATTGATAGTTTAAGCAGACAAGATGATTTAGAATTATACTATCGATTTGCTCCTGTTCTCGTCAATCATGATGCTCGATCTGCTACTACAGCTTTTATGCGGCAAGCTAAATTAGATGTTAAACGGCTTATACCCGCTTTAATCCCACCACGCTCAACAGCTCGAAGGAGACAAAACATTCCAGATGGTGACAAATCAAAAATAGTAATTGAATACTTAAAGTTTAGCATTTCCAAATTAAATAACTCCGATCCACAAGTTCATAATGCACTACTCACTCTTTACGCTACTCAATCCCAATCAGAAGAAGGTTTATTATTAAGATTTTTGGCTACAACCCCTGATAATCCATCAACCGGTAAACCTTATTATGATCTTGATTATGGCTTAAGAGTTTGTAAGACAAATAACAAATTACAATCATGCGGTTTGATTTACAGTAAAATGGGATTGTATGAATCTAGTGTCGATCTTGCACTTCAAACTGATGATCTCGAACTTGCTAAGATTAATGCCGAAAAACCTGAAGATGATATATTACTCAAAAAGAAGCTTTGGTTAAAGATAGCTAAACACGTTGTTCATCATCAAAATGATATTAAAACTGCTATGGAATTCCTCGAATCTACTGATTTATTACAGATTGAAGACATTTTACCGTTTTTTCCTGATTTTGTGGTGATTGATGATTTTAAACAAGAAATTTGTAACGCTCTGGATAATTATTCGCTTCATATTCAAAAATTAAAACAAGATATGGAAGAAGCAAATCAATCAGCCGAAATGATTAAAGAAGATTTAAGTAAATTATCATCAAGGTTTTTAATCATCAATCAAAAAGATGTTTGTTGCTGTTGTGAAGAAAACCTGTTAACAAGGCAATTCTATTTATTTCCTTGTCAACATTCATTTCATGCTGATTGTTTGATTAAAGAAGTAACTAAACATATGCCACCACATCAATTGAGAAGAATGCTAACCTTACAGAATAAACTTTCTCAACCTCATCTTGTTAATCAAGAAAGTCGTGGAAACGGAACTAGTGGGATTTGGTTAAATGGGAATGAAGGATCTAGTTTGTTATCAGATTCAAAAAAGTTAGCAATCGCAAGTGTTCAAGGTCTTGATCAAGTTAGAAAATTAATCATACCAGATGCATTAGTTGGTGTTATTGGAGGTGGCGTGGGGGTCATTGGATCAGGCGTTGAAGCTCTTGGCGGAGTCTTAACGATTCCAGGAGTAGGAAAAACACGTAATAGAGTATCAAGTCAAAATCCAAATTCAATCAGAACATATAATCAACAAAATTCATCGACGAATTCGAACCCTTCAACTTCTTTATCAATTAACCAATCACTACCTCAGACAACTTTAGGTAAAAGTCTAAGGAAAACTGTCCCAGGAAGAAGATTTTTAAATGAAATGGAAAAACTCAAAGAAGAACTTGATGAATTGTTAGCAAGCAAATGTCTATTATGTTATTGGTCTTTAAACAGCATAAATAAAGGTTTCATTTTAGATGATGAAGTCGAAATTTAAAGTGAATTAAAATTCTGTTTTTACAAAGTAAATAAGTCAATATCCAACTAAATTATAATTATGATGCTAAAATGCAGGTGTTTTGATTTATTTAAATTTCATTTTCCTCCGTGAAATTAATTTTGAAAGAATGATGTACAAAACGTTCCTTTTGATTGTAACTCTATTAACTTAAACTTTCTACGTGTAAAAAGGTCACTTGATAAAAAGCTTTTAAAATACCCCAAATCCTCAAATAGTATACCTTGCTATATATGTAATTTACTTGTGCTTGTTTGCATTGGATGCATAAATGCTTGACATGTTTCTGAATATAAAAAAAGTATCACGTGTGATGAAAAAATGCAACTCCCATCTGACTCCCTTAAATTTGACAAAAAGATGGGTAAAAATACACTGAAATTATTGCCCTATTGGGTTTACTTTGCTAACATTTGTAAGCATTCCTTAGACTTGGCCCTGTTTCCTTTTGAAAAAAAGAGAAAAAAGGTAGTTTCTTATATTGCCATTTTATTTACTTTCACAAAACTTACCAAATTTCACCTTTTTTTTCATAAAATTTTAAGTTTTCAACATTTTCAAATTTTCAGAATTTTAAATATTTGTTTTTTTGTTTGAAAAAACAATGATGAACAAATCTTTTTTACATTTTACTCGAAGAAAAGGAAAAATATTTTAATTTGGATTGAAAATCAAAAGTTAAAAAAATTACACTTGGCAAAAATTATGAAGATTAAAAGTAAATTTATACAAAGTTTTTTTTTAATGTATAATATATTTCATTTTTTTAACAAGAAAAAAATTCAATAAATTAAAGCTATATAGTTAATAATATATAATTTTTTAAATGGATTATCAAAAAAAAACAAAAAAAAAATAGATAAATACAGAGAGAAAGAGAGATTAATTTAAATTAATTTTAGTTTATTTTACTTTTATTACCTTATAGGACCAAAACTCATTAGATAATTCTCTTTTTTAAGAAATTAATAATAATAATAATAATAATAATATTAAATTTTTTGTTTTTTTTTAATAAAACAAAATTCTTAAGGACAATAAGAAAATATATTGATTTTTTTTCAAATTTTAAACAAATTTGATCAAAAAATTAAAAATTAAAAATGAAGTAATAACAATAATAATAATAATAATAATGGTAATTCTAATCAAGCTTAATCCACAGAAAAAAAAAAGAGGGAAATCTAAAATTAATTATCTTTATCTATTTTTTTTCTTAACCTTTTGAAAAAAAACTTTTATTAATTTTTTTTTTCTAATTCAAAAAAAAAAAAAAATAACAGTAATTTTCACTACTTGAATAATGAAAAAAAAATTAACAAAAACAAAAAAAAAAGTTTCTTTTTAATTACAATTATATATATATATATATATGTAAAGGAGAGAGATCTTGTTGTCTTTTTTTTAAGAAATTCATTATTATTATTTTTCAAAATAAAATAAGAAAAAACTCAAGTGAAAATATATATGATGATTTGTTTAATTTTTTTTTGAGAAAGATGAAGAAAATGACCTTTCTTTTTTATATATGTATTTTGATTAAAAAAAAGTAGATTTTTTGTTTTTTGAAACAAGAAAGAAAAATAAAGCAATAATTACATGTGATTTTAAAAATAAAAACTACCTATTCAATGAAATTTACACATGAGCATCATGAACTTATTTTTAAAGAAAAAATAATAAGATTATTTAAGAAATCAGAATAAAGTCAATTTTCAGGTTTAAAGAACTAAAACTGTATAATTTTGAGATTATAATTTCATAATTCCTTTGTATTACTCATTCAAATGATTTTTTTCTCACTCAAAATTGAAATTATGTATTCTCATATGAGTTTTATTTAAGATTTTTAGCTTGAACAAAAGTTATCATTTGATCAATTAAAATTCCCTGAACAAAAAGTTTCTAATCAAAGAAAATTCTAAAACCTCAGCTGAGTGAGACAATCTGCTTTATAGATTGTTATCACATGGATTCAGAATAAGTCCAAGCATGATGATTTCTTTTGAGCAAATAGTGCCACTCATTTTGGAAGGACCCATTCAAGTGAAATGAATGCTTTTGAAATAATGGAAAAGAAATTTTTGAATGTAAGAAAAAAGAAAAAGAGAAGCTTAGTGAGAAAAGAATTCATTAATGATTCAAAAACTATAAGGAAAATTACATTGAGGCATGTAAAATGAAATATTAAACTGGATTTGGTATGAAAAAAAGTGATGAGTCAAAATTAATCAATTTCATTTAAGAAAAGCTAGAAAGTCTATTGACATTCAATCAAGGAATTAATTTAATTTATAAAAAAAGCCAAACACAGAGTATTTAGCTGAATTTTCTTCAAAAAATATCTGGTAAGAACTCTTAGATCCTATAGTGGTCAATGATTCATTTCTAACAATCCTAAGTGAATATGCAAGTCCTAAATGAGATTGTAACAGGGAGGATTATATATATATAAAAGGTTAATTTATAAAGGTAAGATCAAATTTCATGTTTTTTAAAGAATTTATGAATGTTTTCAAATATACTGGTTGATCTTTCAGACTTAGAAATTTGATGATTATTATGAGGAAACTGAAGGAAATATTGATTTGGAACTTCTTATTTTTCAGGAAGGGTTAAATCCTCAAACAATTGATAAGTTAGAAAGCTATTCATTCAAACAGAAGGCAGAAAATAATAAAAATATTGTTTCATAAAGCTATTAAAATAAAAAAATACTTTTGGTTTTGTTCAATAAAAAACAATTTTAACTGCTTCCACAGAACGTACATGAAGTTCAAAAATTTAATGTTCAAAGTAAAGATATCATTCAAATTTTTATTTCTACTTAGCTGAAAGTGTATTTTAAATGGAATTGCAAGAATAGAAACAGGAGAAATAAGAGCTTTAGTTAACAAAATAAAGAAATTAGGTAGCACTTAACAATTATTTTTAAAGAAAAATACAATGAGGAAAATATAAAGCTAAAAAAGAAATATATGGACTTTAAAGAAAAGAAGAAGAAATATTACATGCGGTGAAATAGAAAGAGAAAGAACAGGGTAAAGAAAGAAGAAGTCAACATTATGAGCTTCATGAAATCAAACTTACCAGTTTGAGAACTGGAAGCTATCAAGCCTTTATTATTTACAAATTGAATTAATTTATTGGTTTTTCCTCAGTGGACTATACTCAGATTGATATTAGTGAGAATAAAATGCTTTAAATGTATTGTTTAATTTTCTTTGCTTCATCAGTTTTTTTTAGAAAATTGAAAAACTTTTCATTGAAAGGAGATTTGTCTTGTTTTCTGGAGTCAATGTGCGATTAATCCACATCACTTTCTCATTTATTTTGATTACTTCAGCTAGGCTTATCTATAGAAGTAAAGTAGGATGGTCCCATGAAATAAAATTAATGCGTATTTGAAATTACTAATTAGAATAAAAAAGTAATATCAAGCTATACTTTAACATCCCTAAAGAAAAATATCATAAGCATAATCAAAATCAAGGGGTCAATTACATATCACTCTTTAGGACACTTGAGCACCCAAACCATATCTTAAGCCTTTGTGGCTCATTAATTGGATTTTATTTATTTGTCTTTTTTACATATTACCATTTATTTACCTCCCGCCAATGCATTATTTTAACTCTGTTATACTAACTTCAAAAAAGATTCTATTTTTTCTGATTATCACTGTTTAAGTTTTCATCTCTACAGAAAACTCATAATTAGATATTCTTTGTGATTGAAAAATCATAATGTAAGTAAGGAACTTATTCATAGATCTTGGTACATTAATAAATAAACTTAATGAAAAAGCTTGAATGAGCCATTGATTAACATACCTCAAGGTTATGATAAATATCATTATCAAAATACAAGAGTTAATTAAATATAAATTTTTGGAAACCTCTAGCTCAAGAGCCAGATTTTAAGCCTCTGTGACTAATTAATTATTTTCCTGTTCTCTTTAATCTCCTCCAAGATTTATAATCAACTAAGCTCTTTATGATTCATAATAGTTACTCTTGTTCCTTGGATTCAAGAATTCTGCTAATTTCATTCCTCTTTTTTGATTCATTTTCTCCATTTTCTAATCATGAATATTGATAATTCATATGAATCCTCCAGAGACTTGAATAATATTAGAATAAATGAAAGAAGATCATAAATATAATTCAAATATCAGTATGTTATTATTCTGGTTTAAATAATGAATATTTAGAGAATTGCTAATCATTTTTCTAGACTAAACTTATGAAAAGGGTTTTACATGTTTACCATGGAGAAATGAAATATATGTTATATAAAAATGGTATTGGCTTTACATTTTAAAGAGAGATATATTTTTTCCTTGGATTTATTCACAAAATTATCTGAAATTCATTTGTCTTTTAAAATATTGTTTTAATTTCTGGATCATTAAATTCATAATACTACAGAAGTTGTATCAAACATTGAAAAAACTCAGATTCTATTTCCAGAATTATTTATTGATTATGCTGGAGAGAATACTCAAATAAAGAGGATATTATTTTACAACATGGAAAAATTTTCAAGATTTAAAAGGATTTATAAAAATAGTTAAGATTTCAAGACCAATCCTTAATGAGTGAAAATTTCTTAGGTCACATTTTTAGCTCATTTGATAGAACTCCTTCATTTATACTTAAGATCAAAGCCAGAATATTGAATCTGCATCTATTATTGATAAAGAATTGGATTAAGATACAAAACTATCATACTTCAAATAAAAGCTAACCTAAATATAACCAATTTTCCAATTATCCCAATGAAGATAGATGTGAGCCTTGAGGTATATTTTACATACCCAAATAGGCCCCAGTTATCTTAAAATTAAAATCTGAACTATGCATGACCCATAAGTCATGCATATATTCAAAAGTCATCATTTTGAATTTTAGAAAAGATGAATAACTTTTTTGTGAGTAAGTAAATCCATGGATTTAAGACCAGATTTGGATTCTAAACAAAATCTCACCTAGGGTGACTCAGTAAAGTGAATAAGCTTAAATTAACTCTATGAGGTGGTGATATGGAAAATAATTCAATACCACAAAAAAGAATTGTGAATTTTTTTCTCAATTTCATGCCAAAATAATGGGAATGTGACAAATCCCATGATACATATACACTAAGAATAGTGTTATGTATGTTTGTGGAACTTAATATTATGGTATTCTTACATACAGTTTTTATACACCCATAGTGGATATCAGTCTTGAAGCCTGAATTTCTATTTTTGACATGAAAATAACTAAGGGGGACAAAAGACATCAAAGAGAGCAAGGGTACCCAACTTCTGAGGCTTCTGAGGCATGGACAGCTCCAAAGCTTGGATCCATGGCTGATAATGACTCAATCAGTATACTAAAACCTTTTTTAAACTTGGTTACCAAGATAAAATCTCATTAAAGCATAAGAAAATTGCCAATAAGCTGCTAATTTGACATGACAAAGATGTAAAGAGAAACTTAGACTCCTGTAACCATGTCAATTCTTAATGATTTTCCATGGATAAAGCTTTAAAGAGTAATTAAAACTTTTTTTGGACTAGTATCCATTAATTCACCTCATAGCAACCAGCCATATAGTGCTATTTGTAATTCTACATAGAAATGAGGTAAAACCTCAAAAATTCATTAAAAATACAATCATTAATGAATCTTTCTGAAGCCTTCAGGAATAATGGAGAACAGGATCACCAATGAAGAAACAAAAAATAATTACAGCTTAAGAAGTAAAATTAAAAGTTTTACTTAGAGTCCATTTTTGATAATTCCATGAGAAACACTGAATTATCAAAAATTCACAGAAAATACAACCTATGATTAGATTTACAATAAACTTGATAAATTTGAAAAAACAATGTTTTTTTGAAATGAAAAAATATTTACAGTTGTTACTACTTTTATCCTTAACCATATTTGGGTTGGTAGGCATGTAAAAGCAGCAATTAAGTAATTATGATAATCTTACATGACAACAGATGATGCAATTATTAAGCAAAAAAAGTTTTATTGTTTTCTCACTCACTGGCTTTCAGTTTTCTCCATGGCATGCCTCTGCAAGCTATTTTTGACTTAAAAGAGGCCTCCTCTTGCTGTTTTTTCCAAATCATCTTATCATCCAATTATACCATTATTACCAACAAGTAATTATTAGTTACTGCTTCTCTTAAGTGTTTCAAATCTTTCAGTATCAATAAGAAGGAATTGAAATCATAGAGAATAAACTATATATTTCTTTAATATTGTTATAAATAAATTTTGATCTGTTAAATCCACAATTATCCTCCAAATCTCTCTAACATATTCTCTCTAAGGTTCACTGATTATTAATGAGTGATTTATTATTAGTTCTTCAAGATTTTCTGTAGTATTTGTTTTCTTCAAGAATTATAATATAATTATTATTGAAAGAGATAATTATCTTTTAAAATAATTTTATCATTTCAATAAAGAAGCTTTATTATTTAAATACTTGTAATTGATTCTTGTAGACAATTACTTGTTACTGTTATAATAACTAGTAGTGTATAAAAAGTAGAAGAAATAATTGATTAATTAATTGTGGTTATAATAATTTTTAGTAATGTATTTCATAATAACAGCTATAGTACTGTTGATTAATAGTAATATTATCAGAAGCTTCATAGACACATCTTACAATAGATATTAAAGTACATTAACATTTGGAAGATCGATTACAGAAATCAAAAGTGCTTTTCAACATGTTGAAAAAGCATTTGAAGCTATAAATAGTAATTTTCCCCATATAAAGAATTTGAATTTGATTCCTTGAAGTGTGATAGTGTTGTTGAAATAATCTGGAAATATCTAAAATAACATCCCCAAACCTTTACTTACCTAAATTATGGTATTAATTCTCAATTAGGTCTTTCAGCTAAAATACCTATTAGTTTGATATTTCCTTCTCAAAGGAAAGGCTCATATGGCCTCAAAAATCATATTTATAATAATTTATTTGTTAGAAATATTCTTTATATGTGTTATTCTGGCTCTAATTATCATTGTAATATTTTTAGCTCAAATTACTCATACTATATCTAATAATTAATATGATATTGAGTCTTTATTGTCAAGAAAGATAGGGAATTTTTAATGAAAAGTTAAGAAATAACTAATTGAAGTATCAAAGTAGATCTATATAGATATTGGGAAGTTTCGTATTCTACATACAGCTTTTCACTTTATCCTGAATATTTCACATAAGCTTTGTGTGGCCAGTATATTCACATCTTTCTTTTCATAATAAATTTCAGCTAAGCTATGTTTCATTGCTTTGAGTAAATTGTGAAAATGGAAACAAAGAGAAATACATTTATTAAGCTGAACCATGCTGATTTTTATTTTGAGTAAACTGCGCCTTTCATTCAGAGTTGACCATATTCCCTTCAAAACTCTAATGGAATGCTGTATCTGCAACCTGGAGAATTCAGGGAATAGATTGGAATTTAAAAAACTTGGATAATGAAGGAGATTATTGTGGTATGAAGCTTCAACAGATAATTTTCTAGAATATGCAAAATCAGAAAGGAGGTATTAATTTTTTTGAAAAATATTTCAATCAACCTTAAAAAACTTCCTTTTTGCAACCTACAGGAGTAATGAAATGATGAAGGAAGTTTTGAATTAAGAGAAATTAAATCCCTATTTATATAATGAAAAATTTAGAAATCAAAATGATACCCTGAAATTATAATGATAAATATAATATATATTTAGCTATCTGGGAAAAATTTGAGATTTTTGTCAAGGAAAAACGGTTTTCATCATGTGTTGGATTCTGACCCAATGTTATTTTGGCTCTATCAATAAATTTGACACAGGGAATCCATCAGTTTTCATAATATTGAATCTAAAATCATTTTTTTCATTGATCAGCCTAGCTATGAAATTACACAGCATTATTTTTAAATTTGAAAATTTTCTCTATAAACTGAAAAGTATATAAGAATACCTCTCGACAGAAAAATGAAAAAAAGATAAATTTTTGAAATTTAAAAACAATTTAAATTGGATCCAAGCTATCAAAGACAAACTGCAATTTTCAATAAAGTTGACATTAGTGAATAAGCCAAATTGTTATTTAAATTTAAACATCCATAAAAATTCTTGAAAGCAGGTGAAGTTATTTCATTTTGATCTTGTAAGAATTTCTCAAAAGACTCTCAGTGAAACAAAAAAATAATCTGCTTTATAAACTAGGGAATTATGTATCCATTTTTGTAGAGCCAGATATTGCTTTCCACATAGAATATTGAGAAGAAAGAGGTTATCCCCATGATTCAGATCATAATACTGAATCAATAGTAATAGCTGAGGTGATTCTATATAGCTAAATAGCGGATTGAAGCTGTATTATTTAGGAAAAGTTTCCTTCAAATAATTCAGATATTTTACTTTGAGATGATAGTTAATTAGATTTTGTCTATGGGTTTATCCTAAATTAATTTGAGGAATTTAAAAACTTATCATTCAATTTAACTGATATTATTACTTTTTTTATAAATTAATGGTTTTGTTAGTGTAATAATATTTAAAAATCTATCTATCTGTGGCTAGACGGTTTTCATAAATAAGCCTTTTTGTGATCGAAGATTGGAAAACTTCATGGTTCCCAAATATCTTAATTTCTAAATGAAAGATTTTATTAGGCCTGAAAAACCCTAAAATCTCATTCAACCCCATGTTCTATTTTTAAAAAAAGAAACAAAAGGCAAAAAAAGCATAAAATTTGTTTTTCAAGTAGAAATGAATCATTTATTTTAAGAAAAAAAACCAAGAATCTTGGAATTTGAAATGAATGGGAGTCAATTTATTGAGAAAAAGAGGTACTTTATTTTTTTGTTGGTTTATTAAATAGATAATAGAGGGTGTCGAATCTACTAAATATAAAATCAAAATTTTCAAAATTTGACACCCAAATTTCTCAGTGACAAATCCATGGTTTTTCATAATAAATAATACATTTTCAAACTCATTCCACTAGTAATTTACCAAAAAAGAATTTCTCTAGATTTCCTTACTTGATTAATATATAAGTCTAGGCCTAACAAAAGCTAAGAGAATAGTTCGGCCACAAGTAGCACCAAAATTTTAATTTGAAACTACACTTCTTACTAGTAAATATTTCTTAACCTAAAGCTATGAGAAAATTCATAAAGACTTGATCTAATTAATTTCTCCTTTCATCAAAAATATCTTTCTCAATAATAAATATTGAAATAGCTTCCCACTTCATTAATCAAAAGGCACCAGATTGTAAAGAGGCCTCAGGTACTACTCACCCTTCAAGAAGCTGAAATTATACTGACTATCAATGTATTATCAATTAGGTGAAAAATACAGAAGATTTTGATGAACTTATTGGAATTATTGGATTAAAATTAATCGGAAAGCCACCTTTAAGTAAAAAAATGTATTTCACCTCATGGCCATTGAGGTAAAGAAAAAAATACTGAAATTGGTTAAGCTTTAGGGAAATTAGTATTTGTGAAAGATGGCTTGCATATTAAAAAAACACAACAGATATGAAATTAAAAACCCTAATTGGGGAAGGTATCACTGAAGAGGATGAGAAAAAATGGGCACATTACATAGCCAAAAAGCTAAGAAGCCTTTGTTAATGATTTTCAAACAAGATGTAACTCCACTAGTGAGATATAATTCACATGAATTATTAGATTAAAATTATCATTATGGAAAGGCAGAAGAAGTATATCATGAAGTAAGTTCTCTTAAAGTAACAGAATGAGCCTTTTTAATACAGTTTGATTATTTGATTCCAATATGCATCCATTACCAGGGAATAAAAAATAGCCATTGACTCCAATATTAATTTAAATAATGGATATGAGGCAAAGAATTAATATTTCTGATTTTGATGGTTTGTTCTGAAAAACACTTTTCATATTCAGCTAAATAAATTAGGACAAAGGTAATACCAAAAGAGAAATCAAGGGTAAAGCTTCAATCTGACCAAGGAAACTGGGTCACACAAAAAGGCTTATGATATTTTTCCTAGCATATTTAAAGCTATTTTATAATGATGAAAAGGTGATTATCTGGTATCTATTCTCATATTCATTAAATGATGATAGTTAAAGCTATTTAGGTGATGAGGAACATGAAAATGAATTCCTAAAATAGGATAAATAGGAGAAGAATGGGAAAATTTATTAAAAATAAAAAAGAAATAATTTTGAAGTAGATAGAAATTTTAAGGTTTGTCAATGAAGTTCTTAATATTAGTAACAAATATCAAGAGTACTATGACTATCCTCAGTGGAAAATATAATAGAATCAAATAATATAGCCACAAATTGACATAATTATTGAAAATAATTATAAAAAAAAGAATAATTAATTATTATAAATCATTTAATAATAAAAAAATTCTTAATAATTACAATAAAGTGGAATTATTCTATTATCATTATAGTCACTGACAGCTATAATGGGAGGAAATCTAAAAGTGCTTAATGAGACGGTTATGTGTGGAAAAAACTGATATTCAACCACTTATAAATAATATAAATATCACACAGACTATGCAGAGATAAATCCTATAGAGAAGTTATACATATAAAAACTAATACTAGATAAAAATATATAGA
This sequence comes from Austropuccinia psidii, assembly GCA_023105745.1. NCBI lineage: Eukaryota > Fungi > Basidiomycota > Pucciniomycetes > Pucciniales > Sphaerophragmiaceae > Austropuccinia > Austropuccinia psidii. The sequence continues at coordinate 54,029,023 of JALGQZ010000003.1, forward strand.
AATTCAGAGAAAAATTGCTTTTAATATTTTTCAATACAATACGTAAAAAAGAGATGGTTATAGTATTATATAGTTTTTATAAGTTTAAAACAAGCCAAAAAGGAATTTTTCAAAGGAATAAAACAGCTCTTTTGTGATGAAATAACATTTAAAAGTTTTTGGAGGAAATTTGTTGATTTAAAAGACAGCTTAAGATAACAATGTAATATAATAAAATCCATGATTGATGATTACCAAAAAATACCCTAAATTATATGATTTCAACTATTTCTTTATGACATATAAAGAATAAAAAATAGCATAATAAGTACTTTCATAATATAAGACTCCATATAAAATAAAATATTGCCTGTTTTAAAATTCCTGATTGATTGAATGTGGATGATGGACAAAAGCAATTATGTGAAGGCTTCTTTTATGCCTTCAGATAAGCTCTCAAAATCAATAATGGATATACGGGGAATGCTAATATCAAAAATGAAAATCCATGCTTAAAAATGAGGCTCTTAACTTAAGGTAACCTATTTTTAATTTCAGCTTAAATTTACCAGTGTTATTCTTAACTCAAAGTAATCTTATTCCTCATTTAAGTTTATTATTTTCAGCTTTAATATATAGCTCACTTATTTAAGATAAACTTAATAAAAGGAACAACTTAAAAAGGCACTTTCAAGCAAAAATATCTTACATAAGATTTTTAATTGATTTTTAAAGAAATCTTAATTTTATTACAGAGTTATTAGTAAAGGTAGCTTCAAGGGTAAATTAGAGATAATCTTACTGACAAAAGATAATTAAAATTTGATTTTTACACCAATGAAAATTATTTCTAAGTTATGTGAAATTTTTAAGTAAATCCATTGATAATTGGATTTTCTATAATTTTTTGGAGTTATTGCTATTTTACCTGTAAAAATAGCATTAACCACTAAGCCTTACCTTTTGATAAGGTTTTAATGCTCCTAACTTTAATTTGAAGCTTATTTAAACTTTAACAGCTCTTAAAAACTTGATTAAAAGCCTGAATATGGGCATTTATCCTTTGGAAGCTTGTAGTTCCTGTCCAAAAGGGGGATAAAAGAGTTTATAATTTAATATTAAGGCTTATATAAGGCTGAAAATCCTGCAACACAGGAGGACAGCCTTATTTAGGCTCTTGTAGATCCCAAATGGTGGGAAAATTGGCTCTTTTTTCCTTTTTTCCTTTGTCTTACCTTTCTGCCTGAGTTTTGCACTTTTATATTTTTAAATCCAGAAAATGGCTTCAAACCAATTTCAATTGAGCTCACACAAGACTTTCAGGCTGTATGGAAAATCCTTAGCCAATTCAGTAATTATACATAACACCTCACTTTTAACTAAATTTTTGTAAGTTTGCATAAGTTTTATGCAACTTTCAATTTAACCTTGAATTTAACAATTCATAAATTTTAGTAAAGATGTTTAAATTGTGAAATTGTATTGTATGATTCTCAAATATTCCAACATCACTAGAAATAACCAATTTCTGATATAACACCCTATGGGTTTACCCTAGGTTAATTTTGGTTTGGAATCCAAAAGTGACATAATATTTATAACTTTGTTCATAAAAATTAAAGTTAGCCTTGTTTTTTGTTATTTTTCATTTTTAATTCCAAATTCCTTTAATAAGTATGTTTATGCCTAAATCAAATGTATGAAATGTTATTTGTGGCCATATGGGTATGTCATACATATCTAACAAGCTAGCATTATCTGCCATCAAAAAGAATTGTACTACAATTTTTCATTGAATAGTATAACCCCAATTGAATTCGGGGGTATGATCAACTGCGCAAACTCTCTACTGATATGTTTCAAGTATGTAAAGCACACAACTCAGATTTTATTAAGGAACTGGTCTCCTCTCATCTCTGAATCTTCTGAGAAAACTTTGAGAGTCAGGTATTTGAATTTCTGAAATCCACTCATTTTCATGTGGGTTTCTGTACCTGAGTAAGTGTTCTCTTAAATGTTTTCCCCAAAGTCTTCTTTCTTTCAAGAATTTAAGTACCTTTTTCTCTTTGCTTTTATCATGTGGTGGTAACTCCAAGTGTGTTTCATTTCTCAAAGGAGTTGATTACTTATCACATGAAGTCTAATGCTTTACTAGACTAACAGGAAAAGTTGGATGTTTTTTTTCCAATTATCCTGTCAGTTATAATTGTACTTCATTTTTCCCATGCAGGGTTCTGAAACGCAATATTTAAATTTCTTTGGACCTTCAATATTAATAAAGCTCAAGGTTGAAACAAATTTCAAGTCCCCTACTTTGAATTCTGGGGTCTTATGAATTTTGCCCCATTACTGTTTAGCATATTGAAAGGAATAAGTCATGCTTCTGTTTGCATGATTCCTCACTTCATCAAGAATGAATTTAAATCTTGATATGGTTGAATGAATGTACACTAAGTCTTTTTTCAATGTATCAACTGGAAGATTTGGATTCCATCCTTTTTCAAACATTACAGGAGTTTTTCCTGCTGAAGAATTGATAGAAGTATTGCATAATAATTCCAATTCTGGAATAAGTGTAAGCCAATCATGGGTAAAGCCATCAGAATCTTTAAGCTCCAGTCCATGAGCACAAAATCTTTTGAAAATGACCTCAAGGGTCTGGATCATTCTTTCAGATAGTCCATCAGTTTAAGGATTTTAAGCTGTTGAAAATGATAGTTTAGTGCCCAAATGCTTATGTGAGTTTGTCCATAAGGCTGAAGTAAATTTTGGGTATCTGTCACTAATGATATTTTTACAGAGACCAGTAAAAGATAACTCTATATTCCCAAGTAAAAAATCTGTATCCATAGCTGTGTCATCTTTATGACATGGTAAAATGATTGGAGTTTTGTTGTATCTGTCTACAATAACAAGATATGGGTTGTAACTTCTCTCACCACCAGGTGGTAAAGAAGGTACAAAATCAATATGAAACACTTCCCATCAGATAATTGGTTCTTGAATATAAATCATCAAACAAAAGATCTTACCAGTAGCTTTACTGGCCCTTTGACACCTGTCACAACTATGAAAATACTCAATAACATCTTTTCTCCAAGATGACCACCAAGCACATATCTTAATTATTTCCATTGTTCTATCTTAAGACAGATTTACAGAATAAATTTTGTCATGAAGCTCTAGTAATATTGTGTTAATTAACATTATACTACATAAGTCCATTACACATGTGTGTTTAGACCTGTGGTATGAGATAAAATCACATAAATAGAATCTTCCATTATAATATGATGTTTTCCATATATCATCCAAAGAATTAGCCAAAGATGCATCTCTTAAATCTTTTCAAAGTAGAGAAGTAAGAATCTGAAAGCTCTTACCTTTCTTTTAGCTTTGTCTAACTTCAAAGAATTCTGTCCCCACATATGTGATGGTCATTCATTCAATTGGAGCTTGAGGTTCTGCATTTGAAGGAGCTTAGGGAAAAATTTTACGTGTACTGGGTAGTTCCCATATACTCAATCTGTCAGCATTCTAATTGATATTTCCAGCTTTAGGAACTATGGTCATATTGACTCTATAATCTTGTATAGAAATATACCATTTTAACATGAGTCTGTTTTGAGTTTTTATGTTAAGAAGTGATTTAATGGAATTACAATCAGTAATTACCTCAAACATACTACCATAAATATAATAATGAAGTTCTTCTAGAGCCCTTACAAGGAAAAGGAAATCCATTTGGATTTCTCCATATCTAGCCTCAGTAGGTTTTATTTGCCTTGAAATAAAAAAAACTGGACCTTCATAAGGCTTGTCACTGGAAGTTTGAACTTGACAAAGAGGTTCACATAAAGCTTTACCACATGTATCAATATATAGCTTGAAAGGAAGTTTCCAGTCTGGAATCAATAATAAGGGTGCAGTTCTTGAAGTATGGTTGATCTCTTAATATTCCTGAATCTTTTCTTGTGTCATTTCAATAACAGTTTGTTGGTCACAAATTCTGAACAATGATCTGGAATGGATTGCAAGATATTTGAGGTGTTTCCTTTAATGAATAGAAAACCCAACAAAAAAAATTGCTCTTTTTTTCTGGGGAAACCTTTTCAGTAAGACTGCAGCCACTCTTTGTTGTTATCAACACCAAGGCTTAGTCCTGAAACTACATGTCCCAGAACCTTTAGCTCATGAAACCCAAAATTACCATTATTAAGAGATATTTTCATGTTCACTAGAAGAATTTCCTCAAGTAATAATGAAAGTCTCTCTAAATGCAATTGCCAGGCTTCTGAACAAATGATAATTTCCTCAATATATATGATAAATCATCTCTCTGATGATTCATGTGGGAAATTGGTATTGATCATTCTTTGATAATGAGAGGGTGCATTTCCACTTCCAAAAAACATCATCAAATATTCATAAATAACACAATGAGAAATTCTTTTCAAGAATTTTCTATAATGAGGTGTCAAAGTATTCTTATGAAACCCTTTAAGTGCATACATAGTGATAATGAATATTGCTTTGGATAATTGAGTCAAAGTCTCATGAACTCTAGGAATTGGATACCTGTTGGGAATGGTATAGGTATCAAATGCTCTACAATTACCAAACATCCTTGATTTATCATTATTCAAAGTAATTATGACAGGGTTTGTGACTTCTACTTCCTCATTATTTTCAACTTTCCTGAGAACTCCCTGTTGAATGAGCTCATTAATCTGAGATTCTAATGCGTCTCTATCTCTAGGGATAGCTGAGTGATCTGGTATTCTTAATAGTGGGGGATAAGGTCTTTCCACATTAACAATACTTCCCACTTCATTTCCCTTGATAGACCCTAGTGGTTCACTATCAGAAGCAAAGGATTCCCTATATTGAATTAGATGTTCAATAAGGTCTTCCTTTATTCCTGATGTAAATTAAGGACTGATTTGTGCTTCAATTAATTGATAAGTCACAAATTTATCCTTATTAATACTTTTCACTTGTGTTATGACAGCTATTTATCCATTTCATAGAGGAAAAGAAAATGTTTGTGTTTTGTTTTCCCCTATAGTGAAAGTTCTTTCTTTATAATTATTAATATGAATACCATAAATATTAAGACAATTATTTCCAAGTATGAAATTATGTGAGGTACAATTGTTCATAACAGCAAATTAAGCTTTAAGTCTAATACTTCCTGCAGGCTAAGTAAATATTATTGCTTTTCCAGAAATTCCCAAAGGATGCATATAATGGCTAGCACTAATTAATTGAACACCATTAATTGGAACCAATTTCACTTGCCAATTGGTATAGAGCTTATCAAGATACACTTAACCAACACAAATTCAGAAAGTGCCTGGGTCAAGATTTATCTTGTATTCTTTGCTTTTATCACAATATTAGTGATACAAGATAATCCAGCTGTATAACCTTTACGTCTGGGGAGTTTGAGTTTCTTAATCTTGACATCTTGCAAAGGTATGAGCTCCATAAATTCATTGCTATATTGTGGGAAGTGAGTATGAAACTATGTTACTTCAGATTACACATTTAATTTCTCTATAATAAGCTCATATGGTGACTATTCTTCTTCAGAAGATTCATAATCAATTGCTTGTGCAGTAACCTCATTATCTCCTTTGGTGTATTGAGTCTTTTCAAGCTCTATCTCATTAATTCTTGTTTTCTTAGGAAAGGTATTAGCCAAATGAGATGTACTTCCACATTTATTCGATTTCAAAGGAGCTCTTTCTTGTGGTTTATTTGGTCTTCCTCTTGAAATTGGTTTCTCACTATCCTTATTTTCTATTGGGGGTTTATCCCCATTTTTACCAATTTTCATTCTGGTAGTGATGTCTTTCATGGAATTGATATAATCTTCTTTAGGGAAGGGTCAATAAATATGCTTATAGAATGCTCTAGATGACCCCCAAATTATCCTAAATCTCCTTTTATGTAAAATTGTTTCAGAAATATCAGGAGGTAGGAAATTTAATCTGTCCTTCTTTTTAAAAAAACAGGACATAGGCTTGTCTTTCTCAATATTGAAAATGGTTTCTTCAAATGAATTTTTGATTCTAAATCTCCAAGAGTCATTAGCCAATTTGGAAATAATTTGTTCTTTCCACAAAGGACAGGAGTGTTTACTCTGGTCTTGTCTCATTCTATAATACCATTTCTTGGCTGATTTGGTAAACAATGAGTGTAATCTGGCACTTATGTATTCATATGGTATTTTAGAGTCTTATTTAAGAATATCAGTTGTTTTAATAAATTACACATGATTATATTCTCCTTCATCACTCAAGGTAGGAAATTTTTCTGATTTTGGAATGTCTTCAAAATTGAAGGCAGTTTCCACCTTTCCATTACTTGAGATTGTATAATGATGTAATTGAATATTATTAAAGCTCAACACATTTCTGACTAGAGTTGGTGTAGACTGTATTGGTAATTTATTTTTAAATCAGATATTGTTAAAAATGTATTTAATACCTTCTTTCAATTAAACCCTTTCTTTAGTACTTTCTTCCAATTGTTCTTGGAAAAGAGCTGCATTGTGACCAGTTCGATTTCACAACTTTTGAGCTTGTATTATTAATTGTTTTAGCTGTTTAGTAATGAAAGAAATAGAATTATCATTTGGCCAATTAAAAAAAATGTAACTTCAGCTTCTATCCTCTCACAAATTCAATTTGAAGAGAAAATATTTCCTTTATTTAAATTTTCTAGACCCTAAATGGTCTTTTGCAACTCTTTCACTTGTGAAATTTCTCTACCAAACCTTTGTTGGATATATTCAAAATTGTTAAAATTTGTTAAAATCTTTTTATAGCAAGTTTCAAATTAAGATACAATTTTTGAAAAATATATTCCTTTGGGAAGGATTGATCAATTATTGCCTCCTCCCTGGTTTTTAATTCCATCAAATTCCTTGTAATATTGAACACATTCTCCATGGCTGTACTTCATTTCTTTGGAATTCTGTAATTTTTAGGGTAAGGTTTGTTCCACTTGGACTTTGCCTTTCAATTTACCTTTTGATTTCACTTCTGTTTGGTCTTTGGGGCTTTCTTTACTTTCTTTTGCACTTGTGGAGGCTTGGGGAGCTTCCATAGGGGTGTTGTCCTTCTTTTGGGCCAACTCCTGATTCTGATCCTCTGATAACATGCTTTGGTTTTTTAAATATGCTTTCAAATTTTGTACTTGTCCTTTGCAAGAAATTGGTGTCCAAGCTTTCAGAATTTCTTGTGTATTTTCTGGATCCAAGAATCTCTTTAATTGAAGGTAGGATTTCATTGTACCTATCCACAAGCTGGGCAGAAGTTCCAACTAATTATGCCTTTATTCCATAAACCAGTTCTTGTACTGAGACTAGTATCTCTCCACTGCTTCTTCCTGAGAGTCTTTGAGATCTTATAACAGGAAGCGAAGTAATTTAAGCTTCTGGAATTTCAAGAAGAGTATTAAAGGTGCTGGATAACCTTTGGGAACTGGTGGAAGATCTATTATTCTCTGGATGTGTCCCTCCTCTGGGATGGTGTTCTTGCCTTTTGAATTTAAGACTTGAATTTCCATTTCCAGATCCATCTGAGTGGATGGGGTAGTTGCTTTCACTTCTAGTAGAGGTAATCTAAGTCAATTTAAAGCAAATATGCCTGTGAAATTGGTTAAATTTACCTTCAAGACCATTAAAGGGTTTGTTTGTGACTAAACCTCTTGGTCTTGGGCCAGTTTGAATTGCAATGATTGAATTTGGAATTCTAAAGTCAGAAGAACCTTCTCTGATAGATGAAACTAGAATGAAATAAATAAGTTATTTTATCAAAAACAAATAATAATGAAAATACTTAAAAACTCAACTTATTGGATAAAGCTGTCATATAGTAATTTATGGCAAGTTATGTCAAAATTCAAGAGAATTCTTTTAAGCAGAGATTTTTGAATCTTTGATTTTATTGAAGAAATAATAATTATTAAATTCATGGTTTTATTAATTTAAATTATATTATTATCCAATTGATACTAGAATCAATCAAAGAATAAACTTAAAGTTTGTGATGTGTAAAAGCCATTATTTAGACAATAGAAGCCTTTTCAAAATAACTCAATATCATATTGTTTCAAAAAATATTTTCAAGAAAAATAACTGTATCAATATTATAAAGATTTTCTATAAGGGATAAGTCCCAAAAAATCCAAATATAAGTAATTGTGGAAACTTCATGTCAAAATAGAGTAAAATAAGGTCTAGAATATGATTTGTGTCTCAAAAATTGGTTAAAGTCATGGACAGGCCCCCAAACGCAAGGTTTGTCTATGAAACCCTTGATTATAGGAGCAAATATCAAGAGTACTGTGACTGCCCTCAGTAAAAAATATAATATATGGAAATATTGTAACCACAAATTAATCTAATTACTAAGAAGAATAAATTATTATTAAGTAGTTTCATAATAAAAAGCATCCTTAATAGCTATAATAAATTTTAATTATTTGATTATTTTTTTAGTCACTGAAAGTTATAATAATAATAGATATAAAAGCTCTTATTGAGACAATTCTATGTGGAAAATCATAATATCTTCCCACTTATAAATAATATAGATATTATTTATAAAAGAAATATGACACACATTTTTAAGAGATCAATCTTATAGAGAAATTATATTATGAGCCTTGGTGGTATTTATATATACACCAAAAACCACAAATAACAAACCATGTTATAATGATGAATAAACAAATTTATGTATATTATAAAAAAAATAAGATATAGATATAAAATTAAAATTTTAATTATAATTTGAAGTAGAATTAAAGTGAAATTTAAAATTGTGAAAACACATTTTTATTTGGAAAAATTAAGTAAAAATAAATTTTCAACAAAAATATTGAAATTAAAATATTTTTGGAAAAAGGTTAAACAAAAATTATTATAACTTTTTATCCAATAAATAAACTTATGAAAACTATTTCACCATTGGATTCCTCATAAAAAATAAGGTGGGGTCACCTCTGGGTAAAATTTCTGTAACTCAACTCTAAGTAAGCTTAAATCAAGTTTTTAGCATTTTATGCATAAAAATTGAACATCATCAAAGCCTTAATTTATTTTGCATCACATATAATGTTAACCATACACTTTTGTGTTAAAGCTTAGGTGTAGTGTGTAGCTTAGGAGTTATGAGGAATCGAATTATTTTCAGTTGAGATGTCAAAATGTGCACATGTATTACATAGGTGAACTTGGATTTAAATATGTGGAATCAATAATTCCAGTTGTTAACTGTGAAAACTAAATCAAATTAAATATTTAAGTTATAAGTATAATACACAATGAGAAATGCAAAGAACAATAAATTGGAAAGATTAATTCTGGGGGGGGAAAAGGAATTTTGGCTCCAAGGGTGCCAGACTCCCCCAAATTCCTTGATGACAGGTGTGGGATGTCAAAATTAATGCAAAAGTTCATCAATTTTGGCCTATAATTAAGTCACAGGGTCTGAAACTCAATTGATGATAAGGTTTTGATACCAAGCAGGGCAGCTTTAACTGTTGCCAAGAGGGTAAAACCACTCATAAGTTAAAAATTCTTAGTAAGAAAAGTTTTAACTGGTTTTTACTTCTCTTTCACACATTCTGAAATGTTTTAAAGGCTTAAAAACAGGTATTAATATAGGGATGGCTGAGTTAAGGGTCTAAAATGGCTGAAAAATAGCAAAAATTGGCTAAAACCAGCCCTTTTGTGGTCCAAACCAAGTTTCAACGATTCCATGATTGGCTTTTCTGTTGTGAGAGTTTTTTTTACAACTGAAAAGAGTAAATTATAATCTTGGAGAAAGAAAATTGGTGGCTACAAAATAATGTCTTCTTTTCACCATTTTTCTCTTCATGTTACAATCTTTTACTTTTATAATTTGTTTAAGCACTGTTAAACCAAGAAATAAAAGATTGAAACCAGCTTTTTTATATCATTTTGAAACTTTAAGCCAGGTGAAAAAATAATTGTAATCATTTTTACCCTTGAACCACCCCATAAGTAAATTAAGGCATCTTTCATCACTGTTAGCTTTGTCACTTTGTTTCCAAATTCACTCTAGTAATCTTTAGGTGTGTTTTCTCTTTAATAATATTTTTGAAGAATTTTTGTCATATCAATTGCCTGAATTTCTTTTCTCAATCAATTAGAAATGAAATTGCTCTTGAAGAAATTTCTTTCATAGCCTTAAATATCTCTTGTAGAGTATTTTTTGAAAATTCTTTTATTGTTGGTAAAACAATAAATCCTTGTAAAATGATTGTTTTATACTTATAAAGCTATAGAATTTGTTATGTTTTATCTGAAAACTCTTGAATTTTACTACTTTTAATCAAGGTTTTGTATCCACACCTTACAGATATACAAAAAGATATAGAAATTCAGAGAAAACTTACTTATAAGATTTCTTTGATGCAATAAATCAAAAAAAACAGTTATAGTATTAAGCAATTTTTATAAGTCAATAACATGCCAAAAAGATATTTCAAAGGAATAAAACAGCTTTTCTATGATAAAGCAGGATTTAAGAGTTCTTAGAGGAAATCTTTTGACAAACATTCAATATAATCAAAGAAATTATTGGTTATTACAATGATATAATATAAACTCCGTTATTTTAAAGAATAAAAATGACTTAAAATTACTTTAATAATATAAGGTTTTATATAAAATGTCTGATTGATTGAATGATGATGATGGACAAAAACAGTGAAATAAAGGTTTCTTTAATGCCTCCAGAGAATCTCTCAAGATTGATAATAGATATAGAGAGCATGCTAAGCTCAAAACTGAAAAAAAACTTATAAAGACAAGGCTCTTAACTTAAGGTAACCTATTTTGAATTTAAATTTAAAGTTAAAAATGTTATTCTTAACTCCAAGTAGCTTTATTACTCATTTAAGTCTTTTCTTCTTACTTTTAATCTCAAAAGACTTATGTATATTCAAGTTCATCACATGAAAAAATTAAAAGTAAAATTTCAAGCAAAAATTCTTTAAATACAATTTTTAATCAATTTTTGAAGAAATCTCAATTTTCTTCAAAAATGATTAATAAAGGTATTTTGAAGGCTGAATACCAAAAAAGCTTACTAATAAAATATACATAAAATTCAATTTATACACAGAACAGATTGATTTCTATGTTGTAGTAAGCTTTCAAGAAAATCCATTTAGAATTGGAATTTCTCTGAATATTTGAAGTTATTGCTATTTTCCACATAAGAATGGAAATAAACACTAAACCTGTACTTTTGATAATCTTTTGTTTCTCTAAGCTTTAATTTTTGACTTACTTCAGCTTTCATAAACCATATTAATCTTTCAAAATTCTTAAAACCTTGATTAAAAGCCTGCATATGTGCATTTACCCTTTGGCAGGATGTGTTTCCTGTCCAAAAAGGGGATAAACCAGTTTGAACCTCAATATTGATTTAAAGTTTAATCTGAAAGCTTAGAAAAGGTTTACATCCTTAAATAAAGGAGGAAAAAATTATTTGGGCTCTTGTAGATCCCAAATGTTGGGTACACTGGCTCTTTTTGCCTTTTTTCCACTGTCCCATCTTTTTTCCTGAATTTTGCCCTTTTATTTATTTGAGGCCATGCAAATACTTCCAACCAATTTGAAATGAGCTGAAACAGGATTTACAGCATGTATGGAGAATTCTTAGCCAATTCATGCAATATACACAACCCCTCAATTTTAACTAAATTTTTGTAAGTTTGCATAAAACTTATGCAGCTTGAAATATAAGCTTAAATTTAACAATTCATAAATCTTAGTAAAAATTTTGGAATTCTGCAATTGTACTGTGAGATAATTAAATCTTATAATGAAGCTAGAAATAACCAATTTTGGGTATAAAGCCCCATTAGTCTACCCTAGGTTATTTTTGATGTAGAATCCAAATAGAATGCAATATTTATAGCTGTGCTTATCAAAAATACAGCTATACTTATTTTATGTTGTTTTTTATTGAAAGTTAATCTGATAAGTCTGGTTATGGATAAATGAATTGTATAAAAAGTAATTTGTGGCCTTATGGGTATGTCACAAATACCTCACAGGCTCACAGAAATATAGTTTGAGAAGGAGAAAAATGTGGAAGAAAGAAAGGTTTAAGAGGGTAAATTGCAATCACAGTGCCAATTCAAAATGCAGAACAGGAAGAATGATATTCCTTAAAGAATTAAGAAATAATAAGAGAGTTGGAGATGTGTGAGTAACAAAAAAACATGAATTTGAAAATTTCAGATTTCAATTTTTCATGTTTAATTTCAAATTTGGGAAAGATTCTCACTTGAATTCAAATATGATCATAATATAAGTTATTAATTGTTTATCACAATGTCAAAAAATATTCTTTTAATAGGGTTATCTTATTGGAATTCATTGATGTGGTTTTGTGTTTACAAAATCTTTTCAACTTGATTGATTTTGAGACCAGTCTCTTTTTGAAAAGTTCAAATTGGCTCAAAAATAATTTCAAGTATCTTTCTTAAAAAAAACTTCAGAATAAACTTAATGTCATCTGCTATTTTTAAGTTTAAAATCCATTAGTTTTAAAAGGGAGTTTGAATTGGAATTTTTCAAAACTGAAATTCCCAAGAAATTTCTTAAAACAAAAGTACCAAAAATCTTTTTTGCTTTGATTTACCATTTATTTCTTCAAAAAAAGGCCATACTTTATCAATTCATTTCTTGAGTCCAACTTTATTTTTTTTCAAAAATAAAAAATGATTTTATAATTTAAAGTTTAAATTATTTTGTTGAAAAAAATACCAAAAAACTATCTTTTGTCCATTCATTATTTTTTTGATGGATTTCCAATCAGCTTTTTTTCAAAATAAAATAATCCAAAATTTATTTTTTATAATTTCAAATAAGCTGTCTTCTTCAAATCGAAAATCTCAAAAAAAAACATATTTCTCCATTTTTCATCAAGTATTTCAGAATTTTAAATCAGTTCTTTCTGGAAACAAAAATTCCAAAATAAATATTTCCATGTAATTTTTCTTTGATATTATCAGAAAATAAAAATGAAAATTGATAAAGATAAAGAAAATGGTTTGATATTTGTATCAATTCTCTTTATTCTTTCTACTGCTCATAGTTTAATTCTCATTCTATTCATTAGATAATTTTTTTTTAAAAAATTGTTTTTTAATAAGTTAGCTTTCTAATTACAATTTATTTTCTTTTTAATTCCACCACTACCATCACCATCCATCTGTCATTGGACCCCTATCACCACCAACTATATACTATCCCACTAAAACCATCACCTTCAACTTCCCACTAAAATATAACCCATTTTACTACCAGGAAAATCACCAGCCATCCCTCAAGTTATTCCAAAATAAATGTGCAATCAATTGAAAAAGGAATTTAGAATTTATTTCCAAGAAATTGAAGATTGATCCAATATCCTTTTAGGATTTGTTTGTAAGCAATTTTCCAAAATTTTACAATAATTCTTCTGAGAAATTCCTTTTCTGAGAAGAGTAGATATTTGTATTTTTTATATTTTTAGTTCAGATTTCATTTTAATTTTTGAAATCTCAATACTTACTTATATGTTATTTTATTTCATAAAATGAGAAAATTTATACCTTATTTTCCCCTTTTTCTGATAATAATACTAATTATAATTTTTTTTATTTGATCGATGTCCCAAAACTGATATTTTCCTTTTTTCATCATTTTAATTGATTATTTTTTTAATTTCTTTCAAATGATAATAACGATTATTTTTCTTAAATAATGAAGCTGATCCCAAAAGAATTGACTCTAGGGGTTTAATATTGTTTTGGGCTGTGAATTTTAATTAAAATTGTTTTTAATTCTAGGAGATCTATGCCATCGCTAATTAATTTAAAAACACATTGTACTAATTCCTTCTACTCAATCTTGTTGAATTCATTCTATATAATAAATGTTGTAATTCAAACTTATTATCACAGCTTTGTTGAAGATAATTCATATATATTAAATCAATCCTGTACTTTCCACTCAATCTATTTAAAATCATGTGTTATGAGGAATTTCGGGACTCAACCTAATTATAAATGGGATTTGAAAGATGATTCCTGCATATTAAAGTGATATTATTCAAATAATAAATCAAATGAAAACATTAATAATAAATCCCTTTATATAGAGAAAAGAAGAATGATAGGTTACAATGGTGAAATTTTTCCCAGTATTGAAATTATTCATCAAGTTTCTTCATTGAAATTCCTTTCAAAAGAGAAGGATTCCAATGGAATGCAGGTTCAACTTCTCCTTGAAAGAATTATGACAGCCATATTTACTTATCAATGAGAAGGAAAGGAAATATCTCTCCTAGTTATTATTCATTGTCCACCTCCTTTCACTAAACCAACAATCAAATTAGAAATGGTTTATAAAGTCATCATAAAATTAAATAAAATGGCTAAAAATGGAAAAATACTCACTAACTAGGAAATTCTTGGAGGATTAATGAGGGATGTTAAATTTTTTCATTGTTCTTATTCTTGAAATTAAGTTTGTTTTTATTCAGGGACAGTAGGATTAAATAAATCTGAGTTTGATACTGACAATTAAGAACTTTTGAAACTTCAACATTCCCATGAATTCATATAATCAAGAACTAGAAACTTCCCCAATGATTTACTGAAAGGTAACCAATAAATAATGAAAGCATAAATAGTATCAAATTTAAGTCATTTTGCATTTAATCAACATACTTTGAATGAATATGAGTGTTTTTCCATTGTAATTGTTATTTATTACTGTTTGCCCAATACACCTCGTGATGATAAGAAGTAACTTAATCAATGACCATTGATTGAGGTTCCTCAGTCCAAGTTTTATTTCTATTTCTCAATGAAAAAGAAGGAATTATTGGAAAAATTTGAAACGTTTTGATAAATAATGAAGAACTCACTCATCTTGGTTTTTACTTTCAAATAAGTGATAAAGAATTAAAAATAAGGAGAAAAGTGTAAATTTTAGTTTATATGGAAATTAAAAAGAAGCTATAGGAGAAGGAGGAATGAAATAAACAAGATAATAAAAGAGTATCCATGCAAATTAAACAATCACAAGGGAGAATTTTGCATTAATAACTGGAAATTGACTTCATGTCAACCAAGATGAAATTCAATCTCAATTAAAGCAAATTTTGAGTATATTTCACAGTCAGGTCTCAGACTAAATCCTGTGACATGCACCAAACTTTGTGCCCCTGTGCCTTCAACTGAGATTCCTCACCACCAGCCCAAGGTTTCTAAAAATAACACAATACCCACATTTTTCCACACTAACACATAAAAGAGGTAATTAAACCAGTATTGATGTAGATCTGTCAATATGGAGCTCCACAAAAGAGGTTGAGTATGTGTTACTTCCCTGGGTAATCCATAAAAAAACTCAACATGAGTAGGATTAGCAAGCTGCATGTGACACTAGTGGAGCCAGCTTCCCAATGTGTTGGGTTCAGATGTGTGAAACAGCAAATGAAGGCCAGAGATTGTGTAGGGACAATTTTGTGTAGCTATGAGTCAGCTTTCCACAAGTAAAATTGAAAAGCTACATGTGACACATGTGGAGCCAGCCACACAATGCTTGGGGTGCGGGTGCCTAGGCATGACACATGCACATGAAGGCCAAAGAATGTTTGGAGTTAATTTTGTGCACCTGTGAATCAACTCACTATGAGTGGAACTGAAAATATGCGGATTGCCCAGGTGGAGCCAGCCACACAATGCTTCAGGTGCAGGTATGTATTTTTGACACATGCATAGGGTTCATCCTGTGTAGCTGTGAATCAGCTTTCAATAAGCAGAATTGACAAGCTGAGGGTGACACAGGTAGAGCAGGAAACAAAATCTTTTGGGTGCAGGTGCATATGTGTGATATACACACAAAGGCCAACAAATGTGTGGGGTTAAATTGTGAAATGTAAATTTACACCGAGCTCACTAGGAACACTTGAACAGCCCTGTAAAAACTACATAAATTCACACTCTAATGGACAGAATATGATTCTGAGGCACACAGGGATCATGGGGCTCTTCACCTTGTAGCATGAGGAAAGAAGTGTTGTGTCATTTTGGAAATTTTCATATGTCAGTGTGCATGTAACATGATAATTTGAAGTAGCTTATTCAGACCTTGCCCAATGTGAACATGGCTATTTTTTTTAGCCATGCGAGCTGAAGGGATTTAATGGTCATGATGGCAGCTTCATGTCACAAATGTTTGAGGTAGTTTTTTTTCAGGAAAAAAACCTCATGCAGCTGAGAGAATGCCATTGAGTTTTCCTTATATTGTCAGAAAACAATATACTCAATATCATGAAATAAGCATTTTATCATTACAAAAAGTCCACATGACAGCACTTTGTTATCATAAAATCCACAGTGAGCTTATATTTCTTCTTCAGATATGATTAAATGTTCATTATCAAAACCAATAGCTTTCAAAATATTGAGATGAGGCCAATATAGTAAGAAAGTAAACAAAATCTTCAAGGTGTTTAAGATCAGCAAGTTATTTTTAAGCATTAGAGAGTGATCAGAGACTTTCAAAATGCTATTAATAATACCAAATTGATGTGAGTTTCTTCTCAGAAAACATATTACACTATTTATGACATTTTTGATTTCAGCTGAATATATATTGCCATTAATATTAATGTTTAAAACTGGAAATTACCAAGGTGAAAGAATTCTAAGAGTAAGATGACTTGTGGATTGTACCAGAGCGTCTAAGCCTATCCACAGGATTATCTCCCTTGTTGAATGAGAATTTTGTAAGTAATCAACCAGGGAATCATAAATTTGTTTTTAATGGTGGAGTGATTTATTATTTTTTTGGTGATTTGACTGGGAAGGAGGTTGTGATTCAAAAGTTGGTTCATTTCACATGGGACTGATAGGGATTTCAGGAGAATGGAAAGGTTGGAAAATTAAAAGATACTTTTAAGTAAGGTTTTATCTATATCATCTATTCAGAGCTGCAATAAATTAGGCTTATTCAGTTCATGTGTATGATAAATATGAATATATTTCTCTCATTAATTAACATAAAGACTTAATTATTTATTGAAATCTTTTCAAATACTCCAATAAAGCGCTCATGACCCCATTTTGCTGTGGCTTTTGCTGGCCCCCAACATTAAAAGAGCTCTTAAATATGATTGGAAAAATGGCTATTTGGTTTAATCTTCTGATTTGGGAAAAGGTGTGGATTGGAAATGTGGAACCTTTTCCAATTATCATAAATTTAAGCTGCATCATCCATCGAAACTGTTATACTTGAGGAAATGTTGATGACCCTAATCAAATGGAATGTATTATTGGATAGCTCATTTGAAAGCTCTTCTGGTTTGCCAATTTTTCTTTGTGTAGTGGGGACTTACATTCATCTAATGAAATATGTTGACTGTGCATTTAAAATGTAATATAGAAATTGTATAAGAGAGCCTATTAAGAGATGTGGGATGAAATATGGCAGTACATTGAGGGGGAAATTATTGGTAGGTCTGTTTTGAATTTCAGAATTTTCCAATAACCATGGGTGCTAAGGTGTATTGGCTTCCCCTTGGAATAATACTGAATACTAAGCCTTCAGAAATTAAAAACAAAATAAGATTTTTGGCTTTAACAGATAGAGAAGACTTATCAGCAGTCTCTAAATCACACCTATCAATAACAATACAATCAAAACCCAGATTCAACACTATAGTTGTTGATAAAATAAAGACTATTTATTTACATTATAAGACTAGTAAGGGTTCCTTATGTTGATTATGATGTTTTTCAATACTAAGAATAATTCCTCAATAAAATTTGTTAATATTTTTTTTTATCACTACTAGTTTTTTCAATAATACTAAGCTAAGGAGCTTTTAATTATGGCTATACTAATATTCCTCACTAATAGTAAGCTACTGAGATTCTCACTATGTTTATAATACTATTCTTCACTAATACTAGGCTAATAAACAAGTCTACTGAGATTTTCACAACTAAAACACTACTACTACTCTAAATATCCTGCTAGTTCAGAAATGGTTGTGATCCTAAATCATGGGAACTTGTTCCCTTCATCTTGGAAAAATGAGGGAGAGAGGACCTCTATTTATACCTTTTGGGCTTTCATAGAGCTTCTCAAAACAGGGTACTTGGAAAGAATCATATTTAAGAGTTTTTAGCTGGTGATATTTTATTTTTTCCCAAGAATTTAGAGAAAATACAGCTTCTGACAATTGATCTTTACTCTAGTCATATGATATCTTTGAAAGAATTTGGCTCCTGAAATGATTTCTTTTTGGTGACATTGTTACATATTTGATGACAAAATTGAGCTGGTGGTTTTTCTCTCATCAAAATCATGTGATTTTATTGAGATGATTTGGCTGGGGAGATTTTCTTTTTTACAAGAAGGTGGAGAAAATATAGCCTCTGAAAATTGATCTTTCTTCTAGTCATATGATATGTTTGAGAGAATTCTACTGGTGACTTTATTAAATGTTTGCTGAGAGAATTATGCTGGTGAACATTTCTTGAGGGTTGGTGAAGGACAGAATTTGTTTTTGAGATTAATTCCATTGAATTTAAAAAAGGTGGGGAAAGTATTAGTTTTAGCTTTTATAGTTCTTTTATTCCAGATTTTGATTTTTATACATGGCCTTGAGATAGGTTTTTGGTATATTTACTTCAGGATGTCCTTATTTCATGCATGGATTGCATGATTTTATTAAAATTGACATTTTCAATTACTAAGAAAACATTTGTTATTGGAAAATATATTGTAGTTTTCTTGCATAGCCTTGAGGTATTTTTTAATCAAATCAAGGTGGAGAAAACAAATTTATGATTCTGTGCTCCATCTGAATATAGCTGTATTGAGATTGACACCTTTGAGCTGCATAGTTTGTTATTTATGATGCAATAGGGTGGAGAAAGTATGTGATGATATACTATTTAAAGTGAAATTCTTCTACATAAAACTCCATGCTTCAGTGTTTCCATATATTTGTGGGGCCAAAGATGTCCTAGTGTGGAGAAACCATGTGAATTTGTATATTTCCCAAAAGAGACTTCTGTACCCAAGAAGTTTTAAGGTGAATGATGATCTTCAGCGATTTTGATTTCCTTGAGGCTGTGTATTGTATATCCATGTAAAAATGTATAGTTTTGATATGTACATATGTTTTATTTAATTGTCTTTCTGGGTAAGCCATTAAGCTTTTCTTTTTCTTTTTGAATTGATTTTCCTCTTTTATTCCAAAAAGCTCATAATTTCTCTGAAATATTCCAAATTTTTCTGCATTTCCCTGGCCCTTCCAAAATTTCAATTCAATTTTCTCAAAAAAATTCCAAAAAATTCCTAAATCTTCCTATTTATTCTAGAAAAATACCTGCTACAAAACCTGCTTAGGTTTTGTCTCCAATGTGGTTGAACCAGCTACATGATCAATCCAAAGGTGAAAAGCCCCTTCTTTTCAACTGAGAAAGAAAGTTTTTCTTTTTAGTCCAGAATTCTAACTCTGTCTATATCACTACCTTCTTTTTCAGTTCTCTAAAAATCTTCCAAAATATTTACTTATTGAGTTGCTTGGAATTTTAACCTTTTATTTATTTATTTATTTATTTTTTATTAATTCTTTGCTTTTTTATATATTTTCTATTTCTTCTTATTATTTTTATTCTTACTTATTGGTAATCTTGAAGCTGATCCTAATGGTAGGGAATAACACATACCCCTCTCCACTTAATGCTGTCCCCAGAATTCCGGTTGAAAAGCTTGCAAATGAAACTCAGATTCAGTATCCTGTTTAGTTTCTTCCTCCTCCAATATGGAATATTCAACTTCAATTTCTTCACTTCTTTCATTTCCTGACTCGGAGCTTGATTGAACTATCTTTCCTCTGGAATAAAACCTCTTAATGTGACTTTCTGAAAATTTCCTTGTCAGTTTAGTACCATCTAATTCTTCAAGATAATAAGGTACATTATCAACTTCATTCATAAATCTAAAAGGTCCATTCCAATGGCTTTGAAGTTTAAACCCCATAGTCATTTAAGTGCTTTATTGTAAAATAATACCAAATTTCCTGCTTCAAGTGTATTTCTCAGTCTATGTGCCATCTGTTTTGTCCAAATATTGAGCTGATTTGTATCTTTAATCTATTGATTTCTCTGCTTCTGCTAATTTTTTTTACTCCTTTTCTAAAATCTGTATGGTTCTTGCTTCCAATAGTTCTTCTTTTGTTTACATTTTTTCCCATTTGATGGCTAGACATGTGTTTGTTTCAAGATCAATTGGCAAAACAGCTTTCTGACAGAATTGAAGCTCAAATTGTGAGTATCCTATTGTTATTTATTTGATATTCCATTTTCAAAGGTCACAATTGGTAAGTATCATTTCCATTTGGAGCCATTTTCACCACAAATTTTCAAAAGGGAATCTTTTAATTTCTTATGGTCTCTTTAAACCATTACTTGTGATTCTGGGCAGTAAGCTGTAGATATTTTGATTCTTGATCCTTCTCCTTTGATTGTTTCTTATAGTTCTTTTACAAATTCTGCTCCTCCATCAACTGTAACTTCTTTTGGAGCTCCCTACCTACCAATCCATTCTGACATAAGCCATTCAGAGACTCATTTTTCAGTTAGCCTTGTTATTGCCACAGTTTCTGGCCATCCTGAAAAGTCATCTCTTGCTATGACTAAGTATTTCTATCTTTCAGATAAAGTAGTTGATACAGAGATCTCCCCTTATTCTTCTTGTTTCAAACGACTCCTTTTCTGAAATTATTGCAATAACTTGACCCATTTCTTTAATATCTCATTCTTATTCTCCTGTATTTTCCATTTTCCCCTCTATGCCCCAATGCTTCATGCATTTTCCTTAGTATCTGTTTCTGAGACTTTTCTTTGTATACACCTATTTGAAGATGTTCTTGATTTCTTCTTTTTAGATTCCCTCCTTCTAGATAGAAATGTACTTCTCTTCTTTTAAGCTTGAAAGATTATTCTCCAATACTTTGTGTCTTTTGTAAATTATTCAAATATTCCTGCATATGCTTTCCAAACCCTTCCTGCTTTATTGGAATCTCAATATTGATTTTATTTCTTGATAATTTCCCCACTTCTCTTGTATTTACTTCTTTTAGGCCAAATTTTGGATGAGGTTTAATCCAATCCTCATATTCATCAAAATAATCCCTTTCACTTTCTTGTTTGTCTTCTCCTTTTGGTCTTCTTGATAGCCCATCTGGAATAGTAAACATTTTACCTGGTTTGTGTACAAGATCAGATGAAAAAAAGCTTAATAAATGAAACCCATCTTGTCATTGGTGAATTTGGTAAAAACAGTGTGTTGATCATTTTTATTAAGGCTTTAGCATCTACTTGGAGCTCAAATTGTTTTCCCCATAATATTGTTTGAAGATTTTTGAGTATTATTGCTACACCATACAGTTTTAATTTTTTCTGAGAGTATTTATATTCCAGTCTGGAGAATGTTGTTGATTAATATAGTAGTGGTCTATCCTTTCCATTCTCATCCTCTTTCATAAGAACTGCACCAGATAAAATATAACTTGAATATATTGCTAATTTTATTTTCCCTGACCCTTCATTGTAATTCAATGCATTAAAAGTAATTTCTTCTCCTACTATCATCCTGAGTTTTATGAAAGCTTCTTCAGATCTTTCATCCAATTTCCACCATACATCCCCCCTTGTTAATCTTCTCAATGGCACTGAAACTTTCAAAAAGTCCTTGATAAACATTCTGACATATGCAAATATTCCTAAGAATCTCCAACTTCCTTCTTTTTTGTTGGTCTAGGCCAGTTTTTTATCTTGTTTATTTTCTGTTTTGAAAGTTTTCTTCCTCCCAAAGATAAAACCATCCCCATGATATCAAGTGCTGGAACACAACATGCAAATTTTGATCCTGAAATTGTGAGTCCTTCCACTTCTATCCTGAAAATGATTCTTTCTAATGTTACTTAATATCCCCAAGAAAACCACTTATTAACATATACCCCTTCAATCTTTTGTGCTAATATGTTGATCTGGGTCCTTTGATTCTTCCATTTTCTATAGATATTCCAAGGAACTCTGGAATTTCCTCCTGAAGTATACACATCATTTGTGCTTAATAGACTGCCACAGCGTTTGTTGATACTTGATGTAGTCTGGTAAGCTGAATTCTTCCAAGTGGTTTCTCAAAGGTTGTAAGTGGTATTGTAGTAATATTCAGTTATCTTTCATCATATCTTCCCATAATATCTCCTAACCCATAAAGTGCTCTTCCTGAAAATAGTCCTATAGACTCATCAAAATTTGGTGGCAATCCTGCACTTTTATTGTGACTGTATTGAGAACTTGAAGATGATGAACTATTCTAAGTTTTCAATTTGGTTTTGCCACACAGAATACTGGTCTGTTCTATCTTAATGTTTATTGTTCATAGAGTCCTGTACATCTTATTTCTATGACCAGTTCAACAAATTGAGGTAAAATTGCTTTTGTTATTAGTATTGGCTTCTTTTATCATGTTTCATGTGGTATAACTGGTATTTTATAAGGTTTTCCATAAGAAGGTTTGAGTATCCATCTTTCTTCTGCACAAAATGCTATAGTATTTTTCCTAAGTAATATAACATTTTTTAATAAATTTGTTTCTTCTTCTGATAAGCATCTCGATGGTTCAAAATTGACCGTTTTAATTCTTTCTTCTGTAGCTTTAAATGTTTAAGTAAATAGAGGTGTTGGTAATGAAAGTGTTTCCTATGGATCTCTTGATAATCCAGGTTGGTACAAGGGTGGATTCAGATATTGAGGAATAGCTTCATTTACTGGTATAACCTTCTTGAGTACCAATTTATATTTTTCTGCATTGGCTTGAGTTTCCATGATTATTGAGCTGGCTGAAAGTATTAATTAAGAATATAGTTCTTTTTTTTAATTTATGTAGTAAAAATGAAACAGTCCCTTTAGTATCTTATTTTTACTGTTGTTCATAACTAAATTTGAGCTTTGGTTTTAAGTAATGAAAGGACTTTATCTCTAGGTGGATAAAACCCAGTATATTAGGTATACAAAATCCTGCAGTTTAATGTCATACACGAAAATTTGAGAACCCTAGTCAAGAATTACACAAGGGAGAAGTTTATTATCTTACTGAGGACAAAGCAGATAATGTTGATAGTTTTCTTTTGATTGAATATTCTTCATTGTTATATTATTCACTTTTGTTGTTACTATTGATATCTTCATTTTTTTATAATTTCTTCATTCCTTGATTTTACTTGATATTCATCCCTATGGTGTGCTACCTCCATAGTTTGAGTCATACAAAGGCTTGTTTTGGCTTTCTGGAAGCAACCCTGTAGTTTGAAGTCATACCAGGACTAATTTTAGCCTTAAGGTTTCTACCCTGTAGCTTAAAGTCATACAAGGACTAATTTTAGACTTAAGATTGCTACCCTGTAGTTCAAAGTCATACAAGGAGTAATTTTAGCCTTCATATTGCTACCCTGTAGCTCAAAATCATACAAGGACTAATTTTATCCTTCAGGTAGCTACCTTGTATTTTAAAGTCATACAGGGACTAACTTTAGCCTTAAGGTTGCTACCCTGTAGTTTAAAGTCATACAAGGACTAATTTTAGCCTTCTGGTTGCTAACCTGTAGTTTAACTTTATACAAGGAGTAATTTTAGCCTTAAGGACCCTGTAGTTTAAATTCATACAAGGACTAATTTTAGCCTTAATGTTGCTGCCCTGTAGTTCAAATTCATGAAATAACTAGCTTCAGTATTTTTTATTTGATATGTTATTTTATTCTTTATTTTAAAGAAGAATTTTTCTTTATTATTATTATTATTTTTAGTATATATTTTTTTTATGTTGAAAACTTTTTTTTTTAGTTTTTTTGGTTGGAAATTTTTTTTATGTTGATTTTTTTTAGGAGTGATAAAATTGCTGAGTGGTGTTCAATTTGGTTTCAATTTGAGAAGTGATTTTATCCTTTGAAATGGTGTAGCACCACCACGAATCAGCTGATATACCTGGCTCTATGTTGCACTGACCTATTCAGGGCCTGACCACATTTTGTTTATTGGTTTCATGTTCTTTGACCCATGCAGCAGTGTCAAGCTTCAATTTTTTTTCTTTGTCATCACAAGTTACTCATGAATATGAAATTATATTTCTTTTGTACTTTTTTACAACTTGTTACTTTTTTCAATAGGAGGAAGGCCAAATATTTTGAGCAATGTTAGTAAGAAAGATGTCTTTTAATGTCAAACAACTAACCTTTGCCTTTGATTTTGAAATTCGCTTCTAGATTTACTTTCATTGCTAATCTGAAAATGAGTATAAAACAATGGGAAATGCCTACCTAGATTTTTATGTTACAAACTCCAGCATTTTATTGGAATTTTTGTTCAAAGGATAGAGCAAGAAAAGTCAAAACTCAGATGGATTTTTGTGAGTTCATTCACTCTAACCTTTTTAAACTTGTTGAATGCCTTTGTTGAATAAAAAATTGTTCTTAAAAAGCTTTTTTATTATTCAATCTTCAAATTATTGTCTTCCTCACTGATCTTTTTCACTTTCTCCCATGCATCTCTTTCTGATGAATGTTTTAGTATTTCTTCTTATATTTATTGGTATTGCTACTGCTTATTACTTTGTTTTCAATATTACATACTATCCAATCATTTCTCTATATTATCTTATCTGCTATATCCACTATTTCATCTCTTACAGTTATTTTTTATTCACTATTAGCCCACCCAAAAATTTGATTTTTAATCAAAACACACCAATTTCATATTCAATTTATCTATTCATAAACATCACTTATGAGTTTTGAACACCACAATAATATGTCCCCTCACTCCTCTGGCCCATCTCTTCCAAAAAATCTCAACAAAATCTTCAATTCCCAGACAGAACATATCAGACAGCTTCAAGACCAAATCAACCCTTGTGGTAAAGCACTAGAAGGCATCCTCTTTTAATTAAAAACTCTCCACGTTCAAAAACAAGGGCTAACAACCCTAGAAAAATTGAAAAAAAAAGAAATGAAGCAATGCTCATCTTCAAAAAAAGGCTTAAAGAAACCAAACCAACAAACCTTCAATGAAATCTCTGGAGGCTCCTTTAATTAGCAACCAATAAAAGAAGTACAAAACATACAAAAAAGCCATATTCCCCCATAAAAAAACCCCCCATCAGCTCACTACAAAGGAAATTCCTGAGGTATTTGAACCAATTAAGGTACACTCTTTAATTCTATTGTTTAATTCTAACAATGTTAGTTTTCTAACGTGGTTAAATTTAGAATGCCTTCTCTATACACATAAAATCATTGTGGGGCTTAGTTTATCAAGAGTCAATTCCTATGTTACCTGAGTATTCACAGCTGAAAGAATTAAATACTTGATTTGAATTTCCTGAAGACATTGTGCAAACAACTCATAATCCTTCCACAGTTCCATTGGTACCAGAAAATGAAATTATCACCTTTAGAGGGGTAAAGCCCGAGAAGAAGAAAATAACACGTGGGATTATTAACTTGACCAATTTCTTTATCAAATACATGTTCTTACATTACTAGCCAAAGCTGGAATCTGTCGCTGGGGTCCAGACCTTAATGCTTCAAGTGACACACTATATAATGAGGCCTTCCAAATCAGTGCCATTAAAACCTTTTGTCAACTTGCAGCTGGTGGAGCATTTGAATACATGAATATAAACTTAAGGTTTCTAGAGGACCTCAAATTAATAGAGGCAACTTACAATCACATTGGCCAAGCAATACCAAAAATAATGAAAAGAAAAAACAAAACATTCAAAGGATCAAGAAAGGCAAGCTATCTTACAGGACAGACTGAGGGTGAGTGGTGAATCTCTATTTGAAAGTGCTTGATGTATTTAACTTTGCTCTCTTGTTTTAGTTAAAAGAACTTCGCTACTGATTTGGTGTTGCACAAGGATTCCCAAAACAGTACTTGAGAATTTTATCAAATGTGAATTCCCAGAGCAATGATGAGCATATGCCAAATGGCAAAGCTTATTTCATCAAAACTATTGCATGCCAATCCGATAATGCAAATATCTTCATGCGGAGGGCTGACAAGGATATTGAAAAGGCTGAGAGAGATAATGGAAGGACCTCAAACCAATGTCAGCGCCTTGTGCCCAACAAACCTGTGACATCAATTTGTAACCAAGTACCAAGAGGCCTTCCCATTGACTTTTGGTTCTATAGCCGTACAGCTGGACAAAAGACACTAACTTCTGATTTGTTTAATGTTGCATTTCTTCCTTGTGCCTCAGAATACCTTAGAGGAATCCAACACCCCAATTAGATATTGGGTGACAGGAATTTCACTCAGAAGTATTGGGATCACCTTATTGAACCTTATGATATTTCACACAAAATTACTAACAAAGAAGACTTAGATACCTCAGGTGATTCCAATAATGAAATTGATGATGATTCTGAGGTAGTATCAAGTGAAGACAAGACAGACAAAGATAAAGTGGCTCAAGAAGAGGGGGAATTAAATCAGCTTGTTGACCAAGATACTAAAATGGAACATGCCCCCAATCTAATCAATCCATTTGGACCAAGTGAAATCTCATTTCAAAACAAATGGTGTGGGTGGTAGCTATTTTTCTCTCATCTGAACTTAAAAATATTGTTGATAATATCTAAAGAATTTCTTATCAATGATAATGTTTGTGATATCAAAATTTATATTGAATTTATTTCCAAATTTTGAATGAATACTTACTAGTTGAGTTTGTGTGCTACTAGAAATGTACATAACATTAGTTTTTTGTAAATAGCTTTCTTATTGGTTTTTTTGTCAGCTTAGCTCCTTGATTTGTGTCAATAATATCTTCAGATCTCCGGAGGACATGCTTCACATTTTGTTTGGGAAAAAATTGAGATATTATTCTCAAAGCCATATGCTTGAAAACAACAATGAGCCAGCATGTGTGAAAAAGAGCTGAATGGCAAAGTTGTTCTATTGTTGATGAAAAAAAATCATAGATGTACTATGAGATACTAATATTTTCATAGATGCAAAAATAATAATTTCAATCTTTCAATTTCTCAATTACATTGTGAATCCTAGTTTTGAAGAATCATATACGCAATTTCCTCAATTATAAATTCAAAAGCTATTTATTTACAAGTGATTTTCCAAATAGATCTCATTATTACCTAAATAGTAACAAAAGAAGATTCAAGCCCAACAAGCTTGTTTATTGGAATTTTTAGAATGCTTAGTTCTTGGCAGCCAAGTGACCATGCAGGTAATTTAAGATAAACTCCTAAACCCAAAATATCTGAAATAGATATAAAGGTGAGATTGTTTGTTAAAGTCAAGTGATTGACCTTCCAAGTTGATAAAAAAGAATCCAGATGTTCAAAACCTTCCATATGCATTGTTACATTGGTTAACCATTGGACCAAGACAACCAGACCTTTATGTATCTCTTTTCAGTATAGATCTAGAATATGGCATACTTTTGCAAATTTGAATTGAAAAAGGCTATCTTTAATAGATTATATTTTTTGGTGAGGCTTTTGACACAAGAAGTTCAAAATCCCACTTCCAATGTTGTTTTTCAGTAATGTAGTTTCTGAGAACAGGATGATTTGGTGGATAAGGTAAATGATGATAGTTGGTTAATTGTGAAACTTTCTCTTTTAAGTAGTTGAAGAGTTTCAAATACTTTTCATCATCCAATTACTTTTTTGTAAGTATGGGAGAAGGTCGGTTTGCTCTGATCAGCAATTGATCATACAATTCAGTCGTCTTGTGAAGTCTTGGCATTCATCCAAATTCTTTCATGCTTGTTTCCTCCATCGCACCTAATTCCTTTTCAAAAAAACTTGATAAAATGGCCTAGAAACCATTCTAAAAGATGACATAACATTTAATGAGTTAGCTTTAAGCTTTTGTAAAGTTCCAATTAGCTGCTCACCACCAAAGTCTGACATTCCCATTAATCGTCCCCAGTTCATTAGCTGTCCTGGTATGTGAATAAAATAATGGTGATTTGGTGTGATTTTTATATTTTGAAATAGCTGATTTGAAGTTTTTTGATATAATTCATATCCTTGAGAAAAAATATTTTAATCTTCTTTTTAATTTCTTTTGCTCCCACAATCTCAGTAAATTGAATAAGTGTTCCTGTATTGACAAGAAGGAGATTGCTTTGCACACCCATTCACACAAACGATTCAAAAAAGACCAAGGCAATGCATACTGTAAACAAAACCTCCCATTCACTTGCCTTCAACTTCCCATTTGATGCCAAGCCAATTTGAGATGTAATATGGCTTATGCCCTTTGTAACAACGGCTTCATTCATTTTGATTGAGTGCTTTGTTCAAATTCATCCTCACTTGTTTTGATATAATTGGCATTAATTGAGGAGGAATCTGTTTCAGATTTACTGGATTCGCCTATCTTTGTATTGAAGAAAGTATCATTGAAACCCCATTGAAATCAGAAGTGATGTTGCAAAACTCCTTAATACCAGTTATGCATAATTCCAAGTGATGTGCAAATAACAGGATCCCAGTATAGTAGGCAGTTAAGCTCAGACCCTTGAATGTCAGTTTCTTTTTCCATTTTTTGTCTCACAGTGGCTGATTTTTATTCTTTCCATTTTCAAGATAAAAAATGTACATTTCTTCCTTGAAAAAGTTTTCCCAACCTCAGCTGACATCTCTCATCATTCTTGATATCACACCACAAACAGAACTTTTTGGCAGAGGGTGACATGAATCCAGAAACCTTTTAATTGTAAGCATGTTGGGTTGTTTCAGTGCAGGCATAATTCCAGAAAGGCAAGTATAGCAATGCTTAAGCTGGAGTCATGGTGGCAAATTGAGGCAATTCAGGGAAATCAAACCCATTGATATTTGCTTTCCTGAAATACAATTTCCTTGAGGGTTGAACCAATCAGTGAAAAGCAAGAATCCCAAATCAAGGCCCAATTGAGTGCTATTATTTACAAAGATCTTTCTCCAGACCTTTCCCTGTGAAAAGTCAATTATTGAAGCAGTTCTTTGTGACGATATTGAAGAGGCCCACTCATTAAACTCTTCCTCTATTTTGAGGACATTCAAGAACCATGTGATGCAGGTGGATAGAATTTGTGAAATGAAATTAGTGTAAGGGACTCGGAGACAAGGTTGACCAAAGTGTTTAGTGAAAGAACTTTTGGTGGATTTATTTGATGGAAGAGATTTAAATTTTTATTGACGAAAGAGATAGGTTCCACATGGGGAACTTTGCGAAGTTGGTTGATAATGACACTCATCTGGGGCAACTTTGATATCATAAAGTGAGCAGCATTGTTGACAACAAACAAATCTCTCAAAAGAAAACTCGATTTTGAAGCATTTCACAATGGTTTGGAGACTGTGAGGAACACCCAATGTCAGTTGATCATCCAAATTTCATTTGTTTAAAACAAGCTGAATGGCGTATATGATCATGTCTTGTGTTTTGTGGCATTTTTCCTTACTAAGTCCACATAAAAGGTGCGGCCACAAAACAAAATATGATAAAGAAGCTAAATTCAAAAATTTTCAGTTACAGTAAATTAAAAACTATATTTCATTTGAATTGACATACAAATTATTTCAGGATTATTTTTTTGAGTTGGCTTAGGAGTAATTTTGTCTTCATTGGTCTTCTTTGTGGTTTCCAATGGATCTTTTATTTTTGAAGTTAATGAATGAAAAGTTGAAGTATTTAAAATAAACATTTCATCAGACTGAGAACAAGCTTTGGCCCAAAGGCAATTTCTGTTTCTGCGGTGAACCAGAAGGTTGTGGAGAATGTTTCCAGAAGCATCATTGATGGTGTGCTTTTGGCAGCTGGGGAAAGTGAAGAGTTCCATATATGTGTTGTGAGTATAAAAGTTCTAAAGCCAATGATCATGAAGAAAAATGATTAAATTTTGAATAGGAGGATGAGAAAAAAAAACTCACACAGAATGAAAGGATTGATTGACCACAATGAGGCCAAATACCCAAGTAACCAATAGGTAACTTTAAAGTGAGACCTAGACCATGTTGTAGGTCAGTGTGACCTAAGGCCAGGTAAGTTAGTTGATTTGTGGTGGTGTACACATCGGGAATAGGCCTGATGTTGCATTTGCAACGTCGTGCTGAAGTTGCATTCAATCTGGTTTTGCAACATCACCAGCCTGATGCTGCAGCGTAATCTGAGTCGACCTGCCCAAACTAGAATTTTATATTGAGTGGTCCACTAGAAAATCATCCCTGATGTGGTAATTTTCATGTATCACATTGAAAAAAATATTGATCATTCTTCTTTGCTGCTACCTCATTGGGATTTTGAATGATATACTTTGATTGGATTGGAGTAAGGAATCTTTCATGTATCATACAGAATATAAGTGGAAATAAGATAATATCAGCAAGGTACCTTTATAACATTTCCAAAGAAATAAAAATAATGAAAACTATATTAGTTAAAGATTTCATAATTTATCACATGATAAGAGAAATTTGAGTTGAAGCAAACAAAAAAATATAATCAATGAATACAGTAAATAAATTTGGACAGTTTATGAAGAGTTTGGCACATCGATCACCCACCATTCACAAAATTCATACTTACAAGTACTATTTTTTGAGAAAATAAAAACTAAAAATTCATTTCAATATCATGTATTTGTGTGTTTTATGTATAAAAGAAAATAAATAAATACCTAAAAGACAAGATTTCAATATCATAACTATGACAACGATAAGAATTCTCTTCTAAAACAAAGATAGATAGTCTATGTCGGAGCAATGATCAGATAAGAGAAGAATGAATATAAAATATTTTTATAATTGTTTTTTTTATTGATCGATCTTTTAGATGAGAGATACATTATAAATGAGAAAAAAAATGAGAAATGAGAAGTGTTTGCTGAGGACGTCGTGAGTGGATTAGGTAGAATGATAGGTTTAAATATTATTTTATTTTATTCTATTTTTTACTTTTTTTTTATTTTATATTTTTACAACAAGATGAGTTGAGATGAAATAGAATCTGATTTAAGTTCATGAGGAAGACAATGTAAAGTATTATGATGAAGAATGATTGATAACATTAAGATATGATCGCTGATATGAGGAAGGAATCAAAATTGGTTAAAGGGTGAAGTCAAATTTGGATGAGCCCCTTTGAGCACCTTGAGTTTGTATTGTGCGCGCACAGGATGAAACTCTGTTTCTGCTACCATTATTCGCTCAGTTTGGTTTGCATCAAAGCCGAGTTTATTTTTATTAATTAATTGTTATTTCAAGATAACTTTCGAACTTAAAAGTTCAGTTTTGGCACCTGGCTCATGCATGGATGTCCTTTGTTTAATGACCTGATGCTATAAAGCGATTGAAAGTAAAATCTGGAATCAGCAGCCTGAGTAGTTATGAAGTACCTCTCTTCTTCTTTTGTCTTTTATACACATTTTAATTGATTATCTTTTTTTTACCAGGAAGGATCTTCATTTTGGCTGATTTTATGATTCATTTCTTTTTTCAAACGAATTCTTTGCAGTTGTATTCTTCTGATTGACATCAGTAATTGAAACTGGAGTTATGTTGTTTCATGCTTATTTTGGTGGCTTTTGAGTTTCTTTTAATGTATCCTGTACTACTAATCATGGCTTGTTTATTAGTTAAATTGGTGAGTATATTTTATTGAAATCATAAGGAGCTTCTGTTGTGGCTACTGTGTTTTCAACAAATTGGTTTTGAATTTGTGCATATTTCTTTTGAATTGATTCCAGTATGTCTATAAGTGAATCTAAATTGAAGCTGTTGATTGAATTTTTCAAATAATGTGGGGCTATATATTTTGAAATGGCTGTATACACCCTGTTTTTCTCAGTTTCAATATTATTATCTTCCTCTTATTTTTTGATCCGTTATTTTTTATGTTACTCTTGTATGTGGAGATAAACATATATATGAGATATAGGAGTTGATGAATTTAATTAGTATTACTCCATTTTTTTAACATCAAATTTCTTCTGAGCTTCATATTTCCATGTGATATTTGACATATCAATGGAATGCTCCTCTTCATCTTGCTTTAATTGATGATGTCAGCCTGTGACTCAATACAGAGCACTAGCATGACATCCAACATACCATAAATAATGGTATGACAAGTATTAAACAAACATAGTCAATACAGGTAATAATTAAGAGAAAACAATCCTCTTAAATTAAACACCAACCTTATCCAAACAGAATAAGGAAACCTAGAGGAGAATAAACAAGTCAAAACCCTTATTTTCACCTCTCATCTAACTTATGCATATTTAAGTTATTCTATACCAAAATGGTATTTTTCTTAAAGCTCACATAGAGAGCTACACAATGATATTATCCATGTTGTTGTAACACCAATACAACTGGAGATACCATATAACCTCATTTCCAAAACCAAGTCCCCCTGAAAGTCAAAGAGGGCTTGTACAAAACTGTACAAAAGTATAACCAATTTAAAGATCTCAACAAGAGCTTTAATTTGAGACACCTTAGACCTCTGTATCTCTTAAATTGACTAAGGGATCTTGGTTCAAAGGTTTAATAACCAAAATACAGATATTCTGAAAACAAGAAAATAAACAAACCCCTGTATCTTTGGCATACACTCATACAACTGTACAGTGTAATATACCAAACTGTAGAGCTAATCAAGCCCTACAAAACTGTATCATTAGAATACAGATATCTTCCAAATTGAAGAAGATATCTAGCATGGAAGTTTTTGAAGCCTCATACTGATGTACAAAATTACATCCAAAAACTTAAAACCCTTATAACTTTTGCTATTTGCAAGAAGGGTAAACATGAAGCATACCAAATTGAAGAGCTCATTAAGCCCTTTAATTCTGTGCTCTTGGTTTCTTGATATCTCAAAAACTGACTGAGATATCTTGGTTGGAAGTATTTTGACCAATACTGGTCTGTACCAAACCTGTACCAACCAGTACAGTCTTGATACTTAAAATAATGGTTATTCAAAGCTTAAACCCGCCCAGAATGACTAATATTGGTCATACAGACACCAGAACAACGTCATCCAAGTGCTGACGTGGCAGGTGAAAAGTTTTTTCACCCTGTATTGATCCAGAATGATCATTTGTGGTTCCAAAACCGCAATCCTGTCTATATTGACGTCAGAATTGAGGATCCAGAACCACAGACTGACCACTGGAGTGAAAATTTTCACTCCTCTGACGTGTGAAGAGTTAATAACTCTTGAAAGTCTTGAAAGATATAAAAAGAAGGGTTTTTCCCTTGAAAACCCATCATCTTATCTTACTTTACCAATATTCTTACATGACAAAACTGTTATTCATCAGTAGTGTCCTTAGAATTATTAAAGATATAATTAGAATATAATTATTGTAGTGTTTTTTTACAGTCAAAGATATTAGAGCATTGCAACCCAGGTCCTCAATAGACTCATCACCACTGTTACCACGTAGCAGTAGGACCTGAAGACTTTATTTTTATTTATTTTGACGTGTCACAGTCATAGTGCTAGCTTGTATTTACTATTTTTAAGCTACTACATAGACTCACCCTGACATTTTGGGGGCCTGGCTGTGGTTTTTTCAACCTTATTGGACGTGTTTGAACTGAATTAGGCGCAAAACTCAGTTATTTAAAAGGTATTTCATTAACAGTAAGTAAAATTTCTAATTTTTTTTATTTTATACTATTATCATTATTTTTTTAGAGTCATACATCATATATACAAATTTTTTCCTCCAAAAAATATATATTACAAATATTTTTTGTTGAGAATAAGAGTACACATCCTCTTTTTTATTGTATTGCAATATTTTCCACAAAATTTGATAATAATACAACAGTATTATTTAAATTTCAATAAAATAATAATATACAAACAGTATATTATTCATTTTACTATTATTTTTCACCAAAGTGCGTGAAAATTAATATAAAAACAATTTATTAATAAATAATTAATAAATATTAAATAATAAAATAATTTTTTATTATTTATAAGGAATATTTTAATTAAATATTTCCTTTAAAACAAGATATCACTCAAATTGACGTGAAAACTTGTAATTAATTGATATTTTTTATCAAGTGTTATAATAAATATTATTTATAATATTTATAATAACAAATCAAATTTATTATAATTTAATAAATTTGACGTGTTTATACAAAAACACAATAATATCCAAGTGAATCATTCACAAAACACTTGGATATTACAGTTTTCACTTATAAAACATAAGTGAAAAACTCAAAAACTGTTATTTTTCAATAAAAACATATAAAAATAATAAAAAACATAAAAATACTTAAAAATTTCGAAAAATAACAGTAGAATTGAATATAATCATTTTGTTTTATCATAAAATACTGATATACAATCTGAAATATCTTTTCTGAATAGTGGAAAAAGACTACATTCCACTAGAAACCCAGTCACAAGGAAATCCATCCGTGACAGCCTCAGAAGACAGAGAGGTGCTGCCAAAAACCAAGGGCAAGCAGAAAAGACACAGTGAAGTGACAATCAACTCAAAAGATTGGACACCAATAGCCGTGCCAAGGGCCAAAAAACCCAGAAAAGCTCCAACAAAACAAGTTGGATCACCAAAACAAATTGAGAAACAGAAAATCACTGTTATCAACCCAGTTGTAAACTCTAAAGGAAAATTGCCAAAGAGTATAGATCATAAATTTGTACAAGGGCCTGCTAAGGGTAAATAAACCTTGAAAAATACAACATTTTTTATTGTTTGTCATTTTTTAACATTGTTAACATGACACCTCCACTTCTTAGAGATCTTGGATTCCCAAGAAATCAACCAGAACACTGGCCAAGAAGACACAGAGGAAGAAGAACTGGAGCAAATGACCAGCAAAGGACTTACCATCAGGGAACTCCTACCCAAGGTCTTGTTCCAAATCAAATTCAACCCAGAAGTCCAACCAGGAGATTGGACAGATGCAGAACAGGTCCTCCAAATACACAAACTCCTGAGAGACCTCTTCACATGGAGCATGGACAACAAAATGTTCACTATGGCAGCATCATGGGCAGAAGTGGGGATAACAACCCAGAAGATCTGTCTCAAGCAAATGGCTTGGATGGAACTTATGACAGAAATGGAAGGTTGGAATCCCAACAAGAATTTCAAACTCTTAGAAGAAAGAGCAATCAGAATCAAAGAGAACCAGGCAGCCATACAAGCCATAGAGAGATCTTGGCACAAGGAAGAGCCCAGTCAGATTCAGGTACCCCCAGGAATGGAAGGAGAAGTCCCATCTTCCCCACAACAATCCAGCAGTTCCAGGCCCTACAAGCCAAAGGAAACTTCATCCAAGGCTCCCCAACCCTTCCAGGTAGTTTCCAACAGGAGAAAAGGAGCCCAAGGGAAAAACAAAACTTCTTTCAACCAGAGGAAGAAAGAAGCAGACCCATTGATGAAAAAGCTGATGGACTTAGTCCAAGAAGTACACAAAAGCAAGAAATAGTTTTACCTACAAATAGTTTTGATAGTTCTGACTCAATAGACCCAGAATTAATGACTGAAACTACAATCCACACTCATGAGTTTGAAAACAAATTCACATGGACCAAATTGGCCCAATTCATGGATTGGACATATGAAACCTCAGGAAAAATGAGAACAGAAGTGGAAACATTGAAAGAAGAAAATGCTTTCCAAGCAACAGTCATCAAAGACTTAAATACAAATCTGGCCAAAATTTGGACAGAATTTGAAAAAACTAACAGACAGTTGAATTCAATTCTAGAAGAACAACAAACTGTGAGAAGGGATCTGAGGAGTATCCAGCAGCAACAGGATAACTTTGACAAAGAAATTGATTAACTCTATGACAGGGAAGACAATCAATACCCTCCAACACAAGGTCAACCTACTACCTCTACAAAATTGAAAGAAGAGGATAAGGACTATGACCAGGAACCTGAATATCAGATTCCAAAGTTAAGATCAGAGTCAGTGTACCAGGATGGGGAAAATCTCAACTATTCAGAGAAACAGGCACTAAAACAGTTACCAGAAGTAACAAACTGGCCAAAGCTCTCAGGAATTGGGGAATATGATCATATGGAAATCATTGACTATATTGATGGACTCTTTGTTGATGTCCCAAAGATACCAGACTACTGGATCACAACAAGACTTAACACAGCATTCAGAGGCCATGCAAACATATGGTATACTGAGATGAAAGAAATAAATGGCAGGAAAAGCTGGCCATGGTGGAGGAACCAGATTATACAAAAGTATAGCAATGGTAGTTGGATCTGGCAAAAGACCATGTCCTTCAAAAGTGATAGATACTCCACAGAAAAAGACCCTTATGAATGGTGCCTCAAACAAACAAAGAGGCTAAAAGCTATTGATCCCAATATGACAATAGAAATGAGAAACCATAAACTCCTAACAAAATTGCCAGGAGACCTAGAACATGCAGTCAAATGCAGATGCAACAACATCAGCAGCATTGATGACATAGCAAATGTCATACAAGATGTGAGAAAAAAAACCTCCATAGGAAGGTACACATCCTATAAACCAAACTTCAAAGACAAGAGGTCTGAAGTTAAAGAGACAAACAAAGAAAAAGGGAAAGAAACCCCAAAAAAGAAATATGTGTGCCACAACTGTGGATCACCAGACCACTATGCCAACAATTGCACAAAACCAAAAAAGAAAATATATGCAATTGATGAAGAATCAGAAGAAGAACAAACAGGTGAAAAATCTGATTCTGACAGCATGAGAAATGGTATGAGGGCAGAATCACAAAGTGAACCTGATACCATAGAAGAATACATAGTGGAATGCAATGAAGAAAGTTCACTTGACATACAAGACATTGAACTGGATTAAGGAATACCACAAATAACAACAGACAAAGAGCTCTGTAAGCACACACAGAATGCACAAACATTCCTGGTAACCCCAAATAGAGGGATGGGATTCATTCATGGAACACCTACAAAATTGACAGTTTACATCGAGAACTGTAAACACCCAATGATCATTGACACAGGAGCAAGTTGCTCCATAGTGGCAAAGGAATACTTGAAACAACACTTCCCCAAATGGGAAGAAGAGATAATCCCAACAAAAGCTAGAAGCTTTAAAAGTGCATCAGGCAAAATGCACTCACTGGGGACAATAATCAAAGAGATAATTATCCCACACCAAAAAGGAAATATCAGACTGGAACCTGAATTTGTAGTTCTAGAGAATGCACATGTACAAGAATTCTTACTAGGTACAGAGTACCAAAGAATGTATGGTATGGATATTTGCAATAGTAAAAACAGATATCTTACCATAGGTACAAACAAAGACAAAACATTTTCCTTTGACATAAATCATGTAACAAATGATAACACCTTGAAAGAACTAGTGGAAGAATTCAAAGAAGCCCAATATGGCACTCAACTGACCAGTAAAATGAAACTCAACTTACTGAAAGTATTGAGAAAGCATAGAGGAGCTTTTGCAATAGGAGATGAACCACTAGAAAAAATCAAAGGACATGATATAGAATTATATCTGGATGTAGAAAGACCATATCCACCTATGCTTAGGAGACCACCATACCCAGCCAGCATGGAAACTAGGAAAGAAATTGAGAAACATATCAATGAACTCCTAGAAATGGGGGTAATAAGAAAAATAGGACATAATGAGATAGTAGAGGTCACTACACCAGTCCTTATAACTTGGCATGATGGTAAATCCAGACTATGTGGTGACTTCAGGGCTTTGAATAATTACACCAAAGCAGACAGGTACCCCATCCCAAGGATACCACATGCACTAGATAAGCTAGCAAAAGCCAAGTTTATTACAAAAATGGATTGCATGAAAGGTTTCCACCAGAATGGGGTGAAACCAGATTCCATAAAATTGCTAAGAATTATATGCCATATGGGCATATATGAATATACTAGAATTCCATTTGGCATTAAGAATGCACCAGCCCATTTTCAGAGGATGATGGATACCATATTTCAAGATGAAATAATGGAAGGGTGGATGGTAGTGTACATTGATGATATCATAATATACTCAGAAACATGGGAAGACCATGTGAGGAAAATTGATAAAATATTGGGAAAATGTACACCAATCAACATGAAGATATCTCTTAAAAAATGTAACTTTGGACAGCAAGAACTGCTAGCCCTAGGACACAAAGTTTCAGGTTTGAGTCTAGCTATAGACCAAAATAAAGTTGCTGCAGTACTGAAGAAACCAGTACCAAAGAACATTAAGGACATGCAATCTTTTTTGGGCTTTGCTAGTTACTACAGAAGCCACATAAAAAACTTTGCACACATCACTAGTAGCCTATACAAACTGTGCTCAAAAGATGTAGTCTTTGAAATCACCAAAGAAAGAAGAGATGCATTTGAGAAGATCAAATATGAACTGACCAATGCCCCTGTCCTGATGATGCCTGATTTTGAACTACCATTCAAACTATATATAGATGAAGCATGTAGCCAAGGACTAGGAGCAGCACTACACCAGAGGCAACCAGTGGATGGAATACCCAAAGAAGGAGTAATTTGCTATATATCAAGACAACTGAAAGACTCAGAAGCCAGATATGGAGCTACTCAGACAGAATGTCTCTGTTTGGTATGGGCATTAGAGAAACTCCATTACTACTTAGAAGGAGCAGTATTTGAAGTTTTTACTGATTGCACAGCCCTCAAATCACTGTTGAACATGAAGACAACAAACAGACACATGCTTAGGTGGCAAATAGCCATACAAGAATATAGAGGGAATATGACTATCATCTATAAAGAAGGGAAAAGTCATACTAATGCAGATGGCCTCAGCAGGTGGCCACTGAAAAATGACCAAGAGAATCCAGCATATGACCCAGAAAATGGGACCAAAATACCTATACAATGCATGGAGATAGATAGGAGAAAGAACTTCAAACTATCAAACTGGGCATTAGGGAATGACCCATCAAACCCAGCACAGAGCTTTGGAGAGAGCAAAGAGATACCCATACTGGGAATCAGCTCCTCTAATCTGAATACAGAGTTCTTTAGCATAGTACAATCATCATACAATAAACACAAACAGTGTAGTATATTGATACAACTATTAAAACAAAAGTACAGGAGTCCTGAACTAGAAAGCCAATTGGAAGAGCCATGGCTCAAAAACTTCAGAGAGAATAGATTTTTCCTGATAGATGATCTACTATACCATAGGGAAAAACACACAAGTGCCCTGGTAATAATAAATAGAGAACATATTTCCCCGATACTACAGGAATTCCATGACTGCCCATACATGGGACATATGAGTGAAGAAAGAACTAAAGAAAGAGTCTTTAGCACAGCTTGGTGGCCAAAGTG
The DNA here is from genome assembly GCA_023105745.1 of Austropuccinia psidii. Lineage (NCBI taxonomy): Eukaryota > Fungi > Basidiomycota > Pucciniomycetes > Pucciniales > Sphaerophragmiaceae > Austropuccinia > Austropuccinia psidii. Next base: position 54,068,554 of record JALGQZ010000003.1, read on the forward strand.
GGAACAAGACTTGAGTGAATACATCAACACTTGTACCAGATGCCAGAAAGCCAACAGAAGTCATGGCAAAAGATATGGATTACTCCAGAGTATAGAGGAGCCCAAACACCCCTGGGAAATAATAAACATGGATTGGGTAACAGGCCTGGTCCCTGGAGGGAAAGACAGCTTTAATGCATGCCTAGTAGTAGTAGACAGGTACAGCAAGAGTGTCAGATGTCTCCCATTTCACAAAGAGGACACAGCAATGGACACAGCCATATTGTTCTGGAACAATGTGATAGCTAACTGTGGAGTTCCAAGAATTATAATTAGTGACAGAGACCCTAAATTCACATCAGAATTTTGGACTAATCTATATGAGATGCTGGGAACCAAAATAGCATTCTCCACAGCTTACCATCCACAAACAGATGGTCTAGCAGAAAGAATGATTCAAACATTAGAAGACATCATTCAAAGATTTTGTGCATATGGCATGGAATATAAAGACAATGAGGGATATACCCATGACTGGGTAACCCTCCTACCAGCTGTACAATTGGCATACAACACAAGTATACACTCAGTGACAGGAAAAACCCCTGCCACATTGGAGAAAGGATGGAACCCACTACTTCCAGTAGACTACTTGAAGAAGAACCTCCTCTCAGTACACCCCACAGCTAAGGACTTCCACACAATGTGGAAGACTGCCTGTGAAAAAGCAGAGAAATGTGTAGCTGAAGCCAAATTATATAACAAACAGAGATATGATAAAAGTCACCAAGAACCTGATTTCAAAGAAGGAGACCAAGTTCTAATCTCAACTCTTAACTTCAACAACCTAAGAGGACCCAAGAAGATGAGAGACTCATTCATAGGACCATTCACCATTATTAAATTAATAGGAAAGAATGCAGTAGAAGTCAACCTGACCAAAGAGTTCTCTAGGAAACACCCAGTTTTCCCTGTGAGCCTGGTGAAACCTTATCACCAGACAGATGAGGAGAAATTCCCTGACAGAAAGAAAACAGTCACCCATGAAAGATTGGTAGAGGAAGATGACTCACCTGGACCAGTGAAAAAGATCATTAAAGCCAGGAAAATAAGAATTAATGGGAAAGACAACAGGCAATACCTGGTTAGATTTAAGAATCAACCAGCAGATAAAGACAAATGGTTAACTGAGAAAGAAATCCCAGATGGACAAATACACCTCAGAAGATTCAGAGCCTCCAGGAGGGCTGAAGAGTCTCATCAATGATGAGTCTTCTTTTGAGGGAGGGTATGTCAGCCTGTGACTCAAAGCAGAGCACTAGCATGACATCCAACATACCATAAATAATGGTATGAAAAGTATTGAAAAAACATAGTCAATACAGGTAATAATTAAGAGAAAACAATCCTCTTAAATTAAACACCAACCTTATCCAAACAGAATAAGGAAACCTAGAGGAGAATAAACAAGTCAAAACCCTTATTTTCACCTCTAATCTAACTTATGCATATTTAAGTTATTCTATACCAAAATGGTATTTTTCTTAAAGCTCACATAGAGAGCTACACAATGATATCATCCATGTTGTTGTAACACCACTACAACTGGAGATACCATATAACCTCATTTCCAAAACCAAGTCCCCCTGAAAGTCAAAGAGGGCTTGTACAAAACTGTACAAAAGTATAACCAATTTAAAGATCTCAACAAGAGCTTTAATTTGAGACACCTTAGACCTCTGTATCTCTTAAATTGACTAAGGGATCTTGGTTCAAAGGTTTAATAACCAAAATACAGATATTCTGAAAACAAGAAAATAAACAAACCCCTGTATCTTTGGCATACACTCATACAACTGTACAGTGTAATATACCAAACTGTAGATCTAATCAAGCCCTACAAAACTGTATCATTAGAATACAGATATCTTCCAAATTGAAGAAGATATCTAGCATGGAAGTTTTTGAAGCCTCATACTGATGTACAAAATTACATCCAAAAACTTAAAACCCTTATAACTTTTGCTATTTGCAAGAAGGGTAAACATGAAGCATACCAAATTGAAGAGCTCATTAAGCCCTTCAATTCTGTGCTCTTGGTTTCTTGATATCTCAAAAACTGACTGAGATATCTTGGTTGGAAGTATTTTGACCAATACTGGTCTGTACCAAACCTGTACCAACCAGTACAGTCTTGATACTTAAAATAATGGTTATTCAAAGCTTAAACCCGCCCAGAATGACTAATATTGATCATACAGACACCAGAACAACGTCATCCAAGTGCTGACGTGGCAGGTGAAAAGTTTTTTCACCCTGTATTGATCCAGAATAATCATTTGTGGTTCCAAAACCACAATTCTGTCTATATTGACGTCAGAATTGAGGATCCAGAACCACAGACTGACCACTGGAGTGAAAATTTTCACTCCTCTGACGTGTGAAGAGTTAATAACTCTTGAAAGTCTTGAAAGATATAAAAAGAAGGGTTTTTCCCTTGAAAACCCATCATCTTATCTTACTTTACCAATATTCTTACATGACAAAACTGTTATTCATCAGTAGTGTCCTTAGAATTATTAAAGATATAATTAGAATATAGTTATTGTAGTGTTTCTCTACAGTCAAAGATATTAGAGCATTGCAACCCAGGTCCTCAATAGACTCATCACCACTGTTACCACGTAGCAGTAGGACCTGAAGACTTTATTTTTATTTATTTTGACGTGTCACAGTCATAGTGCTAGCTTGTATTTACTATTTTTAAGCTACTACATAGACTCACCCTGACAGATGATTGGATTGAAAAGAAGTTTCCTGTAGCTCAGATCCCTGATTCACCATCTGCACTTGCATATACTACTCTTATTGATACTCCTCCAAATTGGTGTAGTAAATCATACTTTCAATCCCCCACACTTTGAATCCACAATATGATGATTTGTCTTCTTTGGAGCTTATTGGACAAAAGTCTTCTCCTGCTCTCAAATCTTTGGATGCTGATGATCCATTTGATTATGCTGAAAAACAGTCTTATCTCTCACTATTTTCTAGTTTTGATGAGTCTGTTACATTAAACAGTATTGAAAACTTCTCCACTTCTACTTCAAATATTTTAAATGGATCTGATTCTTCTGTAGGAAATCTTGATCAAAATTAAATTGAAGCATTTCATTATAATGTAGAAAATAGTTTTAATCAATCAGAATCTCCTTTCAATTTCTCTGTGGATCTTAATCCTAGTCCTGATATTAAAGTAGCTTCTCCACCTTCATTTCCTACATTTTCTTTAAATCCTTGATTCAAATCATTTCCCTTTGCTGAAAGGATTGAAAAGGAAGACCCAAAATCCAAAAAAACTGATTAATCACACTTTGCTTCTTTCATTGATCAACATGGAATAGCTCCATCCACATCAAATAAGGCTTGTTGCTACTATCCACCCCCTACTAAATCCCTCAAAAAGCCAAAGAGAAAATATTCTCTATGCCCACAAAGAAAAATTTGTTATATATAGATGAAAGGTGAATGTCAGTTTTCTCTTGTTTTTTATTTATCCATTATTAATTCAGAATTATTTTTTCAGACAAGAAATTCAACCACCCCTGTTATTTTGCTGAAACTTCTGAAGTTCCTAATCTATTCTAATTGAATAATGAAGCTTTCCCCTTTTTATAATGGTAATAATAATTAGGCTTTTTAAGATTAGACTAGGATATGTGTGTATTTTTCCCATCAAATTTATGTTTGTGATTAGTTGATATAATATATTTTCATTTAGAATTTAATGAGCTGATATATTTAATCTGAATGGAAAAAGCTATGAATTTTTTCAATTATTGTTTAAAATATAGGAAAAAAGAAAAAGCCGTAATATAAATATGGATGAGAATGATGATGAGTAAGCTTCCTTATTTTCAAATAATGAAAGTAAAAGTGCATCATATTTTTATATTGAGTTTAAGATGGTAAGACTCACTTGGGAAGCACTTTAAATAAAAAAATAAAATTATGAACTAATTCTGGTATAGTTTTTTTCAAAAGAAATTAAAAATAATGAGCCCAAACTTCCCCAAACTTGGGGCTTTTTTTACTATGAGGTGGCATAAGAACAGATAACCACCCCTGTTTATTTTTTTGTCTTTATTTTTTTTTCTTTTTTATAAGTTTTTTGAAATTAATATCTATCAAAGCCCCCTTTTTTATTTTGTGAATAATCTTCTGAAGCCTTTGTACAAGCTGTTTCTTGAGTCTTGATATGAATCTGCTCTTTTATTCTTTGATTTTTCTTAAAAATAATTCTTCACAAACAACGTTCCAATCATCCTTATTGATATTAGAATTATTTGCCTTGAGACTGATAATTCCGGGTACAAACACTTCTTCCCATAAAAAATCCCAATTGGCCTTTTCAATTACATAATTTGTATGCTTCCATAAGATTTTTCCTTCTGGTATGTCAAATAAATCCAAAAACAGTCCTCTTGAGGCTTTCAAATCACCAAAAAACATTTTTCTCCTCCATTCTGCATTTTTTGATGTATCCCCTTCCAAATAGATGTTTCCTAAATTTCCTCTGATACAATCATATGTAAGTAATTCTAAAAAAATCAAGTCTTGAAAGAGAGGATCCTGGAAACTCTCTCCTGTTTTAAGATTCTTGAAAATGCTGAAGGCTTTCTGTAAATTAGAATAATTATTCAAATTATAAGTCTGGAATCCATATTTGAAATAAATCCTCTCCTTCTTCAACAATTGGTTTTCCCCTGTAATTCACTTCTTCTACAATTTCTTCAATTATTCAAGTTAGATCTTTCCATCCTTCTTCATTCCAACCCAGATTAAATCTCCATTCATTTTCAGGTGTAATTATGGAATCCATGGCTTTCTAGATTCTTTACGAGTTTTGGTGATATTATTGTGTTTTGAGATAAAAGAAGAATTCCCTTTTCATAAGGCAGGAAGTCACTTCCACTGAAAGATGAGATTATTCTAGATATGGTTTTTCTAAATTAAATTGAATAAGTTGTAATTACTCTTTGCTAAGGCAGGAGTTTACTTCCCTGAATTATGACAGTGTTGAAACAAGTTTTTTTTTGATGTGCTTGAATGATTTGAAATTGCTCTTTGATAAGGCAGGAGGTCACTGCCCTGAGTGATAAGAGTGTTGAAAAAGTTTGAGTAAATTGAAATGAATCTTTGATTAGGAAAACGGTCACTGCCCTGATACTGATATAGATAAGAAAAGATTTTTTTAGGTGATTTTTTATCATTTGATTATTTTTTATTATTTTTTATGTTTTTTTTTCATATTGGTCATTGAAACTGGATTACTTCAGTTATTAATGAGAAATCTTCATCCTTCTGTTGTGAATTACTGAAAGACATATGTCTTTTAATATCTCTCCAAATATCTTGTTGAACTAATCTCTTTGTATATTTCCTCTCCATTCTGAAGCAAAAACCTTTATTTAATGAATAAAAATATACCCAAATTCACACCAGTAAAGAGTTCCTCCCAATATTTCCAAACCATCTAAATTCAAGTCTTCTTAAGCACATGTCATTTTGTGATACAGTATTTCTATCTCCATTTGATAATATCCATAACACTTCTTCCAGTAAGGATTCTTTAAATTTCCTTTGATTCCAAAAGTGGTTAGTAATTCCAAAAAACTAACATTTGTAAGCCTGGATCCAGGTAGTTCTGAAAGATATTTGGTTTGAATTATTGGTGAATCTAGCTCATAATCATAAAGTCATTCAATTTTTAACATTGGAAGTATTACATACTCTGGTATGTCTTTGTGTATGCCATTTTGAAGCTGGGAGTAATTTGTTAATTGGGGTGTAATTTACTGACTTTTATTGAATAAATCAGCAGAGATTAATAGTGAAATATTTGAACAGGAGCATATTTGATCATAGGAATCATGAGAATATTTTTTATTTATTGGGTTCTAGAATGGTAGGTCCAGCTCTCCTTTGTGTATTTACTCATACTTTTCCTTCTTCTAGGTCTTCAAATATTCTTCCCTGTTTATATGTATCTTCCCAATTTCCATTATTCTGTTGAGATAAATTGAAGTCATCTCCTGATTCTAGCAATTTTCTTTCCTCTGGATGGCTTTCTATTATTTGTTAAATTTTCTTGTTCATATTTCTATCCTCAAATTGTTCTATTTCATATTCAATGATCTTGTCATTTTTTCCCAGCTATTTAACCTCTCCTTTTGCCAATGGTTTGATTCTATCATCTTGTGTTTCTTTATTTCTTACATCTTTTTCAATCTTACAAATGGACCATTCTTCCTCTTTGAATAAATTAAATTGATCTTCTGGCATTGCTGAGGAATTTGCTTCAGGTCACTTGGGATACAATTTACACTTCTTCTGTGGGCTTTTGTAAGGTGTGGATATGAAACTTTGATTAAAAATCAAGTACTTTTCCTGTCCTCAAAATTTGTATAAGGTAAAATTCAGTTAAAAATAGTATGAAATATTATTTTTAAGAGAAAACACGCCAATTTTATTGTTTATAACTTTATTAGTATAAAACAATAATATTATAAAAATTTATTGTTTTACCAACAATAAAAATTTATCCAAAAAATACTCTACAAGAGATATTTTAAGGCTACAAAAGAAATTTCTTCAAGAGCAATTTCAATTGGAATTAATTGAGCAAAGAACTGCAAGCAATTAATTAAAGAACAAAGTCTTTAAAAAGAGTATTAAAGAGAAAACACGCCCAAAAGTGACCAGAGTGAATTTGGAAACAAAGTGACAAAGTTTACAGTGATGAAAGATGCTTTAATTCACTTTTGGGGTGGTTCAGGGGTAAAAATGATTATAAGAGTTACAAACAATGATTATAATGATTTTTTCACGTGGTTAAAAGGATTAAAATGATTTAAAAGTGGTGGTTGGAATCTTTGATTGATTGGTTTAACAGTTTTAAACTAATTAATAAAAGGAAAAGATTCTAACATGAAGAGAAAAGTGGGGCAAAGAAGACATTCTTTTATAGCCATCAATTCTCTTACTCCAAAAGTAAATTTTACTCTTGTCAGTCGTGAAAAACAGTCTGACAACAGAAAAGCCAATTATGGCATCATTGAACCCTGATTTAGACCAAAAAGGGCTGGTTTAAGCCATTTTTAGCCATTTTTAGCCATTTTAGACCCTTAAATCAGCCATTACTATAGCAATACCAGGCCTAGAGCCTTCAAAACACGTCAGAAAGTGTGTCAGAGTCGTAGAAACCAGTTAAAACTGTTTTTACTCTGATGGTTTTATCTTAAGGGTAGTTTTACCCTCTTGGCAACAGCTAAAACTACCCCAGTTGGTATCAAAACCTCATCATCAATTGAGTCCACAGACCCTGTAACTCAATTCCAGGCCAAAAGTGATGAACTTTTGCGTGAATTTTGACATCCCACGCCTGTCAGCAAGGATTTTGGGGGTCTAGCTCCCCCTTAGAGCTGGAGTTCCTTTTCCCCCCCAAATTTAATCTTTCCAATTTATTTTTCCTTTAATTCCTCATCATGTATTATACTTATAATTTACACATGTAATTCAATTCAATTGTACAGTACAATACAGTAATAATTGACACCTCATATGTAAATCAAAGTTCACTTATGTAATACACGCGCACATTTTGACATTTCAATTGAATTCAATTGAAAATACTTTAATTCCTCATAACTTCTAAACTAAACACAACACCTCAATTTTAACACAAAAATTGATGGTTAACACCACATGTGGTGTGAATTAAATTAAGGTTTTGAGGATTTTCAACTTTTGTATTGAAAATACTAAAAACTTAATTTAAGCTTATTTAGAGTTGAGTTACAAAAATTTCACTCAGAGGTGACCCCACCTGATTTTTTATGAGGAATCCAATGGTGAAATAAAATTTATATGTTTATTTATTGGATAAAAAGTTATAATAAATTTTATTTAACTTTTTTCCAAATTTATTTATTTTTTCACAATTTTGTTAAAATTTCATTTTTACTTAAATTTTTCAAGTATAAATGTAATTTTATATTTACAAAATTTAAAGTAATTTTATTTTTAAATTATAATTAATTTTTTATTTTTAATATAATTTTATATTTATATTTTTTATTTTTATTTTAATAATATAAATGAATTTATTTTATTTATATTAATATGCTATTTTTTATATTTGTGGTCTTTTGGGTATATGAAATTACCTCTAAGGCTCACAGCTTTCTACTTCAGGTGTTTCATTTATTGCACTTAGCTGAAGTGCTAGTCAGTTTATGGATTTTATATGGCCATGTCCAGATTTTTTCTCATCTTCTTCAGTTCTTCTTTGATTTTTCCTATTGCTTCACTATCTTCTACCTTCAATTTATCTTTTTCTGGATCCTTCCCCTTACATTTTCTATCAGTTTCAGGTGGAATACTTTCTTTTGATGGCAATGATATTTTATGATTTTCTTAAACTATCATTTGCTTTAAGTTTTCAAATAATGAGAAGTCCATGTATATTTTTTCTTCATTACCAAAAGTGAATTTGGGATTTTGAATCTGGCCAATTGGCTCCAAAGAATTATCTGATGATTTGTAATTCTGCTTTTTTGGCCATTTCCTGAGCTACAATATTCAAATTATGTTTTCATCCAAAATGGCTGAAAACGGTATTTGGTTTGGTCCAAGAAATATTTTTTTCAGTATTCTTGAAGGTTGAATGTCTTCTTCCTTTGTTTCTTTTGTTTTGGATGATACTACTTGATCCATTGACCATTTTCCAATTTGTGAAGAGGCACAAAGCTCAATTCCTCTTTCTGGAGGAAATTTCAAACCAATATATTGAGGGTTACATATTGGTAGACATAATATTCTTCCATCTCCATCTGGATAACTAAATATTTCCTGTTTCTTGTGTGGAAATTCTAACTTAAAATTATCATCTGCTAAAAATGGTCTTCCTAATATGGTGTGTAAAGCTCCTTTTGCTATGAATTAATGAATTTCTTTTCTTCTCCTTCAATCATAGGAATTGGTGTAAATTCTGAAAGTCCAACCAAAGATGTTGTATGTCCACAAACTCCTCTGAGGTTCATATTAAGTTGTCTACTTGTAGGTTAGGCTTTAATTGCAGATCACTCTTGAATTATATCAGTTTCTGATCCAGTATCAACAAATGCAATTGTAGGATATTCCTTTATTCCAATAAGTACTTCCATAAATTAAAGTGGAACCCATAACATAATCTTGGGGTATCATTGTCCCTTAGCTTTAATGAAAGTAATCTTTCTTGAATATTTGATGTATCAACTGAATTAATCACATCTTTTGCTTGGGTAGTTAAATTTTGTAATTTTTCAATAAAGGTTGGGGATATTAATAATGTTTCTTGAAGAATAAGATTCATCTTTTGTTCAAGTATTTTCTTCATTACATGTTCAATTATTGGCTTTGGTTTATTGATGTAACATTTTACTTTGTTCTTTAACTCCATCTTTTGTGAAGCCTGTTTTGGTATCCCTTTATTCCTGTCCTTGAAAATGATCTCAATATCTTCATTATATATTTCCTTTCCTTGGTTTTGTTTTTATTTTGTTGGAATTGAAACTCTTATCTTCTCTTCTGCCTTATCTATCTCATGGTAGGCAGATGGTGTCTTATTTTTAAAGGGATTTTGTGTTTCATTTTCATCCTCTTCCTGGGTTTGGCTTTGACCTTCCTGCCTGGAAGCTATCTTCTTTGTCTGCCTAAGGCCAACAGTTATCTGGAGATTTTCATTTGTTAGTTATATATGAGGAGGTTTCCAGTTTTCCCATTTTTCTACATTAGCCATAGCTGGTGCCTTCACACCTTTTATTTTCTCAATTACTGTTGTTTCTTGATTTTTTGGGTGTGGATTAGATTGTTCCATCATCTTCTTTGTAAAATCCTCCTTCTCTTTAGCAAAATGTCTAACTAATTATTTTGCAGATTTAGGGACTTCTGTGGGTCCTCTCTGAGAATTTGGAAAAAGATACGTTTCTACATGCTTCAAGAAAATTCCTTTCTCCAATTATTATGTGAGATTATTAAGTATTATTTCAGAATTTCCTTCTTATAAGCAGTTATAGAACTTCAGTGTATGTCTTGGAGCTGTTTGAGCTGGCTGGAACATATGGTTGATAACTTTAAGATATGGGTTGTAAAGGATATCTTTGCCTAAATGAATGTGAGTTTTGTGTAGTTTTCTGATCTAAATCATTGCTTCCTTGTATTTTTACTTGGAGATTCAACTACTTCTGAAAGGTGTTTGAGCTGATTAAATACTTCCTTAAATGATTCCTTCCCCGTATCCTTTGATGTCAGGATGAGTCTATGATAAAGAATTAATAAGGCTATTTACAGCTTTAAATATGACTGTGACACAGATAAAAAGTATCAAAAAGATTTAATTATGAACTAAAAGAGCTTTACTAATGAGAATTAGTTGTCGTGAGCACTGTTGAAAGTCCTGGGTGCAGCTTTATTTGTTAGGTTACAATAATAAAGTTTATAGTATAAACTGATTATTTTCCAAGAGTATAACCGTTTTTGACAGTTTTATAACATAGGAATTCAAGAGCAGGATGGGGATTCTTTTTCTGGCAGTGAAAAAGCCTCCTTTTATCCTGAAATGGGGTGAAAAGGCTGCTACTAGACCTTTTCACATAGAGGAAGTGAATATTTTTCACTCTCCAGGACAGGTTTTTGGTTTGAAAAAGGCCTGTATGGACTGTATTGGGCTCAGATGTGGTTTTGAAACCACATCTGGGCAGATTTCACCAATAAAGGGTGAAAAATTTCATCTGGGGATCACACAGCCTGATTCTGACATGTATGACATGTAGAATCCTGTAGAGAACCTGTATGGGAACCCAGTATTGAGGTCAAAAGAAGCTTCTTTGTCTTTTTGACACCTCATAATCATAGTTGTGGGATATTATCCCACAGTAGGGCTGTATTGACCAAACTGTTGGATTTTGACCTTAAAACAGCCATACCTTTGTCAGTTTTCAAGATATCAACCTTGAAATTGGTTCATTGTGTAGCCCTATATGTGTTCTACACAATGGTACCTCAATGGATATGGCTATCATTAAAGAAGGAAAAGCTATTCCATGTACAAGATTTTTGTAAATATGCATGTTTTAGGCGAACATCTGTATTGGGCTTGTTTTCCCTTATAAATTTTTGTTCTAGATGAGATATTGTGAAATGAATGGAACCATCAGATGGCCCCAATTGTTCCCTTTCCAAGAAGGCCCCACTTTAGGTATCTCACACTAAAACTGAAGAAGTTAGATGAGAGGTGAATATTTTATTCACCCTTATTTGGCCTCAATTTGACCATAGCTTCTGTAATACTGGTGCTAGCTCAGTTTGACTGGTACCATTGGATAGCCCTCACATAGAAATTCACTTTGAGTACCCCTTTGATGGGGTTAAGCTTCTTACTCTGTAATTCAGATGAGAGGTGAAAATTAAGGTTTATGCTCAGCAACAACTTTGAGCAAGAATGACTTTGTTATTCTTTGTCCAATGATGATGGGACTTGTATATTTGGGAAGAGGTGAGTTTTCTCTTTTGTTTGATATCTTTTGAGATGATTGGGCTCAGATCCATGTTTTGGTGGTATCTTTGCTATACCATTTATTTATGGTATTTGGCTGTCATGCTTGTGCTCTGGCTTTGAGTCATAGGCTGACATTTGACCAATTGTTTTTGGGTAAGATCTTTAATTTAATTCAAGATTTCTTCCCAGACTTCCTCTTCAAACCTAGCTTTCTTTTCTTGTGACTTTTCTGGACAAAATTCCTTCTGTCTAATTAAGAATTTGGCTTCTAAAGTGTTTTCAATATATAAATTTAATACTTCTAATCTTAGAATGATATAACCACCATCCAAAGCTTGAACCATGGCCTTATCTTTTATCTTCTCCTTATAGAAAGATTCTTGAAAATTTGAGAAAGGACTAACCAAAATTTCTTGATTGTTATTAATATCTCCTTGTATAGATTGATACCTCTTAAGATAATTAATAATGGATTCGTATTTCCCAATGAACCTTTTATATTGTGTCATATTTCTAATTCCTCCTTCTTGTTGAATCTTTGTAAGAAATTGAGTAATTGAGGACAGCTTGTATCTTCTTTCAGGTTACAATTCTCCCCATCTTCTTTTCATGTCCAATTTCAATTTCTCCCAATCCCCATTTTCATATCAAGGCATTCTTTCTATATGGTAATTAAAATCTTCATCTTTAGTCCAAAAGGATATTCATCTTTCTGTATCCCTTCCACTTTCTCTTTCAATTTCAGCTATCTTTCCACTCTTTTGATAAATATTTCTACTTCCCTTCCAAAAAACCATAAATTATAATCTTTTGGTCTAAGCTTGACAATGGGTGTATTATTTCTTGGGATTTAATGATGTAATGATATTGCGGCCTGTGCCCTTATAGTAACCATATTTGGTCAATTATTTGGTCTTTGTGAGCCTTAGAGGTAATTTCATATACCCAAAAGACCACAAATGCAAAATTAACATATAAATATAAATAAAATAAAAATCAAAATATAAATATAAAATTATATTCAGAATAAAAAATTTAATTACAATTTGAAAATAAAATCACATTAAATTTTGGAATTATAAAATTACATTTATACTTGAAAAAATTAAGTAAAAATGAAATTTTAACAAAATTGTAAAATAAATAAATAAATTTGGAAAAACGTTAAAGAAAATTTATTATAACTTTTTATCCAATAAATAAACATATAAAAATTATTTCACCATTAGATTCCTCATAAAAAAATCAGGTGGGGTCACCTCTGTGAGCCTTAGAGGTAATTTCATATACCCAAAAGACCACAAATATAAAAAATAACATATTAATATAAATAAAATAAATTTATTTATATTATTAAAATAAAAATCAAAATATAAATATAAAATTATATTAAAAAATAAAAAATTAATTATAATTTAAAAATAAAAATACATTAAATTTTGTAAATATAAAATTACATTTATACTTGAAAAATTTAAGTAAAAATGAAATTTTAACAAAATTGTGAAAAAATAAATAAATTTGGAAAAAAGTTAAATAAAATTTATTATAACTTTTTATCCAATAAATAAACATATAAAATTTATTTCACCATTGGATTCCTCATAAAAAATCAGGTGGGGTCACCTCTGAGTGAAATTCTTGTAACTCAACTCTAAATAAGCTTAAATTAAGTTTTTAGTATTTTCAATACAAAAGTTGAAAATCCTCAAAACTTTAATTGAATTCACACCACATGTGGTGTTAACCATCAATTTTTGTGTTAAAATTGAGGTGTTGTGTTTAGTTTAGAAGTTATGAGGAATTGAAGTATTTTCAATTGAATTCAATTGAAATGTCAAAATGTGCGCGTGTATTACATAAGTGAACTTTGATTTACATATGAGGTGTCAATTATTACTGTATTGTACTGTACAATTGAATTGAATTACATATGTAAATTATAAGTATAATACATGATGAGGAATTAAAGGAAAAATAAATTGGAAAGATTAAATTTGGGGGGGAAAAGGAACTCCAGCTCTAAGGGGGAGCTAGACCCCCAAAATCCTTGCTGACAGGCGTGGGATGTCAAAATTCACGCAAAAGTTCATCACTTTTGGCCTGGAATTGAGTTACAGGGTCTGTGGACTCAATTGATGATGAGGTTTTGATACCAACTGGGGTAGTTTTAGCTGTTGCGAAGAGGGTAAAACTACCCTTAAGATAAAACAATCATAATAAAAACAGTTTTAACTGGTTTCTACGCCTCTGACACACATTCTGACGTGTTTTGAAGGCTCTAGGCCTGGTATTGCTATAGTAATGGCTGATTTAAGGGTCTAAAATGGCTAAAAATGGCTAAAAATGGCTTAAACCAGCCCTTTTTTGTCTAAACCAGGGTTCAATGATGCCATAATTGGCTTTTCTGTTGTCAGACTGTTTTTCACGACTGACAAGAGTAAATTTTACTTTTGGAGCAAGAGAATTGATGGCTATAAAAGAATGTCTTCTTTGCCCCACTTTTCTCTTCATGTTAGAATCTTTTCCTTTTATTAATTAGTTTAAAACTGTTAAACCAATCAATCAAAGATTCCAACCACCACTTTTAAATCATTTTAATCCTTTTAACCACGTGAAAAAATCATTATAATCATTGTTTGTAACTCTTATAATCATTTTTACCCCTGAACCACCCCAAAAGTGAATTAAAGCATCTTTCATCACTGTAAACTTTGTCACTTTGTTTCCAAATTCACTCTGGTCACTTTTGGGCGTGTTTTCTCTTTAATATTCTTTTTAAAGACTTTGTTCTTTAATTAATTGCTTGCAGTTCTTTGCTCAATTAATTCCAATTGAAATTGCTCTTGAATAAATTTCTTTTGTAGCCTTAAAATATCTCTTGTAGAGTATTTTTTGGATAAATTTTTATTGTTGGTAAAACAATAAATTTTTATAATATTATTGCTTTATACTAATAAAGTTATAAACAATAAAATTGGCGTGTTTTCTCTTAAAAATAATATTTCATACTATTTTTAATTGATTTCTACCTTATACAAATTTTGAGGACAGGAAAAGTACTTGATTTTTAATCAAAGTTTCATATCCACACCTTACAACCTCTGAGTGAAATTCTTGTAACTCAACTCTAAATAAGCTTAAATTAAGTTTTTAGTATTTTCAATACAAAAGTTGAAAATACTCAAAAATTCAATTTAATTCACACCACATGTGGTGTTAACCATCAATTTTTGTGTTAAAATTGAGGTGTTGTGTTTAGTTTAGAAGTTATGAGGAATTGAAGTATTTTCAATTGAATTCAATTGAAATGTCAAAATGTGCGTGTGTATTACATAAGTGAACTTTGTTTTAAATATGAGGTATCAATTATTACTGTATTGTACTGTACAGTTTAATTGAATTACATACGTAAATTACAAGTATAATACATGATGAGGAATTAAAGGAAAAATAAATTGGAACGATTAAATTTGGGGGAAAAGGAACTCCAGCTCTAAGGGGGAGCTAGACCCTCAAAATCCTTGCTGACAGGCATGTGGTGTCAAAATTCATTCAAAAGTTCATCACTTTTGGCCTGGAATTGAGCTACAGGGTCTGTGGAATCAATTGATGATGAGGTTTTGATACCAACTGGGGTAGTTTTAGCTGTTGCCAAGAGGGTAAAACTACCCTTAAGATAAAACCATCATAGTAAAAACAGTTTGAACTGGTTTCTACGTCTCTTACACACATTCTGACGTGTTTTTAAGGCTCTAGAGAAGGTATTGCTATAATAATGGCTGATTTAAGGGTCTAAAATGGCTAAAAATGGCTTAAACCATCCCTTTTTGGTCTAAATCAGGGTTCAATGATGCCATAATTAGCTTTTCTGTTGTCAGACTGTTTTTCACGACTGAAAAGAGTAAATTTTACTTTTGGAGTAAGAAAATTGATGGCTATAAAAGAATGTCTTCTTTGCCCCACTTTTCTCTTCATGTTAGAATCTTTTCCTTTTATAATTAGTTTAAACATTGTTAAACCAATGAGTAAAAGATTCCAACCACCTTTTTAAAACATTTTAAACCTTTTAACCACGTGAAAAAATCACTATAATAATTGTTTGTAACTTTTATAATCATTTTTACCCCTGAACCACCCCAAAAGTGAATTAAAGCATATTTCATGACTGTAAACTTTGTCACTTTGTTTCCAAATTCACTCTGGTCACTTTTGGGCATTTTTTCTCTTCAATATTCTTTTTAAAGACTTTGTTCTTTAATTAATTGCTTGCAGTTCTTTTGCTCAATTAATTCCAATTGAAATTGCTCTTGAAGAAATTTCTTTTGTAGCCTTAAATATCTCTTGAAGAATATTTTTGGATAAATTTTGATTGTTGGTAAAACAATAAATCTTTATAATATTATTGTTTTATACTAATAAAGCTATAAACAATAAAATTGGTGTGTTTTCTCTT
Organism: Austropuccinia psidii; assembly: GCA_023105745.1. NCBI lineage: Eukaryota > Fungi > Basidiomycota > Pucciniomycetes > Pucciniales > Sphaerophragmiaceae > Austropuccinia > Austropuccinia psidii. The sequence goes on from JALGQZ010000003.1 coordinate 54,084,588, forward strand.
AAAAATAATACTTCTTACTATTTTTAATTGATTTTTACCTTGTACAAATTTTGAGGACAGGAAAAGTACTTGATTTTTAATCAAAGTTTCATATCCACACCTTACGTTTGGGGGCCCAGCCGTGATATTTTACCTGTGACATATTTTATTTACTCTTTTCAAATCATTTTCCTTATATTGAAAAATTCAAAAACATATAAAAAATAGTTATAATTCAAAAAATCCATAAAAAATAATTTTTTTCATATTATAAGTGAGGCTTATATTTTTATTTCTTTTTTGAAATATCTTTCCTTTTACTTAATTAATTGGTTTTTCATTAATTTTAGTGTCTGACAACGTGGTAAGACAAGAAAACATTGAAACAGCCTCAACAGTCACCAGCATTATTCCTGCCAGTACTATTAATTCAGACTATAATAGTACTGTTATTGTGACTAAAAATAACCAACCTGAACCAATATTTTCTGAATTGATTAACTTGGACATAAGTAATACCCTTCAGAAAGCTAAGAATTTGGCCAATAGTAAGTTTTTTTTGACGTAAAAATACTATTTTAAGCCTTTTTAACCATAATTATGCCTTCAACCATGTCAGGAGCCAGCTATAACCCCTCAAGAAGCTCCCAGAAAGGTAATAGATGTGATTATGGCAGAGGCAAATCAGGTACAGAAAGAAAAGGGTCAGTTGATGACTTCCAAACAACTAAAATGGGTCATTCTGAAGCTGATGATACCATTTTACCTTCAAAAAGAGCTGACACTGCCACAACAAGCCTCTGTGGACATATACAAAGCCAGCCACAGTGCATACAACAATGCACTTCAATTCAAGGAGTACCAGATCCTTGCAGACCTGGGGAAGAATTGCATGAATTCTTACCTAACTGTGAGAAAATTCCTGGGCCATCCCAACACTTGCAAATTGCTCAATGGATGTCATCCATTGATGGAGAAGAAAAACATGATGCTTTTGACACTAGAATGGAGGAAAAGCAACCCTCCACCACCAAAGAAAGTGCCAAACACAGCCCCAGTGGCCAGCAGCAGCAATTCCAACGTGAAAAAGCAGCCTCAAGTTCCAAACAAGGGCAAAGGGAAGGCACCAGCCCCAAAGACTTACAGCCAAGGATACAGAATTCCAAAGATTCAGCAGGATGCCATGGAAAATGTATTTCAGATGGCCAGAACCATTATGGAATTACAGAAGAAGGAGGAAGCCAGATTAAGATTCCAGAAATGATTTCTGATATATTTTATTCCATCTCAGAATTGTATGATGCTATAAATGACGTGAAAAAACATCTTTCGGATAAAAATGAAACCATTTGTAAAAACATTAAAACAAACAACCTGAGTCTGTTCCAAATTAATGAAACACTTATGTGTTTTGAAAAGGTTTTAAGAACAATTAAAATTTAAAATAATGATGATTCTTTTGGCAATAAAATAAATGAACAATTTGCCATTATCAAAGAATTAACATATAAATATTCTGAATTCAATATTGATGACATAATTGAAACAAGAATTAAACAAGCCATAAATATTATCAAAACAGATAACAAAAAAGTCCTTGATGAAATTTCAAATTCATTTACTGAAGTAAAGACATATACCATTGCCTTGAAAAAGTGTTTTGATGCTTCAAAAGAAGGGGTATCAAAATTATCAATGAAATTGAATCAACTCACTGCTGATAATACAAGACAGACAGAGTTATGGCAAGAACTGACACATAAAGAAGACATGTATAAAATTGAAGTAATAAATTTAATACAAGGCTTCCAACATGAATACAGAAGTTCACAAGGTGTAGCAACAGTAAAATAAATGATATTGAACAAATACTGAACACCTTACCAAGAATGTCTACACCTCTGAATCAAAATGAGAGCACAAGAATTACAAATCCACAAGTATTGGATCCTGATAATTCACAGTTAAAAAATGAATTATACACTCTTTTTCATAACTTGGAACCATCAATGGGCCAAGCACTTTTAAAAGAAGTTCCAAAACTTAAAGAATGGCCTCACTTCAGTGGTGAAGGAGAGTATGACAATATGGAATTCATTAGAGGTATTGACATGATCAAAGAAGATTTTGAATTACCAGACAGATTGGTAACAGCAAGATTTAACACCTTGTTTACCAAATAAGCTCACAGATGGTACATCAAAATAAGACAAGCACATGGACACCAGAGTTGGACTTGGTGGAAAACCCAAATCATTAACAAATGGGAAAATGATGCTTGGAGGTTTAAAGTTGAAACAGCCTTTGAATCTGCCAAATTTAATGCTGATAAAGACAAAGCTTTACCATGGTTTTGCAAACAAAAAGACAGATTAACAGCATTATATCCAGACATGTCAGAATTTATGATCCATAGAAAGATTCTGAGACAATGTGGAGGTGACTTAGAGCATGCTGTCAAAAGCAGGACTACTTAACAATCTTCAGAAGAAGATATTATTAATATATCAGAGGAAGTAACCACCAGAACCAAAATTAGTTCTAGTAGGGTGAATCTCAAAACAAGGTTTAATACACCTTGGAAAGATTCTGTGGACAAAAACCCCAAAGAAAATTCTAGTAATATTAAGTATAAATCTGCAGATACAGTCAGAAAGTGCCATATTTGCCAAAGCACCACCCATTTAGCCAATACATGTCCAAAAAGGGGGAAAATCAATGAAATTGACATTGAAAAGGAACCAGATGTTGAAAAAGAAGACATAATTGAAGAGAATTCAGATGATAAGTCATCAATATTTTCTGAATCTTCAAGAGATATAGAAAATATCAATGCCACTTTTGACATCATGGAATCTTATTCCCACTTGCCACAATTGAGCAATGGTCAACTTGATTTATCAAAAGTTCAAGATGCACAACTTATGAAAAAAAAACCAAACAGAGGGAAAGGTTATATAGCTGGTAACTCCTGTATAACAGAAGTGGTGATTGACAACAAGCCCACCAAATGTTTGCTTGACCCAGGAGCCTTCTGCTCTTGTGTTGGAAAATCTTTTCTTAAAACTTGTGTACCAAATTTTGAAGACCAATTGTTACCAATTGATGGTATAAAATTCAACAGTGCAAGTAACCCAATGAAAGCATTAGGAATCTTTGAGACCAATGTCATATTCCCACACATAAATGGGAATTTAAGAATCACAGTTGAATTTGTTGTTATGTAAAATTGCTCTAGTACCCATTTTATATTGGGAAATGACTATTTAATCATGTATGGGATAGATTTACATAATAACAAAGACAGATACTTTACTATTGGAGACAATAAGCACCAAAAATCTGCCTTTTTACCATTTAAAAGACAAATTACAGTAAACAAAGTATCACCAGTCAGCTTAGAGTTAGAGAAATTCAAGTCTGAACAGTTCAATTAGGCTGAAATAAGCCTTCATCTGACTTATAAACAAGAAAATGAACTTTCTTCCCTTTTGTATGACCACAGAGGAGCATTTTCTTCAGACAAAGAACCTCTAGGAGAGATTATTGGTCATGAAGTTGATATCATTCTTAACATTGAGAGACCTTATCCACCACTCTTAAGAAGACCTGCATATCCAGCAAGTCCAAAATCAAGAGAAGCTCTAGAAATTCATATCAAAGAACTTCTGGACCTTGGTGTAATAAGAAAAGTAGGCCACAATGAAGAAGTAGAAATAACTACACCAGTCATAGTGGCATGGCATAATGGAAAATGCAGAATTGTTGGGGACTTTAGAGCTCTGAATACTTACACTGTTCCAGACAGATACCCAATACCAAAAATCCAAATTGCCCTTACTCAAATATCTCAAGCAGTGTATATAACCAGTATGGATGCCCTTAAAGGATTCCATCAAAATGTGGTGACACCAAGAGCAAGAAAATACTTGAGAATTATTGTTCATTGTGGAGTGTATGAATACTTGAGGATGCCCTTTGATATCAAAAATGCACCTTCACACTTCCAAAGAATGATGAAAGAAATCTTCCCTGAAGAGCTCTCAGAGGGATGGTTGATCATTTACATTGATGACATTATTGTCTGTTCCAAGAATTGGGAAGAGCACATGTACAGATTGTCCAGAGTTTTGACAAAAAGTCAATCAGTAAACATGAAAATCTCCTTGAAGAAATGTCATTTTGGATTTAAAGAACTTAAAGCACTAGGACAGGTTGTATCTGGTTTGTCCCTCGGAATTGATGAAAACAAAGTTGCAGCAGTATTGCTAAAACCCATGCCTCAGAATAAGAAGGAAATTCAGTCATTCTTAGGTTTTTCAGGATATCACAGGCAACAAATTGAAGATTTTGCATCCATAGCAAGACCACTTTATAAATTGTGTGACAAAGACACAGTATTTGAAATGACTGTTGACAGAGTAAAAGCTTTTGTGTCTCTAAGAGAAGCCTTGACCACTGCTCCACTCTTACTGATGCCAGTTTTTAAATTGCCTTTTAAACTGTATATTGATGCATCAGGGGATGAACTGGGTGCTGCACTTCACCAAGTTCAAATCATAAATGATAAACCTTTAGAAGGACCCATATGTTTCATATCCAGGCAAATCAAACCAGCTGAAGCCAGATATGGAGCAAGTCAAATGGAATGTCTATGTCTTGTCTGGGCCTTAGAAAAATTAAACTACTTCTTGGAGGGATGTGTTTTTGAGGTGATAATAGATTGTACAGCTGTCAAATCACTTTTAAACATGAAAACACCCAACAGACATATGCTCAGATGGAAAATAGCCATACAAGAATACAGAGGAAATATGACTATTGTTCATAAGGATGGGAACATTCATAAGAATGCAGATGGACTAAGAAGATGGCCATTACCAAATAATATTGATAATCCTGCTTATGTGCCAGAAGAAGCTTCACCACAAATTCCAATAGAAGGAATAAGTGTTACAGACTTGAAAACCACCTTCTTTGAGGAAGTCAGACGTAGTTAAACTCAAGATAAGAATTGTAGCATCTTATGCCAATTACTTAACAAAGACTGTAAAGATAACTCTCTAATAAATTCCTTGGATGAAGTTTGGAGAAAATCTTATGATGAAGGAAGATTTCACCTACTGGATGGTATAATTTACCACAGAACCAAGCACATATGTGTCATGACAGTTGTAGACAGGTCATTAATCAATCTTGTACTGAAAGAATGACATGATAGCCCCTTTTCAGGACATCTGTCTGAAGACAGAACAAGAGAGAAAGTAAAGACCTGCATATGGTGGCCAATGTGGCAGAAAGATGTTGGAGAGTATTGCAAAACCTGTGACAGATGCCAAAAGGCAAATGAATCCACTGGCAAGAGACTTGGAAATATGATAAAAATACAAGAACCAAGCAGACCTTGGGAAATTGTCCATATGGATTGGGTAGCTGGCCTACCACCAGGAGGTGACAGAAGCTATAATGCTTGCCTAGTAATTGTGGACAGATTCAGTAAAACTAAAATCTTTTTACCATGTCACAAAGATGATACAGCCATGGATACAGCTCTTCTGATATGGAATAGAGTAGTGTCATGGACTGGAATATTTACAACTATCATTAGTGATAGGGATCCCAGATTCACTTCAGGACTATGGACAAATCTTCACCAATTATTTGGCACTAAACTGTCTTTCTCTACAGACTACCACCCACAAGCTGATGGCCTGGCTGAAAGGATGATCCAAACCTTGGAGGACATGGTGAGAAGATTTTGTGCATATGGCCTTGAACTCAAAGATTGTGATGGATTTACCCATGATTGGTGTACTCTGTTGCCAGCACTCGAATTAGCATATAAAACATCAATCCTTGCCAGTACCAATCAGACTCCTGCTATTCTAGAAAAAGGATGGAACCCCAAGTTACCCCAAGATTCCTTGAGTAAAGATTTAATTGAAATACATCCCACAGCTTATAGCTTCAAAGGAATGCTAGACAAAGCTAGAAAGAATGCAGTAAGGTGCATGGAGGACTCTTTTGCATATGCTAAAGACAAATGGGATAAATCACATGCAACTCCAGATTTCAAAGTGGGGGACCTAGTTCTTGTATCCACAACTAACTTCAATAATATAAAAGGATGTAAAAAGTTGAAAGACTCCTTTGCGGGACCTTTTGTGATTAAGGCCCTCCATGGAGAAAATGCTGTTGAAGTAGAGTTATCTGAAGAACTTAGCAATAGGCATCCTACATTTCCAGTGAGCTTGATAAAGCCATATAAATCTAGTGATGCTGAGAAATTTCCCTTGAGGAATAAGATTCCCCAAGTTATACCTCCTATTGAATCATCTGGTACTAAGAAAATTACAAAAGTTCTTAAAGAAAGAAAATTAAGAACCAAGAAAGTAAGGGAATACCTTGTTAGGTACAGTGACCCAACTTGTGAAGATGAATGGTTAGAAGAAAAAGATATACCAGAAGCTACCAAACTCCTCAGGAGATTCAGACACACTAGAAATACCAATATTACAAAGTAATATTTTTTTTTAGGGGGAGGGAACGTGAGCCTTAGAGGTAATTTCATATACCCAAAGACCACAAATACAAAATCAACATATAAATATAAATAAAATAAATTTATTCATATTATTAAAATAAAAATCAAAACATAAATATAAAACTATATTCAAAATAAAAAATTTAATTACAATTTCAAAATAAAATTACATTAAATTTTCAAATTATAAAAGTACATCTATACTTGAAAAAATTAAGTAAAAATGAAATTTTAACAAAATTGTAAAAAAAATAAATAAATTTGGAAAAAAGTTAAATAAAATTTATTATAACTTTTTATCCAATAAATAAACATATAAAAATTATTTCACCATTAGATTCCTCATAAAAAATCAGGTGGGGTCACCTCTGAGTGAAATTCTTGTAACTCAACTCTAAATAAGCCTAAATTAAGTTTTTAGTATTTTCAATACAAAAGTTGAAAATAATCAGAACTTTAATTTAAGTCACAGCACATGTGGTGTTAACCATCAATTTTTGTGTTAAAATTGAGGTGTTGTGTTTAGTTTAGAAGTTATGAGGAATTGAAGTATTTTCAATTGAATTCAATTGAAATGTCAAAATGTGCACGTGTATTACATAAGTGAGCTTTGATTTACATATGAGGTATCAATTATTACTGTATTGTACTGTACAATTAAATTGAATTACATATGTAAATTATAAGTATAATACATGATGAGGAATTAAAGGAAAAATAAATTGGAAAGATTAAATTTGGGGGGGAAAAGGAACTCCAGCTCTAAGGGGGAGCTAGACCCCCAAAATCCTTGCTGAAAGGCGTGGGATTTCAAAATTCATGCAAAAGTTCATCACTTTTGGCCTGGAATTGAGTTACAGGGTCTGTGGACTCAATTGATGATGAGGGTTTGATACCAACTGGGGTAGTTTTAGCTATTGCCAAGAGGGTAAAACTACCCTTAAGATAAAACCATCATAGTAAAAACAGTCTTAACTGGTTTGTACGTCTCTTACACACATTCTGACGTGTTTTGAAGGCTCTAGACCAGGTATTGCTATAGTAATGGCTGATTTAAAGGTCTAAAATGGCTAAAAATGGCTTGAACCATCCCTTTTTGGTCTAAATCAGGGTTCAATGATGCCATAATTAGCTTTTCTGTTGTCAGACTGTTCTTCACGACTGAAAAGAGTAAATTTTACTTTTGGAGTAAGAAAATTGATGGCTATAAAAAATGTCTTCTTTGCCCCACTTTTCTCTTCATGTTAGAATCTTTTTCTTTTATAATTAGTTTAAACATTGTTAAACCAATCAATAAAAGATTCCAACCACATTTTTAAATCATTTTAAACCTTTTAACCACGTGAAAAAATCATTATAATAATTGTTTGTAACTTTTATAATCATTTTTACCCCTGAACCACCCCAAAAGTGAATTAAAGCATCTTTCATGACTGTAAACTTTGTCACTTTGTTTCCAAATTCACTCTGGTCACTTTTGGGCGTTTTTTCTCTTTAATATTCTTTTTAAAGACTTTGTTCTTTAATTAATTGCTTGCAGTTCTTTGCTCAATTAATTCCAATTGAAATTTCTCTTGAAGAAATTTCTTTTGTAGCCTTAAATATCTCTTGAAGAATATTTTTGGATAAATTTTGATTGTTGGTAAAACAATAAATCTTTATAATATTATTGTTTTATACTAATAAATCTATAAACAATAAAATTGGCGTGTTTTCTTTTAAAAATAATATTTCTTACTATTTTTAATTGATTTTTACCTTATACAAATTTTGAGGACAGGAAAAGTACTTGATTTTTAATCAAAGTTTCATATCCACACCTTACAGTCTTCCTTACTAGATGATCTTGATTGGGCCATGGGACTTGAAAATGGTGATGGTGACCCTTGTTGTCTAAAGATTCTTGGAATGGTCATAGTTTCTTTCATTGGGCTATTTTCTGAAGTAAAGCTTAAGTAATTTATTTTTCCTTCTTTCTTCAGAAGCTAAATTGATTCTTGCTGACTTTCCAACATTTTTTGATGAAGTTTTTCTGCTGCTGACATATATTCCTATCCTTGCATGGTCTCTTCATTCATATTTTCTTCTGTGGGTTTATCAGGAATATGTAGTATCTTTTATGATGATTCTGAATCGTGAACCTTTTAGATATGAACAAATACCCAAAAAAGGTCACAAGAAATATTTAAAATAATTATACATGAAAAAGAATTACCTTAAGGCTACAAAAATACCATGAATTGGCATAAGAATCGGCTTAACTTAAAGCCCAATGAATAAAAATTTGAAATAAATTGCACCATTGGATTCCCCATGGTAAGATACACATATATCATTTTTATGGCATATCTGTAAAGTCAATATTTAATACGTTATAAGTAATAATACCTTATAAAAACCACAAATCCCTATTTATTTCAAAGACCAATGAAACAAAATGTGAAATAAATGGTACCATTGGATTCTCCATAAAATTCCACATATAAAACAATTGAGAAGCTAAGCTCCAAAGTCAATACTTAAAGAATTGACCTGAATATATGCACGTTTTTGGTCAATGCATATATTCAAGGATTTTAGACAATATCTTTTGAAATATGCATGATAGAGTGATTAACCAAAAATAAAGTCATCACGTAACTACTGTAGGAATACAGAAATGAAGCTTATTTCATAAGCTATAAACAAGGTTAAAACCTGTAAGGGATTATTGATTAAAACCAACAGAGCTGTTGACCACTTTGTTGTGAAAGTGGTCCAAACTTAAAAAAAAAGTAGACTGTTGGATTCTACTAATTCATTCGTGAAGAATGATGTATTTTTTATTATAATATTCAAGGTATAACCCCTTGAAATCATGGTTTGAAGTTTAAAATATTAAATTTCAACAGAAAAGATGAGTTACAAGAAAAATCATCAAAAATAGAGTTTGGATGATGTAATGAAATTCTCTTGGACAAATAATAAGGTTATGCCAAGATATTATAATTCACTTTCTGAATTTCTTTAGCGTGTAGATCCTAAAGGTTATTAAGGATCAAAGTTTGAACTTAATTTTATCATTTGTGATCACTCACTGTAACCTTAAATTAAGTTTAACAGTCATATGAGTGATAGAATTGGTGAATAATGTTAGTTTATGATTAAAACTAATAAAATCCACGATTTCTGGGGTTCTGCCAAGCCTTTGACGTCATCAAACCTAGAGTTATAGTGATAACTCTAAATAATGGCGTAATAATGATGTGATATGGTTTGATCATGATGTAATCATCACCAAACCTTAAGATATTGATCAATTCCGGTGGATATTATCATTAAACGTCTACTAGAAGCCTGTTGGACTCTAGGAGGGAGGTATTTACTATAAATAGAGCTATTTTTACTCTGTTTTCCCCTCAGACACATCAAAAACATTAAATCAATAAAATTAAAAAGGTAATATCTTTATTCTTTATAAATGAAACTTTTATATTATTAAAGACCAAAGATAATATTATTATAATCATCAATTTTGATGTGATTAAATCATTTGTTTAATTGTTTTTGTTGAAAATCTCTCTAAAATCTCATTCCCATGTAAAAATCAAGAATAGTTGTAATTTTCTCGATTTTTTATTGTAAATACAATTTAGATAGGGTGTATTTAAATTTTTTGGCATAAAATATCTCAAAATTATTATATTAAGTATTGAAAGTAGGTTATTTTCTCTTATTATAATAATTTTCTCTTTATTATTACTTTAATAATTCTTTAATTAATATAAATAGTATTTATATTAATTTATAACTTTAATATTGGTAATATTATTCTTATTGATTGTTTTTTATTAAGAAAAAATGTTTTTTGCGCCTTTACTGTTTGTTTGTAACAATAATAAAGTGCCATTAAATATACTAATTATTTCATATTAATATATCTATTTTATTATATTATATTTTATAATATAAATAATATTATTATATTTATTTAATAATATACTTATTTTTACGCCATAATTATAATAATTCTTTATTATTATAATCATTTATTTCATTTATAAGGACATTCATAGTAAAATAAGTAAAATATTAGTAATTTTTACTTATTGTTTCATAGTCAAACCTTACATTTGGGGGCCTGGCCATGATATTTACTCTAAAAGACCTTTAAAATGATTATAATTGGGCTTATCCAATGATAAATTATACTTATAATCATAAAATTATATAATAATCTTGTATTTATTGATTTTAAAAGCTATTGAGGCATTTGGAAAGCAATTGTACTGTCTTACACGTGGTTTTTCACATCCTTAGACTTGCAAAAACTTTCTTTGAGTGACTCTAGTGATTAGAAAACATATTTTATAGATTATAAATAATTTTATATTATAAATTAATTTTATAAAAAGAATCATATTGATTTTATTTTATTCTTTAAAAATAAAAACATAAAAAATAATAAAAATATTAAAAACCAATAAAAAAGTTATTTTATTCATTTTAATTTCATCTCTTTAAATATTTTCATTTTTTTAATAAAAAAACAGATATAAAAGCAATTTGTACGTGGAAAATTGCCATATCTTACCAAAAATAACACTTTTATATAAAAGACTTATATTTATTTATCTTCTTTAGTATTTGAAGACAATCCAACAGAGGACAACCAAACCACTGTTGACAGATTGGTGGAAGAAAATTGCCAAAGTTCTCCAACACCAATAATCACTAAGAAAAAGAAAGCCAAGAAGTTGGACTTTCCAGGGCTCTGAAGGGGAGGACCTCATTTATAAAATTGCCATAAGAAGAATTCCTATTCTGAAATCCTCCTATTTCTTATTTTTCTTATAATATGACTACCAGAAGAGGCTCCCAATACTCCATCCAATTGGATGGAGCTGGACTCAGAGGTAAAGTTGATTCCTCAAAAGGGAAAAGGAAGGGAAATATCCCCAGTGGAACAGAATCCACACAAGGAAGTGCCTTATCCCAAAGGCAAGTCCCAGAAATGCCCATGATATCTGAACCTGAATTGGAACTAAGTATGAGTGACTCAAACAGGTACAAATCACAATCAGAAGGCTCAAATAGACATTTACATGAGCCAGTACAAACAGTACTACACAGTGTAAAAGGAAAATGACTGGGAAAGGTTGCCACAAATACACCAAGGAATGATGAACTCCTGGCACATCCTCAAAAGATTTCTCAAAGAGGAGGAAATAGTGAGATACTCCAATGGATGAAATACACTATCATCCAAACCTCAAATCAAAAAGATCAAGGAGTACCATGCCAAAAAGAAGGAGGCAACCAAGGAAGAAGCCTGTTAGCCTGGGGCCTCTAACGTGGCTTCCGGTCTAATTATTAGTAATTTTAATAAACTAAGTAGGTAGTGGAATACTATTATTATAAGTAATAGGTGCGTCACTCTTGTTTATAACAGAGTACTGTCAGTATTTAAGCTTCAACAGTACTATAGCTGGGTAAAGTGAATTGAATCACTTTTAAAAGTGAGAGCGCTAATTTCCCAAATTAAAAGTAAGTAATTTTAATTTGAAAAAAGTATATTGATAAGAGCTCTGAGGAATCATTCTCAAGAAGAATGTTCCTCTTTAAATGCTGTAAGTACAAAATCAAAATGAAACACAAATAGGCTAATACACTTTTTATCATAAAGGGTATTGTTATAGTAACAATATATGTAACCAAGCATATGCTGTTGTTATAGAAGCAAAGTTACTATATCAACAAGGTAAAATGTTGTTATAGAAACAATACTGAAGATCTGACTTGGTAACAGGATTATTATAGCAACAGATCTTGAATGAGTGACTTGTAAACAAAAATGGAAGAAAAACCAAATTAAAAGTGAATTTACACAGATGAATTGAAATAATTCAAAGAAAATTTAATGAAAATTTAATGAAAGTGTTTGGAGCTTGTGTAGCATGTAACTCTTTTCATGCTTGCAGGCTCACAAAGCCCCAGTAGCTTCTACCAGCAAGCCCCAAGTCAACCCACTTCCCCAAGAAGGGAAGAAGAACAAGAAAAAGAATTGGAGAAAACCATACTCCCCAAGCTACAGGATCCCCAAAATCCAAAAAGATGCCATGGACAATGTATTCAACATGGCCAGAACTTTGATGGAATTCAAAGACAAAGAGGAGCAAAGAATGAGACAACCCCATTTCCCATATAAAGAACCTTGTCTCCTGATGTTGTAAATAATTTAACAGAGCTTAAAAATAGTATTTTACCTCTTAAAGACATCAAAAATAGTTTATTATCTTTCCAAGAAATAAATAATAGCTTATCATCTTTAATAAAGCTTGTTGTGCAAAATAAAAAAGAAATTGATAACCTAAGGTTTATGATTGAAAATAAAAAACTAAAAGTATTAATTGATAATACTCAGAAATCAATACAAGGACAAAAGGAGTTGTACAAATACATAAGTGATATCAAGAAAAAAACTTTGACAATCAATTATGACGTGAGCATTGATAATCTTACAGAAAAATTAAACAACTTAAGCATTTCTGTAGAGATATTTGAAGAAAAGACTTCATCACACCAATAATTACTTTTGGACCATGTGGAAAAGAGTGATGAAGCAAGAATGAATCTGAAAGATGACATTCAAAGCTAAATAAGACTTATTACTGAGAAAATTGATGAAATAAACGAGGCTAACTTAAATATGACAAAGTTATCAACCTCATTTTATCACATAAAAGTTCCTGTTTAACCAAAGGAGGAAAAAACAAATCCATTCATAACAGACTTGAGTCATCAAGACAATAACCAAGACTGAAAGAAGGAAGCACCTCAACTAAAAGAATGGCCAACATTCCAGGGAAGGTGAATATGACCATATGTCATTTATTAAAATAATTGAAATGTTACAAGAAGATTATGCCATACCAGATGAATTAATCACTGCAAGATTACACTCATTGTTTGAGAAATCTGCAAAAAGATGGTACTATGGCATAAGGCAAACAAATAGCAAAAATACCTGGTCTTGGTGGAAACAAGAGATAATCACCAAGTGGGCTAATGATGCCTGGAGGTACAAAATAGAAAATGCATTTGAAAATTCTTTCTTTGACCCAGACAAAGACAAAACTTTAACTTGGTTCTTAAAACAAGTTGAAAGACTTAATGCATTGTACCCAGAAATTTCACAAAAAATGGTGCACATGAAAATACTCAAGAAATGTGGAGGAGAGCTAGAACATGCCCTAAGAAGCAGGTGTATAGAACCATGCTCCAAAGAAGAGTATATCAATGCACTAGAAGACATAGTGAGAAGAACAAAAATTGGCAGGACTTGGAAGAAATTGGACATTGAGAGTCCAAATAAACCATTTATCAAAAAATATAAATCAAAAAAATCTTTCAAACCCAATACATCCAACAATAATGAGCAAAGAAAATGCCATAAATGTGGAGGTATTGGACATTTAGCCAATAATTGCCTTAGAAATGCAAAGATTAATGAAATTGTGGAAACAGAAAACCACAATGACAAAGAGGAGGAATCTGACTCTGAAAAAGAAACAGAAGAATCAGAAAGCTCTGAAAGTGATGAAATCAACATAATTAATGCACAAATTAATAATATTGATAGAATTTATGAAGTACTGGATGTTAACTCAAACTTACCACAAGTTGGGACATCTGACACAAAACTGACAAATATACAAGATTCCAAAATGTATAGAACCAAACCTGCAAGAGGAATGGGATTTACAGCTGGAAAATCAAGTATAAGTATGGTTAAGGTTGATAACCAAGAAGGAAAAGTTAACTTAGATACAGGAGCATATTGCACCTGTGTTGGTAAAGGTTATTTAAAAACCATTGTCCAAGACTGGCAAGAAAAACTTATGCCAATACAAGGTGTCAAATTTAGTAGGCAAGTGAGAGCACGAAGCCCCTTGGAATAATTGATTTAACACTAATTTTTCCTCATCCCTCACAATGTGTCAGAACTAAAGTAGAGTTTGTAGTAATGGAAAATGGTACTAGTAATCACTTCATACTTGGAAATGATTACTTACCAATTTATGGTATAGATATCTCTAACCAAAAGGATAGATATCTTACCATAAGAGACAACAAAAGACAAAAGTTTTGCTTCTTAAATAACAAAAAACAAATCACAGTTATTAAGAATGAAGAAAAAATTCCAGAAAAGGAACTTTTTATATCTGAACAACTAAAAGAGGCAGAATTCAATCAAGAATTAACAGAAAAAATGAAAGAAAAATTGATTAACCTCTTATTTAAGTACAAAAATGCCTTTGCAACTGACAAAAAACCACTAGGTGCCATAATTGGGCATGAAGTGGATATAATTCTTAATGTGGAAAAAACCTTACCCACTTTTACTAAGGAGGCCTGCTTACCCAGCTAGTCCAAGGGCTAGAGAAGCCCTAGAGGTACACATTAAAGAATTAATGGACCTTGGAGTATTAAGAAATGTAGGACATAATGAACAGGTAGAAGTCACTACACCTGTCATTATAACTTGGCACAATGGAAAATTAAGGATGGTAGGGGACTTCAGAGCCCTGAACACCTATACCATTCCAGACAGGTATCCAATACCCAGAGCCCAAGAGACATTGACACAATTGTCACAAGCTAAGCTCATTACAGCCATCAATGCCTTAAAGGGTTTTCATCAAAATGTCTTAACAGACAATGCCAAAAAACTACTGAGGATAATAGTTCACTGTGGAATTTTTGAATACTTAAGAATGCCATTTGGCATAAAAAATGCACCTTTCCATTATCAAAGAATTATGAATACCATATTTCCTGAAGAATTATCAGAAGGATAGTTAACTATCTATATTGATGATATCATAGTTTGCTCAGAAACTTGAGAAAATAACCTTACAGGACTAGAAAGGGTACTACAAAAAATAGTCCAAGTGAATATGAAAGTTTTCTTGAAAAAGTGTCATTTTGCATACAGTGAATTAAAAGCACTAGGACATGTTGTATCTGGACTTAGTCTAGGCATAGACAAGAATAAAGTAGCAGCAGTACTACTTAAGCCAATGCCTCAAACCAAAAAAGAAATGCAATCATTTCTAGGACTTTCTGGTTACTATAGACAGCATATAAAGGACTTTACAAAAATTGCTAAATCCTTGTACAAGCTATGTGACCAACAAACAGTCTATGAAATGACAGAAGAAAGAGTCAAAGCATATGAAGAATTGTAAAATTCCTTAGCAAATGCCCCATTTCTTCTAATGCCAGATTGGAAACTACCCTTCAAACCTTACATTGATGCTTGTGGAGAAAGACTGAGTGCTGCACTACACCAGACACAAATTACCAATTATAAAGCAGTGGAAGGACCAATTTGTTATATTTCAAGACAGATAAAGCCAACAGAAGCAAGATATGGAGCAAGCCAAATAGAATGCCTCTGCTTAGTGTGGGCTTTAGAAAATATACATTATTACTTGGATGGAACAGTACCTAATGTGATTACAAACTGTAATGCTGTAAAATCTCTAATAAATATGAAAACTCCAAATAGACATATGTTAAGATGGAAAATTGCTATCCAAGAATATAGAGGAAATATGACTATTGTTCATAAATCTGGTAATATTCATAAAAATGTAGATGGTCTTAGCAGATGGGCTATAGCAAATACCCCTGACAATCCAGCATGGGTACCACAGAAAGAACACCATATAGAAGGAATATGTGTTACAGACATTTACACAGAATTCTTTAACAAAGTTAAAGAAAGCTATAAGATAGACAAAAATTGCCATATCTCAAGCCAACTTTAAATGAAATACTTCAAAGACCCATCACTTTCATCAAAACTAGATGAAACATGGAAAAAGGCATATGATGAAGGAAGATTCCACCTCCTTGATGGAATCCTTTACCATAGAACAAAACACACACGTGTCATGGCCTTAACAGATAGAACCCTGATAAAAACTATTCTACATGAGTGTCATGATAGTGTTGCAGCTGGACACCTTTCAGAAGACAGAACACTAGAGAGGGTGAAAACCTGCTCTTGGTGGCCAAATTGGAAGAAAGATGTTATAGAATACTGTCAAACCTGTGACAGATGTCAAAACGCCAACAGAGCCACAGGAAAGAAATTTGGAATGATGATCCAAATCCAAGAACCAAAATCCCCTTGGGAAATAGTTCATATGGATTGGGTAACAGCATTACCTCCAGGAGGAGATAGAAGCTATAATGCATGCCTAGTATTGGTTGACAGGTATAGCAAAACTCCCATGTTCCTACCATGTCATAAAGATGACACAGCTATGGAAACAGCCATAATGATATGGAATAAAGCTATTAGCCATACAGGCTTATTCCAGAATATTATGAGTGATAGAGACCCAAAGTTCACTTCAGCATTATGGACAAATCTCCATAACTTGTTTGGGACAAAGTTATCATTCTCAACAGCTTAAGATCCTCAAACTGATGGTTTATCAGAAAGAATGATACAGAATTTAGAGGACATGATCAGAAGATTCTGTGCTTATGGGCTAGAATTCAAAGATTCTGATGGTTTTACCCATGATTGGTGTACACTAATACCAGCTCTTGAACTGGCATATAAAACATCAATCCATTCTTCTACTGGCAAAACACCATCAATGCTAGAAAAAGGTTGGGAACCAAGACTTCCTTATGATACCTTCAAAAAGGACTTAGTGGATATACATCCAACAGCAAGCAGTTTTAAGATAATTTTTGACAAGGCAAGACACCATGCAAACAGATGTATGCAAGATTCTTTCAAATATGCAAAAGAAAGATGGGATAAAAGTCATAAGCCACCTGATTTCAAAATAGGAGACTTGGTCCTAGTTTCAACCCTTAATTTGAATAATATAAAAGGCCCAAAGAAATTAAAAGATTCCTTTGCAGGACCATTTATGATAAAAGCACTTCATGGACCCAATGCTGTGCAATTAGAACTCACAGGTGAACTGATGAACAAACACCCAACTTTCCCTGTAATTCTGATAAAACCTTACAGCTCAAGTGACAAGGAGCTATTTCCACTAAGAAATAAACCCCCACTTGAAATTCCCCCCTTGGAAGAAGGAGAGGAAAAGAAAATAGTAAAATTCCTTAAAGAAAGAAGGACAAGAAACAAAAAAGAAAGAGAATACCTTGTAAGGTATAGAAATTCAACTCAAGAAGATGAATGGCTACTTGAGAAACATATTAAAAATGCTGATAAACTACTAAGAGGGTTCAGACATGAAAGAAAACCTGAAAAATAGAAAAGCTAAGCATTATTGAGCTTCAAGACTAACAAAGTCTATTGAAGAGGTAGGACAGTGGATGATACCCTAATTACACATATCAGATTGTGGTACAATCTTCTTTTTGGTGGTAGGGAATGTGAAACTTTGAGATATGACCACATACCCAAAAAAGGTCACAAGAAATATTTAAAATACTTATACATTAAAAATAATTACCTTAAAGCTACAAAAATACCATAAATTGGCATAAAACTTGGTTTAACTTAAAAACCAATAAATAAACACATGAAAGAAATTATAACATTGCATTCCCCATGGTAAGATACACATATATCATTTTTATGGCATATCTGTAAAGTCAATCTTTAATAAGTTATAAGTAATAATACCTTACAAAAACCACAAGTCCCTATTTATTTAAAAGCCCAATGAAACAACATGTAAAATGAATGGTACAATTGGAATCTCCATAAAGCTCCACATATAAAACAATTAAGAAGCTAAGCTCCAAAGTCAATACTTAAAGAAATAACCTGAATATATGCACTTTTTTGGTCAATGCATATATTCAAGGATTTTAGACAATATCTTTTGAAATATGCATGATAGAGTGATTAACCAAAAATAAAGTAATCACGTAATTAATGTAGGAATACAGAAATGAAGCTTATTTCACAAGCTATCACCAAGATTAAAGCCTGTAAGGGATTATTGATTAAAATCAACAGAGCTGTTGACCACTTTGTTGAGAAAGTGGTCCAAACTTGAAAAAAAGTCAACAGTTGGATTCTAGTAGTTCATTCGTGAAGAATGAGGTATTTTTTATTATAATATTTAAGGTATAACCCCTTTAAATCATGGTTTGAAGTTTAAAATATTAAATTTCGACAGAAAGGATGAGTTACAAGAAAAATCATCAAAAATAGAGTTTTGATGATGTAATGAAATGCTCTTGGCAGAATAACAAAATTATGCCAAGCTGTTAGAATTCACTCTCTGAATTGCTGTAGCGTGTAGATCCTAAAGGCTATTAAGGATCAAAGTTTGAATTTAATTTGATCATTTGTGATCACTCACTGTAACCTTAAATTAAGTTTAACAGTCATATGGGTGATAAAATTGGTGAATACTGTTAGTTTATGACTAAAACTAATAAAATCCACGAATTTTGGGGTTCTGCCAAGCCTTTGACATCATCAAAATTAGAGTTATAGTGATAACTCTAAATAATGGTGTAATAATGATGTAATATGGCTTGATCATGATGTAATAATCACCAAACCTTAAAGTATTGATCAATTCCAGTGGATATGATCAGTACACGTCTACTAGAAGCCTGGTGGACTCTAGGAGGGAAGTATTTACTATAAATAGAGCTATTTTTACTCTGTTTCCCCCTCAGACACATCAAAAACATTAAATCAATAAAATTAAAAAGGTAATATCTTGTTTCTTTATATATAAAACTTTTATATTCTTAAAGACCAAAGATCATCTTATTATAATCATCAATTTTGACCTGATTAAATCATTTGTTTAATTGTTTTTGTTAAAAATCTCTCTAAAATCTCATTCCCACGTAAAAATCAAGAATAGTTGTAATTTTCTCTATTTTTTATTGTAAATACAATTTGGATAAGTTGTATTTACATTTTTGGCGTAAAATATGTCAAAATTATTATATTAAGTGTTAAAATTAGGTTATTTTCTCTTATTATAATAATTTTTTTCTTTATTATTACTTTAATAATTCTTTAATTAATATAAATAGTATTCATACTAATTTATAGCTTTAATATTGGTAATATTATTGTTATTAATTGTTTTAATTAATAAAAAACAATTTTTTACACCTTTATTGTTTGTTTGTAACAATAATAACAGAATGTTTTTATTTTTTAGTCTGGAGTCCTCACTCTTTCCATAGCACTACCTTCTTTTTCAGTTCTCTACAAAGCTTTATTTTCTTATTGAGTTGCTTGGGATTTTTGCCTTATTTATTAATTTATTTTATTATTCTTTTTTGCTTTTTTATATATTTTTTATTTAGTATTATTCTTCTTATTATCACCTATTTGTAAGATTGAAGCTGAGCCTGATAATATTTAATACAACAGTGTCTTTTAAACTATCATGAGAGGGGGAACTCTTTTCCATGATGATGGAATTATGGTATCAGATAGAGATTTTTGAAGAGGCTTGAAAGACTCACCCTAGATCTGGTGATCACTGAGGGAACTGATATTCAACTCAGAAGGGATATAATATGAATCAAATAAGGGAATTTCTGCAGAACCACTAGATGGATGTTGTTTTTGAGGGGGATCATTTGTAAGTAATTTTTTCAGGTGGAAGTAGTGAAAGTGACTCATCTATTATTATTGCAGCATCTATTATCAGGGAGTGGGGTCCTCTCAATGTGATTTGATCAAGAGAGCTGTTGAAGGTCATTGCTTCTGAGTCTGAACTGTTGGTGTCAATGGCTTCCCTGTGGGACCTGATGAATATTTTTGATTTGGCCTCTGGAATACACAATTTGAAGGTTTTATAATCCTTCAAAACTCCAAGGATTAAGTTATGCATTATGTAAAAATTATGAATTCTGTTTTTATTTCAATAGGGAAGCTCCCCCCAACTTGAATATTTCACTCCATACTCAGAGAAAACTGGTTGACACTCTTTTGGGGTTTCCTGAAGTAATTTTGCAATAGTTAATTTTTGAATTTGGTATAAGAATGTGTATCAAAATTGGGTACCAATTTCTTCAATTGGAGACTTGTGAAGAGAGCCAAAATTACAAAAGCGGTTACCTGAGTGAGGATTAAATCCAGTAAGACAGCCACATTTGAAATTGTAAGCCTGTGAGATATGTAGGACATACCTAAAATGCCACAAAAAACTTTTATACAGTTGACTTAGTCTTCAACAGACTTATAAACTCAATTGAAAACAAAAAATAAGTATGAATGTTTTTGGACAAGCAAAGTTATAAATATTATGTCATTTTTGGATTCCACACCAAAAATAAACTATTGTAAAGCCATAGGGTGTTATACCCAAAAATGGATATTTTTTATGTTATTAGAAGATTTAAGAATGTCACAGTAAATTTGCAAATTTGTTAAAGAATTTCATGGTTGTTATATTAAGTTAAATAAGCTTAAATGTAAAGCTTCATAAATCTTATGCAAGCTTACCAAAATCTTTGTTAAAATTGAGGTGTTGTGTATATTTACTGAATTGGATAAGGATTTTCCATACAGAATGTAAATCCTGTGTGAGCTCAATTAAAAAGGATTTAAGGCCATAATATGGCTACAAATAAATAAAAGGGAAAGCTCCAAGCCGCAAGGTGGGACAGAGGAAAGAGACCAAATAGAGCTGGGGTACCCAGCTTTTGGGATCTGCAAGGACTCAGTTCAGGTTTTCCACCTGTATTGGAGAATTTTCAAACTTATTTGAGCTTTAAGATTAGACTTTGATAAAACATTAAAGTTTAAACTGGTTTTATCCTAATTTGAACAGGAATTACAAACTGAAAAGGTATAAATCCCAATATGAAAGCTTGTAATAAAGGTCTTAGGAGCTGTCAATGCTTAAAGCTTTAAATTATAAGTGTTACAGCCTTTTCAAAAGTTAAGGGTTGTTGTGTATTGTCAATCTACATGGAAAGTGAGCAATAACTTGAAAAAGTCATTAAAAATACAATTCTGAATAAATTTTCTTGAAATTTTTACATAGATTACAATTTCATGTGAGCTGTGTTGACATTGAGTTTTATGTATATTATGTATACAGAATTAATGGGTAATTAGCCTTGAAAATAAGTTTTTTGATTATTCTTAGATAAATTTAAGATTTCTTCAAAAATTTATTAAAAATTTAGTTTGAGATATTTCATCTTGAAATTCTATTTTTAAGGTTTTCAAGTGATTAAATTTAATATGAATCAACCTATATTATATCAAAACCTAAAATAATTAATATAAAAGAGGAGAAAAGCTACTTGAGGTTAAGAATAACACTGGTAACTTGAAATTGAAATTTAAAATAGGCTACCTTAAGTTAAGAACCTTATTTCTAGGCATTATTTTTCAGTTTTGACCCAAGAACGCCCTCTATGTCTATTATGAATCATGAGAGCTGTTCTGCAGGAATAAAGAGAGCCTTCACATCACTATTTTTTCTAAAAACCAATTATCATTCCAATCATATTAGACATTTGAACAGGGAAAATTTTATTAAATATAAAATCTTATTCTTAAAGTATTTCTTAAATATTTTCTCCTTTATTAATCTTCAATTAAAGAATTAAAATCATAGAGATTACATTATTGTTGTAATTTCCAATAATACATTTTAATATATAGAATTATTCTCTTAAATATTTTCTAAGATCCACAAATTCCTCTTATAAACTCTTAAATATTATATTTTAACATAAAAAGCTGTTTTAACTCCTAAAATACTTCTTTTTGGAATGGTTTTGACTTATAGACATTATTTAATATGATAAATGATGTTGTTCGACTGGTTTTCTTAAATAAAAATTATAAGTAAGCTTTATCTAAGATTCTCTATCTTTTTAGCTAGTATTAGTTTTCTCCATAGAATTGTTCTATAAGAATTGTCTCTGAACAGTGTATGTGAGGTTTCTCCTATAAATGATATTTATAGATTCATATGTGGTGAAATATTACTATTTTCCACATATAATTGTCTCATTAAGAGCTTTAAACATTCTTATTATTATAAATATCAGTGAATATAATAATAATAGAATAATTATAATTTATTATAATCATTAAGATTTTTTTATTATTCAATTATTTAATAATAATTAAACTTTATTTTTATATAATTATCTTTAATATTCATTAACCAGTTTGTGGGACATAAATCATATTCTAGAACTTATCTTACTGTTTTTGACATGAAAGTGATATGATTACTTTGGATTTGGCTTTTATGGGAATTAGACCTTATAAATATTCTTTATAATATTCATGAAATTATTTTTCTTAATGATATTATTTGAAAAAATAAACTATCTAGTGATTTGGAATAAATTTCTATTGTCTAACTAATGTCTTTTTCACATCACAGACTTGAAATTTATTCTTTGAGTTATTCTAGTATAAAGTGAAGAATAATACAGTTTGGATAAATAACTTGCTGATTGAATAATTATTATTTCTTTAAATAAAACAAAAATTGAATGAAAGTTAAAAATCTTTACTTGAAAGCATTTTCTCTTTACTATTTAAATATTTTTCTTTATTTTTGACATAATTTTCATAAATTATATTAAGACAGATTTATTCAATAAGCTGAGTTAATATCTTATTTCTCTTTATTGATAAAATAACTTATATTCTCTGTATTCACTATCATCATTTATAAGAGAAAGCTATTTTGAGTCTACTATCTCAGAGTTAAGGATTCAAGTTCAAACCAATCCAGTACCAAGGGGATTACCTAAAAAAGAACCCTTGAAAGGTTGAGCAGGTGAATTCAATCAATTTCTTAGTCAAATTTGATTTAATTCAATTTGAAATGACTCTTACTAGAAGTGGAAGTAACTACACCATTCAATGAAATGGATCTGGATGAGGAAATTCAAGTCATAAATTCAAAATACAAGAATACCAGCCCAGAGGAGAGGCACAAATGGTGGGTTCCAGAGCTTCCACCAGCTTGCAAACATTAGCCGGCACCTTTAAAGCTCTTCGTGAGAGTCCAGAAGCTTACACAACTGCTATTCCTCTTTTCAGATCTGAAGAATTTCTAACAGGAAGCAGCGGAAATATACCAGTCTCAGTACAAGAGCTTGTTGAAGGTAGAAAAAAACTAGAATGGAAGCTTCTGCCAAGCCTCTGGATAGGGAAAATGAACTCTTATCTTCAAGTGCAGAAGCTCTTGGGCCCAGAAAGGAAAGAGGAACTTCTTAAGGGTTGGACTCCAATGTCTTGCAAAGGGAAAGTACGACAGATAAAAGCTTGGTTGAAAAACCAAAGAATATTTTCAGAGGACCACAAGAATGGAAAAAGCCCTGTGGAAGCTCCTCAAGCCTCAAAAAGTGCCAAACAAATACAAGCAAAAGGAAAAGGGAGGGGAAAAGCTTACCCTCAGAATTACAGAATTCCAAAGAGAGAAAAGACAGACATGGACAATGTGTTCACTGTGGACAGGACTTTGATGGAATTAAAAGAAAGGGAGGAGGAAGGAATGAACCAATCCTTAAAAAAAGATAGAACTTTCAAAGCTTGTATCTCATGTAAAAGCTTTTGATAAATAGATTTAGCAAAGCTTAACGATTTCAAGTATATCCTAAAAATCTGTGTAGAGAGATTTTACAAGTGAAAGAGTCACATGAGAGCATTATGAGTCTAAAAAAAGACAAAATTTTGTCCCTGACCCATATTTGTGAGAATATTTAGTCCAAAGGTACTTTGCTCAATCAACCAGATGATAATTCAATTTCTTTTTTTACTAAAAAATAAAAGGATTTGAGAATAAAAGTTCAAAACTTGGAAAATTCAACCAGTCATAAGGCCTCTTTTCCAAGAACAATTGGACAAAACTGATAAAGAAAGACTTGGATTGAAAAAAGATATTCAATCAAGTGTTAAAAATATATCATTAAGAAATAAGTTTCCAAGACAGTCTACACCATTTCTGTACAGAAATGTGTTGAGCTTGAATAATGACTTACATCATACACTCTCAAGAAATAAGGAGGTGGAAAATTCCTGTAATCTCAAGGAAATTACCAGATTAGAGGAATGGGAAACCTTCAGTGGATATGGGGAATATAGTACTATGGAATTTGTGAGACTTTGAGATATGAACACATATCTAAAAAGGTCACAAGAAAAACTTTATAATAATTATACTCACAATAATTATCTTAAAACCAGTGAAAATGCTTTAAATAGGTACAAACTCTAAGTAAACTCAAATTCTAATGATTCAACATGTGAGATGATCAATACCATTGGATTCCCCACCGCAAAAGACACATCTATCATTTGTATGGCATATCTGTAAAGTCAATAATTACTGAAAAATAAGTAATAATACCCTAAAAAAGACAACAAATCTTATTCAACTCAGAAACCAATTGAAAGACACATGAAGTAAATTGAGTCATTGGAGTCCCCATTAAGTACTACATATAATGAAAGAAGAAAGTCACAACATAATTACTGTAGGAAGACAGATATGGACTTTATCTTACAGGCTATAAACAAGGTTATAACTTGTAAGAGTTTATTGAGCAAAACTACTAGAGCTGTTGACCACTTTGTTGTGAAAGTGGTCCAAACTTAAAACAAAGTGGATATTGAGATTCTACTAGCTCATACGTGAAGAATGATGTAATGTTTATCATGATATTTAAGATATAACCCCTTGAAATCAAGGTTTGAAGCTTAAAATATTGAATTTAAAAGAAAAGATGAGATACAAGAAAAATCATCAAAAATAGAGTTTTGATGGTGTAATAAAATACTCTTGAAGGTTTCAGAAGGACATGCCAAAATATCATAATTAACTTCCAGAATAGCTGTAGCCTGTATAATTTAGAAGTTATCAATGATCAAAGCTTAAGATTAAAATAGATCATTCATTATCACTCACTGGAATCTTATCTTAAGTCTAACAGTTACATAAGTGATAAAACTGGTGAGTACTATTATATTATGATTTATACTAATAAAATTCACAAATTTCAGGTTTCTGCAAAGCCTATTATGACATTGAACTTAGAGTTATAGTGATAACTCTAAATAATGGCGTAATAATGAGATGAGGTGGTTTGATCATGACATAATCATCATCAAACCTTAAATTACTGATCATTCCCGGTGGATACCATCATTACATGTCTACTAGAAGCATACTAGACTCTAGAACGGAGGTATTTACGATAAATAGAGCTCTTTTTACTCTATTTTACCCTCAGACACATCAAAACAATAAAACAATGAAATCAAAAGGTAAAATCTTTATTCTTTAAATATATAAATATTTTATATTATCAAAGACCAAAGGTAATCTTTATTATAATCATCATTTTTGATGTGATTACTTCAATTTTTCAGTTGTTTTGTTATAATTCTCTTAAAAATCTTATTTCCATGTAAAATCAAGAGAATTCGTAATTTCTTTTATTTTCATTTGTAAATACAATTTAAATAAGTTTTATATAAGTTATTTGGCGTAAGGCTATCCAAAATTATTATGTCAAGCATCAAAAGTAGGTTATTTTCTCTTATTATAAGAATTTCCCTTTGTTATTACTATCAATAATTCTTCAATTAATATGAATAGTATCTATATTAATTGATAATTTCAATATTAGTAATATTATAGTTATTAATTGGTTTTTGTTAATAAAAAATGATTTTTTATGCCTTTATTATTTTTTGGTAACAATAATAATGTGCTTTAGAATATATTAATTATCATATATTAATATATTTATTTATCATATTATCATTTCATAATATAAACTATATTATTATATTTATTTAATGATATAACAATTTTTATGCCATAATTATAATAATTATTTTTATCTTATGTGTTTTATTTATAAGGACATTCAGAGTACAATAGGTAAAATATTAGTAATTTTCACTTATTGTTTCATAGTCAAACCTCACATTTGGGGGCCTGGCCATGATATTTACTTAAGGGGACCTTTAAAAAAGACTCTAATTGGGTTTATCCAATAATAAATTATGGGTTTTGGTAAAAGCACGTAAGCCCATAATTGTTTTTACCAAATTATGGCCAAAACACGTAAGTGACCTCATTTTTTTATAGAAATTCCTCAGGATCAGTTTTGAGAATTTTCAAAATTTTTTTTTGCCATATTTTTTCCGACATGGGATGTGAAGGTCCCCAAATTTTTTCAATTTTTTTTTTCTGCCCAATCTCTCTATTTTGGGAAATTTGGCAAAACCGCCCATTTTTTTGAAAAAACTCATCAAAAATGTTCCCAGTTATGAATTTCCATAATTTTTTTTAAAATAAAGGTGATAATGTTGAGAATCAAAACCCAGAGGCCCAAAATTTGGGATTTTCTTTGCCAGGACAGTTGTAGGCCCAAAAAGTTCCTTTTTTCTGTTTTTTGTTCATGTCTGTAATTAAGTTGAAAATATCATTTATGACAACAATTCAATTAAAAATCTAATTTATGACATTAGTGGGATTTAAAAATTCTCTTTGTGTAATTAACAGTGCCATTTATGGCATTAAAAGTGCCATTTATGGCATTAAAAGTGCTATAAATGGCATCACAAATGACATAATAATGCCATAAATAGAATCAAAAGTGCCATAAATGGCATCAAGAGTTGTATATATGCCATCAATGGTATTACAAAAATGCCATAAATGGCATTGTATGGCCTTAACAATGGCGTAAATGGCTTCAAAAATGCCATAAATGGCCTCAAAAATGCCATAAATGGCCTCAAAAATGCCATAAATGGACTTAACAATGGCCAATTAAAGCCTTGACAATTCCCATTCATGGGCTCAACAATGCCATTTATGGCCCCAAAAATGACATCAATGGCATTAAAAATTCCATGAATGGAATTAACAATGGTCATTTATGGGTTCAAAAATGCTATAAATGGCTTTGAAAATGCCATTTATGGAATTAAAAGTGGCATTTATGGAATCAACAATGCAATTGTTAAGGCCAGCCATGCCATAAATGGCCTTAACAAATGGTATTAATGGACTTAAAAATTCCATAAATGGCCTTAAAATGCCATTTATGGCGTTAACAATGTCATTTGTGGCCTTGAAAATGTCATTTATCGCCTTACCAATGCCATTTATGGGATTTTCAATTCCATAAATGGATTTTCTGATGCCATAAGTGGCATCAATGGCTTCCGAAATGCCAAAAATAACTAAATTTTATTCAAAAAAACACCCCTTACCTTTTTACCCATAAAATTACGAGATTTTACCAATTGATGGTAAAAACACGTAAGTTTTTAGTAAAAAAACGTTAGCTCTTACATGTCTTTACCAATTTGCTTACATGTTTTTACCAACACCCTAAATTATGATTATAATCATAAGATTGTATAAATATTTTATACTTATTGATTTTGAAAGCTATTGAGGAATTTGGAATGCAATTGAACTGTCTTACACATGATTTTTCACAACCTTAGACTTGCAAGAGCTTTCTTTGAGTGACTCTAGTGATTAAAATAGATATTTTAGGGATTAAAAATAATTCTATATTTCAAATTAATTTCATAAAAGAATCATCTTCATTTTGTATTTTATCCATTAAAATTAAAAATATAAAAAGATTAAAAAAGATGAAAAACCAATAAAAAATTGTATTTTTATTCATTCTTTATTCATTTCACTTATTCTGAGATATAAAAGCAATTTTTACATGGAAAGTTTCAATATCTTACCAAAAATTACACTTCTTATATAAAAGACTTATATTTTTTTGTCTTTTTTAGTGTTTGAAGACAATCTAACAGAGGACAATCAGACCACTGTTGAAAGATTGGTGGAAAAAACTTGCCCAAGTTCTCCAACACCAATTGTAATTAAGAAAAAGAAAGCTAAGAAATTAGACTTTCCAGGACCCAATATTCAGGACTCTGAAGTTGAATAACTCCTTTATAAATTGCCATAAAACGAAATTATTGTCCTGAAATCTTTTTCTTTTTATTTCTAAATTATGACTACCCAAAGAGGTTCCCAATACTCCATCCAATCAGATGGAGCTGAACTCAGAGGTAGAATTGATCCCTCAAAAGGGAAAAGAAAGGGAAAAATCTACACAAGGAAGTGCCTTATCCCAAAGGCAAGTCCCAGAGATGCCCATAATATCTGAACCAGAGTCAGAACTAAGTATGAGTGACTCAAATAGGTACAAGTCACATTCAGAGGTCTCACATAGACATTTGCATGAGCCAGTACAAGCAGTACTACCCAGTGTACAAGGAAAATGACTGGGAAAGGTTGCCACAAAAACACCAAGGAGTGATGAACTCCTGGCACATCCTCAAAAGATTCCTCAAAGAGGAGGAAATAGTGAGATACTCCAATGGATGAAATCCACTATCATCCAAACCTCAAATCAAAAAGATCAAGGAATACCATGCCAAAAAGAGGGAGGCAACCAAGGAAGAAGCCCCAGTAGCTTCTACCAGCAAGCCCCAAGCCAAACCACTTCCCCAAGAAGGGAAGAAGAAAAAACCTTGATGGAATTCAAGAACAAGGAAGAACAAAGAATGAGACAACCTCATTTCCCAAAGAAATGAATTTGTCTCTAGATGTTGTAAATAATTTAACAGAGATTGAAAATAGTATTTTACCCCTTAAAGAAATTGAAAACAGTCTATTACCCTTACAAGAAATAAATAATAATCTATCATCTTTAAAAAATTGTTGTACAAAACAAAAAAGAAATTGATAACATTAAATTTATTGTTGAAAATAATAAACCAAACGTTTTAATTGAAAATACTCAAAAATTAATACAAGGACAACAGGAATTGTATAGATATATAGAAGATATCAAAGATAAACTTTTGACAATCAATTATGACGTGAGTATTAATAATCTTACAGGAAATATAAACAAATTAAGTATTTCTGTAATAACATTTGAAGAAAAGACTTCATCACACCAAAACCTACTTCTCGACCATATGAAAAAAAGTGATGAAGCAAGAATGAATCTGAAACATGACATTCAAAGCTAAATAAGACTTATTACTGAGAAAATTGATGAAATAAACGAGGCTAACTTAAATATGACAAAGTTATCAACCTCATTTTATCACATAAAAGCTCCTGTTTAACCAAAGGAGGAAAAAACAAATCCATTCATAACAGACTTGAGTCATCAAGACAATAACCAAGACTGAAAGAAGGAAGCACCTCAACTAAAAGAATGGCCAACATTCCAGGGAAGGTGAATATGACCATATGTCATTTATTAAAATAATTGAAATGTTACAAGAAGATTATGCCATACCTGATGAATTAATCACTGCCAGATTACACTCACTATTTGAGAAATCTGAAAAAAGATGGTATTATGGCATAAAGAAAACAAATGGCAAAAAGACCTGGTCTTGGTGGAAACAAGAAATAATCACCAAGTGGGCTAATGATTCCTGGAGGTACAAAATAGAAAATGCATTTGAAAATTCCTTCTTTGACCCAGACAAGGATAAACCTTTGACTTGGTTCTTAAAACAAGCTTAAAGATTAAATGCACTATATCCAGAAGTGTCACAAAAAATGGTACACATGCAAATACTTAATAAATGTGGAGGAGAATCGGAACATGCCCTCAGAAGAAGGTGTAAATAACCATGCTCCACAGAAGAGTATATCAATGCACTAGAAGACATATTGACAAGGACACAAATTGGCAGAACTTGGAAGAGGTTGGACATTGAAAGTTCAAAAAAGACATTTATCAAGAAAGATAAACCAAGAGAAACTTTCAAGCCCAATAAGTCCAACAGTAATGAGAAAAGAAAGTGCCACAAATGTGGAGGTATTGGAAACTTAGCCAATGATTGTCTTAAAAGAGCGAAAATAAATGAAATTCTGGAAAACAAGGACCACAATGATAAAGAAGAAGAATCTGATTCTGAAACTGACACTGAAGAATCAGAAACGTTTTAAAGTGATGAAATTAATATAATTAATGCACAAGGTAATAATATTGATTTAATATAAGAAGTACTAGATGTCAATTCAAACTTACCACAAGTTGGAACATCTGATACAAGTCTGAAAAACATACAAGATGCCAAATTGTATAGAACCAAACCAGCAAAAGGGATGGGATATACAGCTGGAAAATCAAGTATAAGTATTCTCATGGTGGAAAACCAAGAGGAAAAAGTGAACTTAGATACAAGAGAATATTGTACCTGTGTTGGTAAGAGTTATTTGAAAACAATTGTACCAGATTGGGAAGAAAAACCTATACCAATACAAGGAGTGAAACTTAGTAGTGCAAGTGAAAGCATGAAGCCCCTTGGAATAATTGACTTAACACTCATTTTTCCTCATCTTTCACAATGTATAAGATTGAAAGTAGAGTCTGTAGTAATAGAAAACTGCACTAGTAGCCATATTATACTTGGAAATGACTACTTGTCAATTTGTGGCATAGATATCTCTAACCAAAAAGATACATATTTTACCATAGGAGACAATAAAAGAAAAAAATTTGGCTTCTTCAATAACAAAAAACAAATTACAGCTATTGAGAATGAAGAAAAAATCTCAGAACAGGATTTTCTCATAGCTGAACAACTGAAAGAGGCAGAATTCAATCTTGAATTAACAGAAAAAATGAAAGAAAAATTGATTGACCTTTTATTTAAATATAAGAATGCCTTTGCAACTGACAAAGAACCACTAGGGGTCATAATTAGACATGAGGTAGACATGATCCTTAATGTGGAAAAACCTTATCCACCTCTATTAAGAAGACCAGCTTACCCAGCTAGCCCAAGAGCCAGAGATGCTTTAGTGATACACATTAAAGAGTTAATAGAACTTGGAGTATTAAGGAAAGTAGGACATAATGAGCAGGTAGAGGTCACTACACCTCACATTATAGCTTGGAATAATGGAAAATCAAGGATGGTAGGGGATCTTAGAGCTCTGAACACCTATACTATCCCTGAACAATGTCCAATACCAAAAGTCCATGACATTAACACAATTATCTCAGGCTAAGCTCATCACAGCCATGGATTCTCTAAAGGGCTTTCATCAAAATATCTCAACAGACAATGCAAAAAGACAACTGAGGACAATAGTCCACTGTAGAATTTTTGCATATCTGAGAATGCCATTTGGGATAAACAATGCACCTCCCCATTATCAAAGGAGGATGAATAACATATTTTTTGAAGAATTGTTAGAAGGAGGGTTCATTATCTATATTGATGATATCATAGTTTGCTCAGAAACTTGGGATAGCCACTTAAAAAGACTAGAAAGAGTTTTGCAAAAGATAGTACAAGTAAGCATGAAAATCTCCTTGAAAAAGTGTCCTTTTGCATACAGTGAACTTAAAGCACTATGAAATGTTTTATGTGGACTAGGTTTGGGAATAGATAAGAACAAAGGAGCAGAAGTATTATTGAAGCCAATGCCCCAAACCAAAAGAGAAATGCAATCATTTCTAGGATTTGCGGGTTATTACAGACAGCATATAAAAGATTTTTCAAGAATTGCTAAGTCCTTGTATAAGCTCTGTGAACACAAGAAAGTCTATGAAATGACTGAAGAAAGAGTCAAGGCATATGAAGAATTGAAAAATTCCTAACAAATTCCCCATTTCTTCTAATTACAGATTGGAAACTTCCCTTTAAGCTATACATTGCTGCTTGTGGAGAAGGACTAGGTGCTGCACTACACCAGACACAAATCATCAATGAAAAACCTGTTGAAGAACCAATTTGCTTCATTTCAAGACAAATAAAGCCAACAGAAGCAAGGTATGGAGAAAGCTAAATGGAATACCTCTGCTTAGTGTGAGATTTAGAAAAATTACACTATTATTTGGATGGAACAGTGTTTGACGTAATTACAGATTGCAATACTTTAAAATCTTTATTAAACATGAAAACTCCAAATAGAAATATGCTAAGATGACAAATTGCCATCCAAGAATATAGAGGAAATATGACTATAGTTGATAAGTGTGGTAATATTAATAAGAATGAAGATGGGCTCTGGAAAATACACCTGAAAATCCAGCCTGGGTACCACAGGAAGAGAACCATAAAGAAGGCATATGTGTCACAGATATTGGCACAGAGTTCTTTAACCAGGTTGAACAAAGCTATAAAATGGACAAAAAGTGCCATATCCTATGCCAACTACTAATGAAAGACTGTAAAGACCCATTGCTTTCATCGAAAATAGATGAAATATGGAAAAATGCATATGATGAAGGAAGATTCCACCTCCTTGATGGAATCCTCTATCATAGAACTAAACATACATGTGTTATGGCTTTAACAGATAGAACTCTGATAA
Source organism: Austropuccinia psidii (assembly GCA_023105745.1). Taxonomy (NCBI): domain Eukaryota; kingdom Fungi; phylum Basidiomycota; class Pucciniomycetes; order Pucciniales; family Sphaerophragmiaceae; genus Austropuccinia; species Austropuccinia psidii. The sequence continues at coordinate 54,117,471 of JALGQZ010000003.1, forward strand.
ACACTATACTACATGAATGTCATGATAGTGTTTCAGCTGGACATCTCTCCGAAGAAACAGCACTAGAGAGGGTAAAAACCTCCTCCTGGTAGCCAAATTGGAAGAAAGATGTTGCAGAATACTGCCAAACCTGTGACAGATGCCGGAAAGAAAACTGAGCTGCAGGAAAGAAATTTTGAATGATGATCCAAATCCAGGAACCAAAATTCCCTTGGGAAATAATTCACATGGATTGGGTAACAGCCTTACCTGCAGGAGGAGACTGAAGTTACAATGCATGCCTAGTATTAGTTGAGGGATATAGAAAAAATCCAATTTTCTTACCATATCATAGGGATGACACAACTATGGACACAGCCATAATGATATGGAATAAAGCTATTAGCCACACAGGCTTATTCCAAAACATCATAAGTGATAGAAACCCCAAATTCACTTCAGCATTATGGACAAACCTCCATAGCTTGTTTGGAACAAAATAATCATTCTTCAAAGCTTACCACCCCCAAAGTGATGGTCTAGCAGAAAGAATGATACAGACCTTAGAAGACAGGATCAGGCAATTCTGTGCTTATGGACTAGAATTCAAAGATTCTGATGGTTTCACCCATGATTGGTGTACATTAATACAAGCTCTTGAACTGGAATATAGAACATCAATCCATTATTCAACTGGTAAAACACCAGAAATGATAGAAAAAGGCTGGAGTCCAAGACTTTGTTATGATACCCTCAAAAAGGACCCAGTAGATATAAACCCAACAGCAAGTAGCTTCAAATTAATTCTTGACAAAGCATGAAACCATTCAAACAGATGTATGATAGATTCTTTCAAGTATGAAAAAGAAAGATGGGATAAAGGTCATAAACCACCTGACTTCAAAATAGGAGACTTGGTCCTAGTATCAAATCTAAATTTCAATAATATAAAGGCCCAAAGAAATTGAAAGATTCCATTTAAGGACCATTTATGATAAGAGCACTACTTGGGCCTAATGATGTGCAATTAGAGCTCACAGGTGCATTAATGAACAAACACCCAACTTTCCCTGTAAGTCTGATAAAACCTTACAGCTCAAGTGACAAGGAATTATTTCCACTAACAAATAAACACCCACTTGAAATACCCCCTTTGGAAGAAGGAGAAGAAAAGAAAACTGTGAAAGTCCTTAAAGAAAGAAGAACAAGAAACAAAAAAGAAATGGAATTCCTTGTAAGGCATAGAAATCCAACTGAAGAAGATAAATGGCTACTTGAGAAGGATATAAGAAATGCTGAAAAACCATTCAGAAGGTTCAGACATGAAAGAAAACCTAAAGAATAGAAACCTAATAATTATTGAGCTTCAAGACTAACAAAGTCTAATGAAGAGGCAGGACTGCGGATCATACCCTAATCAGCTATATCAGATTGTGGTACAATCTTCTTTGGTGATAGGGAATGTGAGTCTTTGAGATATGAACACATATCCAAAAATGTCACAAGAGAAGCTTTATAATAATTATACTCACAATAATTACTTTAAAACCAGTGAAAATTCCACAAATAGGTACAGACTCTGAATTAACTCGGAATATAATGAGTAAGCATGTGAAATAAACTACACCATTAGATTCCTCATGGTGAAATACACATGTTTCATTTCTATGGCATATCTGTAAAGTCAATAATTACTGAATAACAAGTAATAATACCCTAAGAAAGACCTAAAATATTATTTAACTCAGAAACCAATGAAACAACATGTGAAATAAGCTTCACCATTAGATTCCCCATGAAGCGCTAAACATAAAACAATTTTATGACAATCCTCTAAAGTCAATACTTAAGGAATTAAGCTGAAGATATGCACTTTTTTTGTCAATGCATATATTCATGGTTGTTAGCTAATATCTATTGAGATATACATGATAGAGAGTTAAACCAAAAAGAAAGTCACCACCTAATTACCATAGGAACACAGATATGACTTTTTTTGGACAAGTTATAAGCAAGGTTATAGCTTGTAAGAGTTTATTGAACAAAATTACTAGACCTGTTAACCACTTTGTTGTGAAAGTGGTCCAAACTTAAAACAAAGAAGATATTCAGATTCCAATAGCTCACACGTGAATAATTACTTAATTTTATCATAATATTCAAGGTATAACCCCTTGAAATCAAGGTCTTAAGTTTGAAATATTGAAGAAACAGAACGTATGAGATACAAGAAAAATCATCAAAAATAGAGTTTTGATGATGTAATGAAATGCTCTTGGAAGTTAAATAAGGATATGCCAAGCTATCAGAATTCACTCCCGAAATAGATGTAGCGTGTATAACCTAAATGTTATTAATCACCAAAGTTTAAGCTCAAAATAGATCATTTATGATCACTGACTGTAATCTTATTTTCAGCTTAAAAGTTATATAAGTGATAAAAATGGTGAATACTATTATATATTATGAATAATAATAATAAGATACATGGAGCTTAGGCTGCTTCTAAACCTATGATGTCATCAAACTTAGAGTTCTAGTGATAACTCAAAATAATGGCGTAATAATAAGATGAGATGGTTTGATCATGACGTAATCATAATTAAACCTTAAAATACTGATCATTTCCAGTGGATACTAGCAGTACACATCTACTAGAAGCCTACTGGACCCTAGAAGGGAGATATCTACTATAAATAGAGCTCTTTTTACTCTATTTTTCCCTCAGACGCATCAAAACAATATAAAAATTAAATCAAAAGGAAAAATATTTATTCTTTATATATATAAGTCTTTTATATTATCAAAGACCAAAGGTAATCTTCATTATTATCAATATTTTTGATGTTTTTACTTCAATTGTTCCATTGTTTTGTTATAATTCTCTTAAAAATCTTATTTCCACGTAAAATCAAGAAAATTTGTAATTTATTTTATTTTCATTTGTAAATAAAATTTAAATAATCTGTATTGATCTTATTTGGCGTATAATTATCCAAAAGTATTATATAAAGAATCAAAAGTAGGTTATTTTATCTTATCATAATAATTTCTCTCTATTACTACTATTAATAATTCTTCAATTAATATAGATAGTATTTATATCAATTGATAACTTTAATATTAGAAATATTATAGTTATTAATTGGTTTTTATTAATAAAAAACAATTTTTAACGCCTTCATTATTTGTTGGTAACAATAATTATGTGCTTTTAAATATATTAATTATCATATATTAATTTATTAATTTATTTTATTATTCTTTCATAATATAAATTATATTATTATATTTATTCAATAACATGATTATTTTGATGCCATAATTATAATAATTATTTTTATATTTCTCATTTTATTTATAAGGACATTCAGAGTACAATAAGTAAAATATTAGCAATTTTTCCTTATTGTTTCATAGTCAAACCTTACAGAATTTCTGAAAACAATTGATATGTTTAAAAAAGACTTTAACAAAGCAGATGAATACATAATTGCCAGATTATACTAATTATTTACCAAATTAGAAAAGAAATTGTATTATAAGATGAGACAAGACCATGGTAAAAACTCATGGAGTTATTGAAATGAAGAAATTATTTCCAAATAGGAAAATGATTTCTGGAAATTCAGAATGGAAATTGTTTTTACAGAAGCCCTTTTGAATATTTAAAGGGAAAGGCCCATTTCTGGTGTGGGAACTCCTTTTGTTGTGGGATAAATAATAGGCAGTACCTTGAGGGGGAAATCATTGGTTAGTCTGTTTTGAATTTCAGAATTAGTCAATAACCCTGGGTGCTAAGGTTTATTAGCTGCCCCTCTAAATATACTGAAAAAGATACCCTTTTTGATGAGATCACAAATCAATTATTTAATTTTGTGGCTTTTCAATTAAAGAATTTTCTTCAGAAGTCTCTATCAGTCTTTCAATAAAAGATCACTATGATAATAATGGTAATAGCTAATATTTGTTTAATAATTGGGGTTGCTTAACTTCTTGTCATTGATTATAATTCTTTTTGATTAATTCTTCTAGGGTTCCTTCTTTCAATACCTGAGATGTTTAGGAAATATTTTTTAAGATCACCATTAATATTCATAATAATTTTGATAGCTAATTAATAATTTTTAAAGGTGATTTAATAATACTATCAATATAGCTATAATAATTTAGGGTAAGATGTTTTTATAAGGGTGGTTCTGGTTAATTTAAGGGTAAGATATAAATAATATAACAGTAATATAATACCATTAGGATCAATATAAATATAATCCAATATACCTAAAATGTTTATGATATAAGATATAAGGGTAAGATGATATATCTTCTATAAATAAGGGTTACTGATAAATTAGATAAGATCACTAATGATAATATCTTCAAAAACTATCTCAACACTACTACTATAATGGTAATATTAATTAATAATATTAAACTTCTTCATTAATATTATAAATATCAGTCATCAATTTATCATAAATAATACTATAAGATACTGAGCCTTGTTACTGATCTTTTTCAATATAAATACTAGATTATCCTGATAGAGAAGGGATGGATTGATCCTCAAGATTATTGTCTGAATCAGAAGCATGGGGGAAAAACAGGGAGAGAGACGCTTTATTTATACCTTTTGGGCCCTCCATACATCCTTCCCAAAACAAGGGACTTGGAAAAATTCCACCTTGAGACATTTTTGCTGGTGAGTAAACTCAAAATAGTATCATTTGATAAAGATATTGCACCATATGTTTGGTTGATTGCACCATTCTGAACCTTATTACTGTCAGTGCACAGCCTTGAGACATTTTCGCTAGTGGTTAAATTTGGAATGGTGTCATTTGTTAAGGATATTGCACCATATGTTTGGATGATTGCACCATACTTTTTGAATTATACTGATATTTTAACTAAATTTTATTCTTATTATGCACAGCCTTGAGTCATTTTTGCTAGTGGTTAAACTTGGGATAGTGTCATTTGATACAGAAATTGCACCATATGTTTGGTTTATTGCACCATTTTTTAAAACTGTATTCTTATCTCTACTAACCTTATTTTTCTTCTTTACAGCCTTGAGACACTTTTTGTAACAACCATCCATCAGGGGTAAGGGTATTCATTCATACACCCACTCAAACACCTCAAATCAGCAAATCCAGTATTTGCATCAGCATTCAGTTTCAGCAATCTTCATTCTGAAACATGCATACAGCTTGGTACATCAATACAGCCTGTCAATACCTGTACAGGTTGGATTCACCCAATACAGTTTCAATACACCAGTCTGAAACTGTATGATCACTCAAATACACCACACCTCTTGTACAGGTTTTGTACAGCTGTACAGGACCTGTATTGGCCAGACTCAATTCAATCATCAATTTTTCTCATGAAAATTCTTCCTCTGGATCAGGGCTGGTGATTCTCACATATACCAGCCCCTCTTTCTCCCCCCTGGGGACTTTTCCCCAGTTAATTAATTGAGTTCATTTATTATTTTATAATTATTCTTATCCTTATTTTAGGTATTATAATTATTTAATTTTACGTTAGTCTTTGCATTTCTCTCTTTGCCTGTACAGTGTGTGTTGGGTGGCCATATCCTTATTAACCCTTCTCTTTCAATTCTGACAGGTTGAAACAGTGGACTTGGACTTGTTTGTGGTTGGCTCTTCTATTTCTTTATTCTTACTCTTTGTTGCTTCTTCTTATTTTCATCCTTTTAGTAATTCATCTTCACTACTCTTAAATCTATCTCTTCTTACCATATCTTTGAGCCCTCCATAAGTGAGTCCCAGTTTACTGAGTGCCAGGCCCTCTTCACTTCGAAGAGCCCCTGTGACATTAAATTAACTAACTCATATTTGATTCTTTCTTTTCATTTGTTTATATTCGTTTCTCTCATTCATCAATTATGATCTCTTTTATGATTTGATGATCTTTAATGATTATGATTTCTCTCTCTCATCAATTTCATCTCATTCATTTCATTCATATGAATTTTTTTTCTGCTTTCCTAATCATTGCTGACCATTTCATTCACTTCATTTATTTTATCAAATCGAATTTTTCTGTGTTCTCATTCAGGTCTTATTCAGGATTGATTTATTGGTTTAATTGATTGGATTATTCATTGGGATTCATTGGTTTATTGATTAAGCGGCTCAGGATTCTTATTTGAATTGGATTGATTGATTTTGATTATAGATTGACTTTGAATTCTCAAGATATTTTATTGATCCTCAAGAATTGATTTTGATTATTGACTGATTTTGACTCATCAAGATATTGAATTGATTTCTGAAGATTTTGAATTGATTGATTGATTCCTCAAGACCTTGATTTCATATTGAAGACACTGATTTATTGATTGATTGATTATTGATTGATTGATTATTGATTGAATATTGATTGATTGTTGATTTACTCAAGATTATTGATATTTGATTTGAAATGATTGTTGATTGTTGAATTGATTTGATTATTGACTGAATTTGATTTCACCTCAAGATGTGAATTGATTCCTCAAGATTCATCAAGATTTTATTGTGATTGATTTGGCCTAGTTCTGATTATTATTCTCATACCATCAAGCTTTATTTCATTTTATTCAAAATGCCAGTTCAGCATAGTCCCCCAGTCAAAAATACTAGATTCCAAAGAATTCAGGCTGTTCTCACCCCTACAGCAAGGGCTCCTCTTGACCGCACACCATCAGTCCATCAACTGAGTCCAAACTTGGACAGAGGACCACCAATGGAAGGAGGAGCACCCTCAAGAAGAGGTGGAATGAAATCTAGAAGATCAAGCTCCTTTTCTTGACTTTTCGGTGGCTACCCTGGCATGTCTGAAGGTGCAAGAGCAAGACAAGGGGAAGTTGAAGATGAAGAGGGGGAAGAGTCTGTAGAAGAGGAAGATTCTGGGGAAACTGAAGTGGCAGATGCCTTGGCAAATGCTCCAGAGGTGCCTCAGGGTTCTAATTTAGCCCTTTCTAGTCAACCCCTTGTCTCTCAAACTGATCCAAGTCTCCTCAAGATGATGGAGAAGATGACTCAATTCATGGGGAAACTCACTCAAGCAGTTGCTCCCAGGGACAATTCCAAAGCCCCTGCTTTCAAGACTCCATCCATGAAGGCACCTGATTATTTTGATGGTACTCAAGCTCATAAATTGAGAGGATTTATCCAATCCTGTCAATTAATCTTTCATAATGATCCAGCAAATTTCTTCTCTGACAGGAAGAAAGTTACTCAACTTCTTTTCTCACTGGTAGAGCTGGAAAGTGGATTGAACCCTATCTCTCAAATATTTCCAATGAAGACCCTTCCTACCTCCTCAATTATTGGCCCTGATTTGAATCTCAATTATTCAATCTGTTTGGTGACCCCAATGAAGTCAGGAAAGCTGAACAAGAGTTGGATAATTTGAGGATGAAGGAGAGTGGTCATGTTTCCTTGTACATTGCAGATTTCAGAAGCTTAATGTCAAGAATTGGAGATTGGGGGGAAAGAGCTTATATCCATGTTTACAGAAGAGGATTGGCATCAAAATTATGGATCGGTTGGCTTCTCACCCTGGAAAATTTGATACTCTTTAAGACCTTATGGATGTCACTTTAGAGTTAGACACAAGGTATCATGAGAGGCAAAAAGAAAAGGGTGGAAATCAAGAGAAGAAGCCTTCAGTCAATGGATCCAATCAATCTAGGCCTCCTCAAAACTCATCTTCAAAGAGGCCTCACCAGAAGAAGAATAAGAAGGGCAAGCAATTTCAATCTTCAAAGGACAAGCCCCATTCTGCTCTCCTCAATAAGGACAATAAGTTAATTGGTTCTGAAAAGGAGAGGAGGATTAAAGAGGGGTTGTGTACTTATTGTGGTGGAAAGCAACCAATTTAAAAATGCTTCAAGAGACCTCAGAACAAGGCTGGGTCATCATCAAGAGGCTTCCCTAGCAAGCAGGGAAAAGCCTGAGTGGGGATCATGATGTGTTCAATGGTTCTCACTTCTTTCCTTCAAGAGCACAATTGGGCACTCTGAATACTAGTGTCAAGAAATCTTTAAAAATTTTTTATTTTCTCTTCTGTCTCTGATATTTTTTATAGTATTCTCATTGAGTCTGGTGCTACAAACTCCTTTATTGCAAAGAATTTAGTTCTCAAAGTACTCATTGACTCTGTCAGAGCTCCCTGAAAAGATACCTCTTTTCCATTCTGGATTCTAATGAATCCCCTTCCTTGTTCATCACCCATTATACCAAGTGGGTAGTTGACTTGCCTTCCTTCCCAAGCTTTGAATGGGACTTCTTTATCATAGATTCACCCAAGGGAGAAGACCTGATATTGGTCTATGATTTCCTTTGCCATTTTAATCCCATTATTGATTGGAAAAATGGATTGATCACCTATGATTCTAGTCATAAGGATTGTAGTGGTATTATTCCTTCTACTAGTAATGACATAGCCACTGCTGTCAACAGTGTTGCTCTGGTTGGTGAACTTAAGACACCTTCCTTTCCTTCTTCTGTCCATATCCCTTCCATTATTCCCTCTCAGGAATTACTTGCATTAAGAGATGAAGTATTCAAAGAGATAAAGGATGTTGGAGAAGATGTTTCCATATCTTCACTTCATCTCTTTCAAGGGGATATGAACCTTCCTCCCTTATCTTTTCATGCATCCCTGGAGGAGCAGGGGGACGAGGAGGAAGAGCCAGAAGAAATTGAAACTGTGTTGAAGTTAGTCCCTCCCGCTTATAACCAATATTTCGATGTATTCTCCAAGGTGAAAGCTGGAAAACTTCCTCCACACCGTGCCTGTGATCACCATATTGAATTGGAGGGTCTTCTACCTCCAATTGGTGTTATCTACTCATTATCAAATCAAGAGTCAGAAACACTGCGGGCCTACATTTCAGAGAATGTAGAGAAAGGTTTCATAAGACCAAGCTCCTCTTCAACAGGAGCACCTGTTCTTTTTGTCAAGAAAAAGGATGGATGTCAGGGTGAGTCTATGTAGTAGCTTAAAAATAGTAAATAAAAGCTAGCACTATGACTGTGACACACAAAAAATAAATTTTAATAATAGTAAACAGGTTCTACTGTAATATGATAACAGTGGTGATGAATCTATTGAGAACCTGGGTTGAAATGATTTAATATCAATTGACTATGAAAATCACTACAATAATTAATTATTTTAATTATATTAATATAATCCTAAGAGTACTACTGGTATAAGACAGTTTTACTACGTAAGGATGTTAATTCATTATAAGATGAGTCTTTTACAGTGAGGAAAGACCTGCTTTTATCTCCTCTGAGGACTGTGAAAGACTGGTAGGCTCTTCACACGTCTACAGAGTGAAAATCTTCACTCTGGAGGCTGGGTTGTGGTTCTGTACCATCAATTCTGACGTCAGCATAGTCAGAATTGTGGTTTTTGGACCACAAATGTTCTTTCTGGATCAATACAGGGTGAAAAAACTCTTCACAGGCCACGTCAGCACCATTGTGACGTTTCCAGAGTGCCTGTATGACTAATATTAGTAATTATGGGAGGGTTTAAGCTTTGAACAACCATTATTTTAAGTATCAAGCCAGTACTGGTTGGTACAGGTTTGGTACAGACCAGTATTGGTCAAAATACTTCCAACCAAGATATCTTAGTCAGTTTTTGAGATATCAAGAATCCAAGAGCACAGAATTGAAGGGCTTAATGAGCTCTTCAATTTGATATGCTTCATGCTTACCCTTCTCTAAGATAGCAAAAGCTATAAGGACTTTAAGTTTTTGGATGTATTTTTGTACATCAGTATGAGGCTTCAAAACCTTCCAAGCCAGATATCTTCTCCACTTTAGAAGATATCTGTATTCCAATGATACAGTATTGTAGGGCTTGATTAGATCTACAGTTTGATATACAACAATTTACAGCTGTATGAATATATTCCAAAGATACAGGGGTTTCTTTATATGGTTAGTTTCAGAAATCCTGTATTTTGAGATGTAAACCTTTAAACCAAGATCCCTCTGTCAATTTGGAAGATAGAGGGGTCTAAGGTATCTCAAATTGAAGCTCTCACTCAGACCCTCAATTTGCCTGTACTTTTGTACAGTTTTGTACAAGCCCTCCTACACCTTTGAGGGGTTGTTGGTGGAAAAAAGGTGGTATAATGGTATCTCCTGATTTAGGAGTGCTACAGATGAATAGATAATACCATTGGATAGCTCTACCTTAGAGCTTCAAGAAAAAAACCATTCTGGTTGGGGTTTCATGAAATATGTATAAGTTAGATTAGAGGCTAGAATAAGAGTTTTTGCTTATTTGGTCTTATCTTTGATAGGGCATATCTTTGTCCTTTCTTATTATATTTGAGGAGGTTCCCTCTTTATAATTTACTTTTATTGGCTATATTTGTCCAATACTCCTCATACCATTACTTATGGTATGTTGGATGTCATGCTGGTGCTCTGTTTTGAGTCACAGGCTGACATACCCTCCCTCCAAAAAAGGCTCATCATTGATGAGACTCTTTTGTCCTTATGGAGGCTCTTGATCCTTTCAAAGGAGAATATTTATCTGAAACATCATCCAGCTTTACCCATTGGTCTTTTTCTGGTGGTTTATTCCTTCTTTCTGTTAAATCATCCCTATTGGAATATCTTTTTATTTGATTGGGGTTGTCAGTTTCAAAGTAGAACTTTCTTTGTTTGTCTTTCCCAATTATCAAGTAACTCTCTAGGGAATTATGTATGCTTATGCCATAGATTATATGGTACTCTGTACCCATTAAAAATCCATCAAACTTAGCATTTTCAAGTACCACAAATTCAATGTGTAAGCTGAGGTTTCCCATTTTGTGTGGTATTATAATTATTTTTTGGATTATTCCAAGTGACTTCATTTTGCCTGCAGCAATTTTAAAGCTTCTTGCTTTTGTTAAAAGTATCTCTGCATTCCACATTGGAAAGTGTCTGTCCAAGTATTCTTTGGCTACTACTGAGCAATTTGCTCCTGTGTCAAAAATCAAAGGATGCTTTTCATTTTCAATGCACACATCAAGCTTTGATTTTGCTCCATGAATAAAGGCCATACCAGTTTTGGGTACTTCCAAATACTCTTTAGCATCAATGGTTCTGCCACTTCTGTCTTCACCATTTTTGGGTTGAATGAGTTCTGGTTTCAAAGAGTTTCCTAGGAATGATTCTGTTTTCTCATCCTCATACTCTAATACATATTGTTCAATAGGCTCTGATCCACTGTCTGAATCCTGTCTTAGCCCATTTCCCATGCTGTCAGAGTCAGATTTGTACTCCATGTGTTCTTCTACTGACTCTTCCTCTATTGCAGATATTTTCTTTTTTCCCTTGGGACAATTATTTGCATAGTGGTCAGGTGATCCACAGTTATGGCATGTGTTCCTTCTCCTTGGTGCTTCTTCACCATTAGTAGGTTTGAGGTCTTTTTCCATGAGTATCTTTGGTTTTTCTCTGCTATCATGTGACCTATAGGGTGAACTACTGCCAATTGATGTCTTTTTTCTGACATCTTGTATGAAATTTGCTATGTCATCAATGCTGCTTATTTTGCTGCATCTGCACTTTACTGCATGTTCTAAGTCTCCTGGAAGTTTTGTCAGAATCTTATGATTTCTCATCTCTATTGTCATGTTTGGATCAATAGATTTGAGTCTTTTGGTTTGTTTAAGACACCATTCATAAGGGTCTTTTTCTGTAGAGTATCTGTCACTCTCAAAAGAGAGGGTTTTTTGCCAAATCCAAGTACCATTGCTGTACTTTTGTATTATTTGGTTTCTCCACCATGGCCAGCTTTTCCTACCATGTATCTCTTTCATTTCAGTGTACCATATATTTGCATGGCCTCTGAATGCAGTGTTGAGTCTTGTGGTGATCGAGTAGTCTGGTATCTTTGGTACATCAACAAAAAGTCCATCAATATAATCAATAAGCTCCATATGATCATATTCTACAAATCCTGAGAATTTAGGCCAATTTACCACATCAGGTAATTGCTTCAATGCTTGTTTCTCAGCGTAACTGAGGTTCTCACCATCTTTGTAAATAGACTCAGACCTTAACTTTGGATCCTGGGATTCAGGAGCTTGGTTTTCTGATTCTTCCTCTTTTACTTTGGTGATTGGTTTATCATCTTGAGTTGTTTGAGGGAAGAAATTATCTTCTTTTTCCTCCTTTTTATAAAGAAAATCCACTTCTTTTTCCAGGATTTGCTGTTGATATTGGATAGTTCTTAAATCTCTTCTCACAGCTTGTTGTTCCTCTAGTATTGAGTTCAACTGTTTGTTTTTAGTTTCAAATTCTTCCCAGATTCTGGATAGATTTGTGTTCAAGTCTTTTATGACTGTTGCTTGGAAAGAATGTTCTTCTTTCAATGTTTCCATTTCTGAAGTCACTTCTTGAACATGATCATATGTCCAATCCATGAATTTACCCATGTTGGACCATATGAAACTACTACCTCTGGAATCTGTGGTTTCAAATTTTTGAGGGGGTATTTTGTCATCAATAGGCCTAAGCTGAGGATCAATTGATTCTGAGCTAACACTATTGGTAGGTACAGTGTCTTTTAGGATTTGTGTTCCTCTTGGACTAATTTTATTCATTGTTTCATCAAATGATCTGATTCTATCTTCTCCTTCCTGAAAGAATTCTTGTTTTCTACTAGGGCTCCATGTCCTCTGCTGGAAACCACCAGGGATGACTGGAGAGTCCTGGAAATATTGTCCTTTGGATTTCCAGTCCTGTAGCTGTTGGGCTGATGTGGGAAAGATGGAATTTCTTCTTCCATGCCTTGGTGTTCCTGAATCGGATTGGGCTCTTCCATATGCCAAGAATTCTCTATGGCTTGGATTTCTGTTTGATTCCCTCTGATTCAAGTCTCTTCTGAGAGTATGAAATGGCTGTTGAGATTCCAAATTTTCATTTCTTCCAGAATCTTTTGGCAAGTAATAAGATTGACTCATATTTTTTGCCTCATTATTCCAATTTCCTCCCATGATACTCCCATGGTTAAGGTTTTGTTGTCCATACTCCATGTGGAAAAGTCTTTTAGGAGTACATGAATATGAGTTATTTCACCTGCATCTGTCCAATTTTTTTGTTGGATTGGGCTGAATTTGGTTTAGGGTGGGACTTTGAGCAGGAGTTTCCTGATAATAAGTCCTTTGTTGGTTATTTGATCCAGAAGGGGGTGGCCTTCTCCCTCTGTTTCCTCTTTTCCATATTTCTGGCTGATTTCTTGGGTATCCAAGATCTCTGAGAAATGGAGCTGTCATGTTAAAAAATGACAAAAGACAAAAATTCTGTATTTTCCAAGGTTTCTTTACCTTTAAAAGGCCCTTGGACTGATTTCTGCTTTATACTCTTTGGCAATTTGCTTGGGAGTTGGTACTGCCTCCTTGTCTTTGAGGCTGGTACAGATTAATTTCACTGTGATTTTGTCTCAAATGGAATGTATTTTTTCCACTTTGAAAGAAAATGGAGAAGATTTGTAATTCAATTTGAATAAACAAAATCTCCAATTCCTTACTGTTATTTCTTCTGAATTTTGGTTTGATATTTGAGTTTTAATTATTCATTATTATTATTATTATTATTATTATTATTATTTATTTTTTGAAGAAATAAAAGTTTTGTTTCACTTATTTTTATGAGTAAAGTATTTAATATTAAAAGTTTATATTATTAAACTTGAATATTATTGATAAGTTATTTAGTTATTGAAATGGAAAAATCAACTGTTAATAGTTACGATTTTTCTTTCTTTAGAGGAAATAAAAGGGTCTATATCTTAATCATACAATAATTTTGTTGTATGATTAAGTTTTCTTTTGTTGTTATTTGATTATCTATCAAATAAAAAAAATTTCAATCAATTTCCTCCTCAGTTTAAGAAAGAACAGATTGTATTAAATAATATTGATCTTCCATATTAAAGAATTAGAATAATGATGAACTTATTATTCAAATATTTATTGCTGGTTTCCCAATAAATATTTTAATTCAAACTAAATTTTACACAAACTGACAAAAAATAATTATATTTTTATTTGAATATACTATTTTTATATGAAAATATGTTTGAAAAATTTAATAATAATTACTAATTATTATTATATTTTGTGAAAAATTGATAATAATGACTTATTATTATTAAAATTCATTTTTTTTATTTTTTTTTATTTTAAAAAAAAATTTGATGAATTTTCCCTCAACTTGAGTAGAAAGGATTCTTCTTCAATAATATTCAATTTGAATATTAAAGAATTGAGATAATAATAATAAAATTATTATTTAAATATTTATTGTTGGTTTACAATTGATCTTATGATTTAAATTAATTTTACACAATTTGGTAAAAATTAATTATACTTTCTATTTAAATATACTATTTGTATATAAAAATAAGTTTGAGAAGTTAATAATAATTACTTATTATTATTAATTTTCGTGCAAATTGCAATTTAAAGCTTTGAAGGGTATAAATACTCAAAAATAAAAAAATATATTATTTAATATATTTTGATAAAATATAATATATAAATATATATATTATATTTTGATAATATAAGAGATGAAAATTAGTTTAGAAATGAAAAAACTCGAAATTGTACTTACTTTTATAGTAAAAAACCTTCAAAAATAGTGAAAATGATCCAAAAATCGCTAAAATAGGTCCAGAATAGGTTAAAACAACAGCCAGGCCCCCAAAATGTCAGGGTGAGTCTATGTAGTAGCTTAAAAATAGTAAATACAAGCTAGAACTATGACTGTGACACACAAAAAATAAATAATAATAATAGTAAACAGGTTCTACTGTAATATGATAACAGTGGTGATGAATCTATTGAGAACCTGGGTTGAAATGATTTAATATCAATTGACTGTGAAAATCACTACAATAATTAATTATTTTAATTATATCAATATAATCCTAAGAGTACTACTGGTATAAGACAGTTTTACTACGTAAGGATGTTAATTCATTATAAGATGAGTCTTTTCCAGTGAGGAAAGACCTGCTTTTATCTCCTCTGAGGACTGTGAAAGACTGGTAGGCTCTTCACACGTCTACAGAGTGAAAATCTTCACTCTGGAGGCTGGGTTGTGGTTCTGTACCATCAATTCTGACGTCAGCATAGTCAGAATTGTGGTTTTTGGACCACAAATGTTCTTTCTGGATCAATACAGGGTGAAAAAACTCTTCACAGGCCACGTCAGCACCATTGTGACGTGTCCAGAGTGTCTGGATGACTAATATTAGTAATTCTGGGCGGGTTTAAGCTTTAAACAACCATTATTTTAAGTATCAAGCCAGTACTGGTTGGTACAGGTTTGGTACAGACCAGTATTGGTCAAAATACTTCCAACCAAGATATCTTAGTCAGTTTTTGAGATATCAAGAATCCAAGAGCACAGAATTGAAGGGCTTAATGAGCTCTTCAATTTGATATGCTTCATGCTTACCCTTCTTTAAGATAGCAAAAGCTATAAGGACTTTAAGTTTTTGGATGTATTTTTGTACATCAGTATGAGGCTTAAAAACCTTCCAAGCCAGATATCTGTATTCCAATGATACAGTATTGTACGGCTTGATTAGATCTACAGTTTTATATACAACACTTTACAGCTGTATGAATATATTCCAAAGATACAGGGGTTTCTTTATATGGTTAGTTTCAGAAATCCTGTATTTTGAGATGTAAACCTTTAAACCAAGATCCCTCTGTCAATTTGGAAGATAGAGGGGTCTAAGGTATCCCAAATTGAAGCTCTCACTCAGACCTTCAATTTGGCTGTACCTTTGTACAGTTTTGTACAAGCCCTCCTACACCTTTGAGGGGTTGTTGGTGGAAAAAAGGTGGTATAATGGTATCTCCTGATTTAGGAGTGCTACAGATGAATAGATGATACCATTGGATAGCTCTACCTTAGAGCTTCAAGAGAAAAAACCATTCTGGTTGCGGTTTCATGAAATATGTATAAGTTAGATTAGAGGCTAGAATAAGAGTTTTTGCTTATTTGGTCTTATCTTTGTCCTTTCTTATTATATTTGAGGAGGTTTCCTCTTTATAATTTACTTGTATTGGCTATATTTGTCCAATAATCCGCATACCATTACTTATGGTATGTTGGATGTCGTGCTGGTGCTCTGTTTTGAGTCACGGGCTGACAATGGAGGTCTTCGTTTGTGTGTTGACTACTGCAAACTCAATGCTTTCACTAGGAAGAACAGATACCCTGTTCCTCCCATGATGTAGCTTCTTACCGTATTCAACGGTTCAACTATCTTCTCCAAGATTGATTTGTGTGGTGCATATAACCTTCTGAGAATCAAAGAGGGGGATGAGCACTTAACTGCCTTCAGAACCAAGTATGGTAGTTATGAGTATTTGGTCATGCCATTTGGTTTGACCAATGCTCCTGCTTCTTTCCAGAATCTTGTAAATGATATATTTGCAGATTTCTTGGATGTATTTGTTGTGGTTTATCTAGATGATATTATGGTATTCTCAAGTTCTGAGGAAGAATATGTCAAACATGTGACCTCTGTCCTCCAAAGACTAAGAGAAAATAATTTATTTGCCAAAGCCTCCAAGTGTGTATTCCATGCCCCAAGTGTGGAATACTTGGGCTATGTTGTTTCAAGTGATGGCCTCAAGATGGATTCTTCAAAAGTTCAGCAAATCCTCAATTGGCCTCAGTCCAAAAACATCAAGGCCCTCCAATCTTTTCTTGGCTTTGCCAATTTTTATCGTCGTTTCATTAAAAATTATTCTAAAAAAATCACTTCTCTCACTTCCCTCCCCAAAAAGGATTCTCCTTTCATCTTCAATGAGGAAGCTCTTAGTCAGTTTCAAGCACTCAAAGAAGCTTTCACCTCTGCTACTATCTTATCCCATTTCAATCCATCTCTACCTACTATTGTAGAGACTGATGCTTCTGAGTATGCATTGGGCGCTGTACTGAGTCAGGTGAATGACTCAGGAAAGCATCCCATTGCCTTTGATAGTCGCAAACTCTTACCAGCTGAACTCAACTATGAAATTCATGACAAAGAACTCCTTGGCATAGTTTGGGCTCTCAAGTGCTGGAGAGCATTTCTTCTTTCTCTTTCCAATCCTTTTGAGGTCTTGACAGACCATTCTTCCTTGCAGTATTTCATGTCTTCCAAAGTTCTTACTTGTTGTCAGGCCCATTAGGCTGAATTTCTCTCAGAATTTCATTTTACTATCACTTACCGCCCAGGCAGGCTGTCCACTTTACCAGATGCCTTGTCACATTGGGACAACGTGTACCCAGAGAGGGGGGTGGACTTCATCAGCAAGAATCCTCAAAATTTTCATCAAGTACTTAAGCAAGATGGAATTCAAGAGTCAAGATTCTTCTCAATCAAAGTGGAGATTTTCTCAAATTTAGTGGACAGGATTCAAAAAGAAGTATGGCAAGACAAAGACTATAAAGAAATACTCAAGCAACTAGCAAGAGGTGAATCAGTTCCAGATTATTCTCTTGAACCTCAAGCCAAGTTATTATTATTCAAAGATAGAGTGGTAATCCCAAGCAATGAAGAAATTCAACTCAATATTCTTAAAAAGCGTCATGACTCACCATTGGCTGGCCCTCCTGGCCAGGAGAAGACCCTCAAGCTCATCAAGAGGGATTTTATTGGGCTGGCATGAATCAATTCATCAAGGACTATGTGTCCTCATGTCAGAAATGTTCAAGAAACAATAACATTCATGACAAGAAGTTTGGATTACTCAAGCCTCTTTCAATTCCGTCTGGTCCTTGGAATTCATTATCAATGGACTTCATCACTCAATTGCCACTGTCAAACAACTTTGATTCAATTTTAGTAGTTGTGGACAGATTCTCAAAAATGGCAATCTTCATTCCAACTTATGGAACAATCACTTCTCTGGACTTAGCTCAAATCTTCATTAGTCATGTATTTTCCAAGCATGGCCTTCCAGTCAGTATCATCAGTGATAGAGGATTCTTATTTGTTTCATCATTTTGGACTCAATTGTGTCAGCAGCTCAAGATATCAAGAGATCATTCAACTGCCTTTCACCCTGAAACAGATGGACAGACAGAGAGGGTAAATCAGATACTAGGACAGTACCTTCGGATGTATGTCAGCTATCATCAAGATGACTGGTACACCTGGCTCCCTCTGGCTGAATTTGCCTATAATAATGCAGAACAATCATCAACCAAGCAATCACTTTTTTTCACTATTTATGGAAGAAATCCCAGCTTTGACTCAATCCATATTTCTCAAGACTCACCTGCTGGAAAGTTATTAACAAAACTCCAATCAGTACAGCAAGTTGTCAAAGAATAATTAGAGTCAGCAATAAGGAAATTCAAGAAGTATGCAGATAGAAATAGGGCAATTCCACCTGATTTCCAACCTGGGGACAAAGTATGGCTATCCTCCAAGAACATCAAGACCACAAGACCCACCAAGAAGTTATCAGAAAGATGGTTGGGACCTTTTGAAGTTCTGAAGAAGATTGGCAGTCATGCATATCACCTCAAGTTGCCTCAGCAATGGAAGACAGTTCACCCTGTATTCCATGTGTCCTTATTAAAACCAGTCAAGAATTCAACTATCCCAAATCGACATCAATTGCCACCACCACCAACCCTAGTGGAGGAGCAAGAAGAATGGGAAGTGGCTCAGGTTCTGGACTCAAAACTCAAAAGAGGTAAATTATGGTATCTTGTAGAGTGGAAAGGATTCAGTGAAGACCCAGAAAGAACCACTTGGGAACCAGCTTCCAACCTTACCAACTCACCAGACCTTGTCAAGGATTTCCATTCATTATATCCAGACAAGCCTGGTCCAAATACCTCAAGAGTTTGATTATGGTTCTTGGTGGGGAGAAGAAGTTATGAAAATAAGTTCCTCTCCTGGCATGCACCTTTAAGGGGGTATTCTACCAATATGTTGTTGTAAGCATCACCTTGGCCACTTTGTAAGCACTTGTCAATTCTTTGGACAGGTTCGGGAAGCATACAACACCAATACCCTCCAATTTGGACCTTATCAAGATATGGCCAAATGTTTCTTTTTTTATTTTCATTTCTTTTTTCTTATTTATTTATCATTTCAATATATGCCAATCATCATAATTCAAGACATTCATTACTTCAAGTCATTTACGGAAATTCATTTCAGAAGTCATTTATGGCAATTCTTGTCAGAAGTCATTTATGGCACATTCTTTTCAATTTTATGGTGCTTGCTGGGGAGTGGAAGTTATGAAAGTAAGTTCCAACTCCTGGTATGCATCCCTGAGGGTTCAACTTCTTGTAAAACATTACCTTGGCCACTCTGTGAGCATCAAATGCTTGGTTTTCATTTTTTAGACACTTCTTGGCCAGAATCAAGCAACTCACCACAAGAAGGACCAACCATCAGGATTTTTCTTTATTTCTTTTCTTTACTCTCATTTTCTCTTATTCTTTTATTTTTCTTTCTTTTTTTACTTGTATAATTCTCTTTCTTTTATTTCTTTAAAGCAGCAGCATCCCCTCCCAAATCATGTATTGGGAGGTTCCATTATTTTTTCATTTTTTAGTAGTTATAAGAGTGGGGATAGAAGGCAAACCAAACACAAACAAGGAAAAGGAAAACTAGTTATCTCTACCCAAATCATCAATAGTTCTCTGGAAATCATTTGTCAACTAATCTTCATACCAGGCAAATTTTGCAGCCATCTCTTCAGAAGCAGTACCTCGAATAGTCCTGTCATTGGCATACATAATCACCTCTCTGCTATTTCTATCAACCCTCCTTGATAATCTGGCCACAGCATCTTGAATTTCACTAGCCGTGTTGGGATCTTCTCTGGTAACCCCAATAGGCCAACGTTCTCTTCTTTGAAAAACTTGAGCGGCAGGAAACGGCAAAGGGGACAATCCATCTCTTCTTCTGCTGGAGCTGGCCACAGGTTGGAGTTGACGGGAGGTGTTTATGGGTGAGTTCCTGGACTGTTGAACTGGTGATGGTCTTACTGCTGGATTCAAGGCAGGCCTGGTGGTGTGGGAAGTACTTGGTGAAGGAGGAGGAAGGGTTGTAGGAATGGAAGCAAGCACTGGTTGGAAGGTTCTTGGAGTGCTGGGAATAACTTGGCATGTGAATCTAGTGTTGGCAAGAGGTTGAGAAGAGGAATTGCTGGATGGATGGCCAATTGAATTAGGAACAACTTGAACTTCTTCACCATCCAACTCATCACTTCCTTCAGCATCTGGATCTGTTGGGGAATCAACAATTTGTCTTAGTTTCTTCACTACCTTCACTACTCCATCAGCATTGGTCCTTGAGATTGGAATTTCTGAGCTGTAGTGTATGGGCCTACCACCGATTGGAATGGACCCTCCAACATTAGTCCATCTGGCCACATCCCTCTGCCTGGAACCAGTCACTACATCAAAATATCAGCACCAATTCAATCAAAATATGCAAATAACTCACATTGAGAAAATCCAGAAGTTTCATCAGGGGTAGGTTCCTCAAGAATGGGGAATTCCTGCCCATAAGGCCCATCTTTCCTCCTCCATAAGTGCCTCCTGACCTGGGACAAAGTTGATCCGGTACAATGACATGGCTTCTTCCTAACAAAGCAAAAGTGGAATTTTGACAATCGAGGATTGTAATGTTGAAAGCAATCCTTACCCTTGGCCAAACATTCAGTACAGGCAGGATCAAGAACTTCAACTGCTCGAACCCATAATAGGTTTGGGAGGGATCAAAATGGTCAGAAGACGCCATGGAAGGGGAGGACAATTGACTGAAGATGCCAGAACCATGAAGAACAGACAGTGGCGGTGCAGAAGGAGAAGATTCAGTGAGATCAGTCAGTTTGGAACTCATAACTGAAGAATATGCAAGCAGAAGATTCAAGATTTCAGAATCAATCCACTCCATATCAAGAAAAAGAATTTGACCTCAAGGAAATGGGGCCATAACTCAATTATGCCCCCCCTCAAGGCCTCTAAGTTGAAGATTCATACCCCTTTGGGGCTGAACTCATCACCCAGGGCCTCCCCTGCCACTTTGGGGGAGGCCAGGATCTTGATGGTCCGGGCCATGTATAGTGAAATTTGAAATTGGGCCATTTCTGGGCCCCTTGGTCACCCTGGGTCCCCAGCAAATTTGGGCCCAGGGACTCCATTTTGGTCCTGGGGGCCCCCAATAGCCCCCACGGCCCGCGGACCATAGGACCCCAAAGACGCAAAAAGGCCAAATATGGCCAAAAATCATAAAAATGACCAAATTCACCAAAACACCCAAAAAGGCCCAAAAGGCCATAAAAATCAAAAACATCAAGATTTATCAGGGTAGAGGACACAGCCCAAAAAACACTTTTGAGGGCTGTTTGAGGCTTTTTCCATGGACAATGGGGACAAGACCCCTTGGAGGAATTTTTTACAAGATTTCATGGATTAAGCCTTGCCCAATGAGTACACTTCATATACTCATTGGGCATCATTTTTTGAGCAGAAGAGCTCAGTGGCCCTTATTCTGGGATATATCCCAAGGCCACATCCCAAGGGCATGGTTGATTGAATCAGAAGAAAGGAAAAGCATATTTTGAAGGGGAATACTTACTCAAAACTTGAAAAAAGGGGGGAATAAATTGAATTTGACAGAGAAGAAGTAAAGAAGGATTTTCAGGATAATGGTCAAGAGGAAAAGAAAATTAAACGAATTTTTTTTGAAAAAATGTGGGGATATTGAGATGCCACTCAACAGTGGCAGGGAATTATGGTGTTCAGGAGCCCACCAGTTTCAAGAGGGGGATACTGTAACAACCATCCATCAGGGGTAAGGGTATTCATTAATACACCCATTCAAACACCTCAAATCAGCAAATCCAGTATTTGCATCAGCATTCAGTTTCAGCAATCTTCATTCTGAAACATGCATACAGCTTAGTACATCAATACAGCCTGTCAATACCTGTACAGGTTGGATTCACCCAATACAGTTTCAAAACACCAGTCTGAAACTGTATGATCACTCAAATACACCACACCTCTTGTACAGTGCCCTGCCAGATGTATGCAAACACGAAGTTCATACAGGCAGGGCATCTCTGAACCCGCGCGCGCAGCAGTTTGACCAATGGACTACTCTAATTGGTCAGCCCAGTCCCGCTGCTGGTGTTAATGCAACTTCTTTTTATTTTTCTTATTTTTTTTTCCTTCCTGTCATCATCAGCGCTTTTTATTTTTCAAGACTTCCACCGATGAAGTCGTTTTGCCCACCGATTATAAATAAGCCGGCCATGGTTGTTTCCAACCATCTTCATCCGCCACTATCCCTCTGTCACATTCTCAACTCACTACTTGCGTTTCTCATTGCTCAATAATGTCTCTTTTTGATTAATCGCTCCACTTCACCAATCATACCACAGGTGAGCTATTTTTCTTTCTTCGATCAATCAATAATAATATTAATATTATCTTATTTGCCACAGATGCCGTATTTGGATGTGGAAACCCGGGGCCGATTGGTGGGTATGCGTCAGGCCGGACTGTCATTTAGGGCCATTGCACAATTGATAGATCTCCCTCTTACAACCATTTACAACAACTTCCAAATGTACCAACAGATAGGCACTGTTACAACCCAAAAAAAACTGGCTGACCAATGAAACTCAATAATCGCAATTGGCAACAACTTAGCCGGATAATTACTTGATGCCGGCGACTTACTGTTGCCCAAGTCGCCTCATTAATGACTTTGCTGGTGTCAACCCGAATGATACAACACGAGATTCATAAATTGGGCAAACACTCACAAATTGCCCCAAAGAAGCCATACTTACGGCCTCAAGACTTTCAACGTCGGTTGGGCTTCGCCCAAGCTCATAGGCACTGGACAATAAACCAGTGGGCCAAGGTGATATGGACCGACGAATCGGCCTTCGAGTTGGGTAAACGGGTTGACCAAGTGCGAGTCTGGCGTACAGCAAGCGAGAAGTGGCTCCTTGAAAACTTTGCGGTAAACCATTGATCCAGTCGTCAGTTGGTCATGATCTGGGGGGGTTTTGTGCTGCTCACCGTAGCACAATCCTTTTCTTGGATGGTCGTATGAATTCGCAAGAAATGGTCCAACAGGTCTACCGCCCTGCTCTTCGCCCCTTTGTCAAGCAAATGGAGCAAGCCCCATGGATACGAGGTCGACATCGCCTCCTGCTAATGGAAGACAACGCACCAATCCATACAGCCGCCTTCAGAAATCAATGGCGCAAACAAAACGGGATACTCAAGATCAATTGGCCGGCACATTCGCCAGGCCTCAATCCGATCGAAAACATCTGGAAGTCGATGAAAAGCCAAATCTCAAAGCTTTACCAACCTCAGATGCTTGATGAACTCAAACATGCCATTCAAGCCTTGTGGGATGATCTCCACTACGGCATATTGAACAACTACCTCCGATCAATGCCACGGAGGATGCAAATGGTGATTGATCAACGTGGTGGTCCTACCTTGTATTAGGACCACCGATTTTTTTATTTTATTTTTTGATTCTGATTAGTCATGTTGTCTATGGTGTTACCTGATGTAACATCTGCTCTGAAACACAAGAAATTACAATGTTTGTTCCTAAGTTCCCAAGTGAGAGACCCAGTGCCCCAAAAAACAATTGCGCAGCAATTATTTTTGTACAGGCCCCTGCCTGTATGAACTTCGTGTTTGCATACATCTGGCAGGGCACTGTACAGGACCTGTATTGGCCAGACTCAATTCAATGATCAATTATTCTCATGAAAATTCTTCCTCTGGATCAGGGCTGGTGATTCTCACATATACCAGCCCCTCTTTCTCCCCCTGGGGACTTTTCCCCAGCTAATTAATTTAGTTTATTTATTATTTTATAATTATTCTTATCCTTATTTTGGGTATTATAATTATTTAATTTTACGTTAGTCTTTGCATTTCTCTCTTTGCCTGTACAGTGTGAGTTGGGTGGCCATATCCTTATTAACCCTTCTCTTTCCATTCTGACAGGTTGAAACAGTGGACTTGGACTTGTTTGTGGTTGGATCGTCTATTTCTTTATTCTTATTCTTTGTTGCTGCTTCTTATTTTTATTCTTTTAGTAATTCATCTTTAACACTCTTAAGTGTATCTCTTCTTACCATATCTTTGAGCCTTCCATAAGTGAGTCCCAGTTTACTGAGTGCCAGGCCCTCTTCACTTTGAAGAGCCCCTGTGACACTTTTGCTGGTGGTTAAATTTGGAATGGTGTCATTTGATACAGATATTGAACCATATGTTTGGTTGATTGCACCATATGTTTTGAATTATACTGATATTTTAACTAAACTTTATTCTTATTATGCACAGCCAGGAGTTATTTTTGCTAGTGGTTAAATTTGAAATGGTGTCATTTGATACAGATATTGCACCTAATCTTTGGTTGATTGCACCATTTTCTAAAACTGTATTCTTATCTCTACTAAGCTTATTTTTCTTCTTCACAGCCTTGATCTGTATTTAGTTGAGTATTTCTTTATGTAAAATTTAAATTGTAAGTAATACCTGTAATGTTTGGTTATGGGAGTTTAAGTGGGGATTGAGTAATGTAACACTATGTTAGCTTATATATAAGGGTTTTTTTATGTCAAGACATGTAACACATGATGTTGTAAGAGTAATGTTATCACTTATGTAATATTGCACATGCTTATTTAAATTGAATATTTGGACAAGCTGAATTATTTTTAAGCATATTCTTGTACCTAGTATAGAGTGTATAGTATCATTTCTCTTTTTTAATGCATGATATCTAGAAAATTATTGATATTATGGGGTTGAGGCAATATGTGACTATAGGTAAAATTTGATGTATATTCCAGTGGAATACTTGTTTTTGTTATTTTATTATAATTATCTTCCTTTTTCTTTCAGTTTTCTTTACTTTTATCTTTCACTTCTTATCTTTATTTTCTTCTTATACATATTATCATTATTATTATTATTATTATTCATTAGAGGTTTGGATTTGACATCGTAAATTTGAACCTTGGAGAAACTGGTAAGGAATACCACACTGGGTCTCTCAAAGAGAAGGACATATTAACTGCCTTTAATCCTGATATTTCTGAAACAATGGTACACAAAAGGATATTCAGAAACTGTGGTGGTGAGCTTGAGTATTCTATAATAATCAGATTTAGTGAGTCTTTCTCTACATAAGATTATATAAGCTCCATGGAAGACATTACTACCAGAAAAGAAATTGGTAGAAACTGGTATCAACCTCCAATAGACAACAAGAATAGTTTCAACCCAGTTTCAAGACCAAGAAAATCACAAGACAGAGCTCCTTTGAAATGTCATAAATTGGAAGTACATCTCATTTGAATAATACTTGTCCAATGAAAACAAGAATCAATGAGATATAAATTGAAAGGACTGAAGACACAAAAGAGAAAAATGAGTTGTCTGTACATGAATGTGATTCTGAGACTTCTTAAGAAGAATAACTACAAGATAAGCCTAGTATAGAGAACATTAAGTTATCCTTTGAAGTCACAGAAATGCATACTCACTTACCACAATATAGTTATGAATGTATGGATATCATACATGTGCAAGATTCCAAAATGCAGAAATTCAAGTCTGCTAGAGGAAAGGCTTTTTCAGATGGACCATCTTGTATCACTAATATTGTGATAAACAACAAACAAGCCAAGATACATCTTGTCTCAGGTTCTTTTTCACTTGTTTTGGTAAAGATTATCTTCACAAACTTTATACCAATTATCAAGAGAAATTGATTCCAATTGAAGGTATAAAATTAAGAAATGCTAGCCAAGATATGCACCCTTTGGGTATTCTTGAAGAAGCAATGATATTCCCTCCCCCTTCAGGAATAGAAGACTGAAAAATCAACTTGTTGCTATATATAATTACATTTACAAAACTTTATACTTGGAATAATTATCTCAATATTGATGTTATTGACATTCATATTCATAAAGACAGATATTTCACTCTAGGGGAAAATAAAAGACAAAAATTTGCTTTTCCCCTAGAGAAAAGACAAATAACTTTTATTAGACAATTAAAAAATGCTAATAAGGAAAAATTTGTGGCAGATCAATTGATTGAAGCACAACTCAGTCCTGAATTAGCATTAGAAATGAAGGAAGACCTTTTTGAGATCTTATTTTGTTATAGAAAAGCCTTTGCTTCCAATAATATACCACTCAGGGCTATTGAAGGCCATGAAGTGGACATTATTCTTAATGTGGAAAGACCCCACCCTCCACTATTAAAGATACTAGCTTACCCAGCTAGCCTCAGAGATTGAGAGGAATTAGAAACTTATATTGATAAGCTGATGAAACTGGGAGTTCTTATAAAATTTGGATATAATGGGGAAGGAGAAGTCAGAAACCCTGTAAACAGTACTTGGAATAATGATCAATCAAGGATGGTTGGTGATTTTAGACCATTGAATACCTACACCATTCAAGACAGGTATCCAATACCTAGTATTCATGAGACATTTACTCAATTATTCAAAGCAAGATTCATCAATCACATGATAGCACTTAAAGCTTTCAATAAGAATGTTTTGACACCTCATGCTAGAAAGTGATTCAGAATAATTGCTCATTGTGGCATTTATGAATAGTTGAGGATGCCTTTTTGTAATTAATAAAGCAGCCCCTCCTTATCAGAGAATGATGAATAACATTTTTCCACATGAATTATCAGAGGGATGGCTAATAATTTATATTTATCAAATTATCATTTTCTCAGAAGCCTGGCGATTGCATTTAGAGAGAATTTCACTAGAAATTAGGAAACTATTTAAGTGAGCATGAAAATATCTCTTAAGAAATGAAATTTTGGGTTTCATGAGTTGAAAGCTCTTGTTCATGTAGTTTCAAGACCAAGCCTTGGTTTTGATAAAAGTAAAGTGGATAAAGTCTTACTGAAACAAATTAACAATACAAAAAAGGACATGATATCTTTCTGAGTGTTTGCTAGTTATGACAGGAAATACCTTAAAGATTTTAAAATACATTCCAGATCATTGTACAGAATTTTTGATCAACAAACTGTCATTGAGATGACACAAGAAAGGATTAAGGAATATGAGAAGGTGAAGTATTCCTTAACAAATGCACCATTAGTATTTCTTCCGGACCAGAAACTTCCTTTCAAGCTGTATATAGATCAATGTGGTGAAGTTTTAGGTGCACCTATTCATGAAGTCCAAATTGTCAATGACTTGCCTTATGAAGGTCCTGTTTGTTTTATCTCAGGAAAAATAAAAACCACTGAGGCTATATATATATCAAGCCAAATGGAGTGCATTTTCCTTGTGTGTCCTCTGGAAAAAAATTCTTTATTATTCTTATGGTAGTGTTTTTTAAGTGATTACTGATTGTAATGCTGTGAGATCACTTCCTAGCATGAAAGCCTCCAACAGGTACATGTTAACATGGAAAATTGCAATAAAGGAGTTTAGAGGCAATATGGAAAAATTAAATAAGTGGGAAATATTCACAATAATTTTGATGTATTGATGAGAGGGAAATACCAAGTACACCTGAAAATCCTGCTTAGGCTCCTGCAAATGCAGAACCTAAAATTCCAATTGAAGTAATCAACATCACAGATGTGGGAAAAGAATTATTTGAAGAATTCAGAGCAAGCTATAAGCAATATAAGAATTGCCATATTCTTACTTCTCTACTTGGAAAATATTGTAAAGTTGTGGCTTTGGCTAATTCTTTGGATGGTATATGGAAACAATGATATGATAATAGAAGATTCTATTCATTTGATGGTATCTTATATCATAGGTATAAATACACATGTTTGATGGCCTTATGTAGTAGAATTTTGATTAAAACAAAATTGATAGAGTTCCATGAAGACATCTATTCTGGAAGTATGTATGATTACAGAAAATGGAAAGAATCAAGACATGTTCTTGGTAGCCATCTTGGAGAAAAGATATCATTGAATACTGTTATAGTTTTGATAGGTGTCAAAAGGGCAATAAAGATACTGGCAAAATATTTGGATTAATGATTAATATCCAGGAACCAAGTACCCCATGGGAAGTAATTAATATGGATTGGGTAGCTTCCTTGAAACCTAGTTGGTAAAAGAGCTCCAATGCATTTCTTGTTATTGTATACAGGTACAGAAAAACTCCAATCTTTTTTAACATGTCATAAATATGACACAGCTATGGATACAGCTCTTGTTGATTTGAAAGAGAGATATATCGCATGCTTTTTTATTGAAAGATATCATTATTGAGAGAGAACTGTAATTAAAATCAGACTTATGGACAAACATACATAGGATTTTTGGTACAAGACTATCATTCTCAAAAGCTTACCATCCACAAACCTATGGATTAGCATAAATAATCATTTAGACCCTTGAGGTCATGATTAGAGTTTTAGTGCTTATGGCCTGGAATTCAAAGATTCTGATGGATTTACCCATGATTTGTGTATACTTATACCAGAATTGGAACTAGCCTACAAGACTTCAATCCATTCTTCAAGAGGCAAAACTCCTGCCATACTGAAAAAAGGACAGAACCTAAAACTTACAATTGATACTTTGGAGAAAGACTTGGTTGATATTCATCCAGCTGCATCAAGATTCAAATTAATGCTTCAAAAAGTGAGGCCTAATTAAAGTCAAAGCATGACTTATGCTTTTGAATATGCTAAACAAAAGTGGGACAAAATTCATTAAACCCCAGAGTTGAAAGTAGGGGACTTAATAATAGTTTCAACCTTGAATTTCAATAATATTAAATTCTTGAAGAAATTCAAAGATTCCTTTGCAGAGCCATTTATTATTAAATCCCTTCATGAGACAAATGCAGTACAAGTAGAAATGTCAAGAGAATTGAAAAATAAACATCCTGATTTCCGTTTGAGGTCTTGTGAATCATTACACTACAAGTGATAAGGAATTCTTTCCCTTAAGAAATGTAACACACTCATAAGTTGCACCATTTGATCAAAGTGCATTAAAAAAGTTACTGAAAGGCTTTGTCATAGGACTCTTCTAAATGAAGAGGGAATGGAACTCAGTGAACAGACTTATTTCTGGAGGGCTCAGAGAGGAATACTAAATGGATAAGAGAAATCAATAAAATGGTAGAATTCCCAAAAAATAGAATAAATAGATTTAAGTAAAAAGAAAGAAAAAAAGCAATAATAAAGAGCCAACCACAAATAATCTCGAATCACTTTTTCAAACTGTTCAGAAAAGAGAAAAGGACTTATAAGGCTATGACCAAGAGGACTCTACTGAACAGGTGTGGGAAAGGTAAGACTGGCTTAAGAATTAATAACAAGAGACGTCTTGAATAAGAATTAAATCAATAACAACAAAAAATCCAATATCTTTATTAACTGGGGAGAAAACCCCAAGGTGGGTGAAAGGGGGCTGGTATATGTGAAAAATACCATCCTGGAGTTTGAATTCTGAGATACCATGGGCTGTATTCTGGAAGAAGTTTCCTTTGAAATAGAAAACTGGATTGGTGTATCCAATACAGATATTTGCATCTGTATTAAGGACAGGCCTGTATTTGGGTTTTTACTTTATTGAGCTGTATTGAGGTTTGAAACTGTATTTGGAGGATATTCACTTAAACCCCATTTCTGATTGGGTTTTGGAAGATCTTCTATGAATGTTTCTTGGGTAAGTGAATCTGGATGAAATAAAATAAGCAATAAATATTTTCATCCCCCCAATTTTCCAGTTTCTATCCTCTCATATCCCCTCTTCATCAATCAAAAACCCAAACTACCCCTTCATCTTTATATGCCTGTAGGTCCTTCTGCTTCACTTGACTTTGGTTTTTATCCCCTCCTTTGATACTTCTTCTCTCTTCTGAATTATTTTGTTGGATTTCATTTTAATCTTCAGTGTTATTTATTAAATTCATTTTGAGACCTCATGGCTAAATTTATGATATTGAATCAGATTGATGTCCTAAGAATTCACTGTTCTTGGATTATCTTTTTCATCTTTAAATTGCGCCACAATTGGACACTTCTTGAGTTTTTGATAGTTTCAGAAAGTCAAGACATTTTACCCCAATTTGATGTTTTCTGGGATTTTTGTCCATTTTTGCAAAAATGTGAGAAGTGCACAGATGCATAACTATGCATGATTTGGCATATTTTGATGAATTTTTGAATAAAAAAAAGATCTTGAATATTTTTTGAAGTTTTAGAAGAAGAAAAGGAAGAAATGTGCAAAATGCGCAAAAATGTGAAATTTCAAAATATAGCCGATTTTTGACTTTTGAGGCTTGCAGAGTATTTCAGAGTCTTGCAGATGAATTAAAGATGAATATGTGCAAAATGTTCAAAAAATGTGCAGATGAATAAACGGGCCAATTTGGCAAATGAAACTGTTTTTATTGATATTTTATTCCAAATTCTTGTGGTTAAGACCATTCTTGAGGGTCAATTGCCATAAATGACTTGCTGACTTGGATTTGTCCAAAATTTCCACTATCTTGGCTTTGAATTCTGATGAAGATTATCTGTAGTTGGTCTTTACTATTACTAGTTATTTTGCTCTTTTTTTAAAAGGAATTGAAATCTCAATACAAGATATGAGAGGAATGACTTCTGCCTTCAAAATAAGAAATAATACTTAAGAATCGTACAAGTAGAAGGAAATGAATAAATGAAAAGAATTAAGAAAAAAAGAGAGTAAAGAAAGGAAGAGTGAGAAAGTTCTGAGAAGTATCCTTCTTGAAGTGAGTTGCTTGATTTTGGCCATAAACTTTCTGAAAAGATAAAAAAAGCATTTGTTGCTCACAGAGTGGCCAAGGTGTTGTCTTACAAAGAGTAGAAGCCCTCAGTGATTCATACCAGTAGATTGAACTTAATTTTGTAGCTTCCACTCCCCTCCAAGCACCATAAAAGAAAACAAAAAACTCTACCATAAAATTACTTGATTTAATAACCCCCTTGAATAGTGGGTAATGGCATAATTAAGAAAAGAAAGAAAGAGAAAAATAATTTGGCCATATCTTGATGAAAAGGCCAAATTTGAGGGTATTGGTTTTGCAATGCCTTCTGAATCTGTACAAATAATTGACAAGTGCTCACAAGTGGCCAAACTACTACTTACAACAAATCTGGGTAGAATACCACCTTGAAGGTGAATACCAGGAGAGGAACTTACTTTCATAAACTTTAATCCCTGCAAAGCACCATAAAATAAAACTGTTGAGGTATTTAAGCCAGGCATGTCAGGAAACAAAGTGGGGAAATCCTTGAAAAGGTCTGGGGATTTGATAATTCTGGAAGCTGGTTCACAAGTCTCTCTTTATGGGTCTTCACTGAATCCTTGACACTGCACAAGATCCAATAGTTCACCTCTTTCAAGTTTTGAGTCCAGTACCTGGGTCAATTCTCATTCCTCTTGCTCTTCCACTATGACTGGTGGTGGTGGCAATTGCTGTTGGTTTTGGATAGTTGATTTCCTAATTGGTTCTCCTAAGGGCACATGAAAGACAGGGTGAAATGAATTCCGTTGTTGAGGAAACCTGAGGTGATATGCATGGCTTCTAATATTCTTCAAGACTTCAAAGGGTCGCAGAAATCTTTTTGAGAGCTTCTTAGTGGGTCTTGTAGTCTTGATATTCTTTAATTTTAGAGATACTTTGTCCTCAGGTTGGAAATCAAGTGGAATTGTCCTATGTCTATTTTCATACTTCCTAAAATGCTTTATTGCTAAATGAAATTCTTCTTTGAAAAATTGCTGTACTGATTGGAGTTTTGTTGATACCTTTCCAGAAGGTGTGTCTTGGGAAATGTGAAATGAATCAAAGCTGGGATTTATTCCATAAATAGTAAAGAAAGGGATTGTTTCATTGATTAATGTTCTGCATTATTATAGGCAAATTCAGCCAGAGGGAGCCAGATGTGCAAATAATCTGGATGGTAACTGACATACATCAAAAGATACTGTTATAGAATCTGATTTACCCTATCTGTCTGTCCATCTGTTTCAGGATTAAATTCAGATGAAAGATATTTTGATATCTTGAGCTTCTGACATAATTGGGTCTGGAATGATGAAAAAAATAAAGAACCTCTATCAATAAAAATACTGATTAGACACCCATGTTTTGAAAAGACATTAATGATGAAGATTTGAGATAACTCCAAGGAAGCAATTGTTTAATAAGCTGGAATGAACATTGCCATTTTGAGAATCTTTCCACAGCTCCTAAAATTGAATCAAAGTTTTTAGACAGTGGAATGTGAGTGATAAAGCTCATTGATAAGGAATTAAAAGGATCAGATGGAATTTGAAGAGGTTTGAGTATTCCAAAATTTTTATGGAGAATGTTCTTGTTTACTGAAAATTTCTGACATTCAGACACATAGTCCTTGAAGTTTTGATTCATTCCAGCCCAATAGAAATCCCTCTCTATGAGCTTGGTGGTCTTCTCCTTGCCAGGATAGCCAACAAACAATGAGTCATTATGATTTTGAAGAATATCCAATTGAGTTAGTTATTTCTTTGAATGACTACTCTATCTTTGAATAATAAAGATTTGGCTTGAGGCTCAAGACAATAATCTAAGACTGATTACCCTCATTCTAGTTGCTTTAGTATTTCCTTATATTATATTTCTTGCAAAACTGCTTTCTGATTTTGATCTATTAGATTTGAAAACATTTCGGCTTTGATTGCGAAGAATATTGATCCTTCAATTCCATTTTGTTTAAAAAATTGATGAAAATTCTGAATATTCTTGCTGATGAGTCCACCTCCCTCTCTGGGTACATGTCTTACCCATGTGACAAGACATCTGGTAAAGTGGTCAGTCTTTCTGGGCAGTAAGTGATAAAGAAGGAACTTGGAGAGAAATTCTTCCCAATGGGCTTCAAAACAAGTAAGAACTTTGGAAGACATAAGATATTGGAGGGAAGAGTGTTCTTCCAAGACGTCAAAAGAATCAAAAAGAGAATGGAGAAAATCTTTCCAGCACTTGAGAGCCCAAAATATGCCAAAGAATTCCTTGTCATGAGTTTGATAAATAAGCTCAGCTAGGAGAAGATTGTGACTACCAAATGAAACAGGGTGCTTTCATGAGTCATTAGCCTGACTCGGTACAGAACTCAAGGCATAATAAGAAGCATCAATCTCTAAAATAGTTGGTAAAGAAAGATTGAAATGGGAGAGGATAGGAGAAGTGGTGAAATCTTCTTTAAGTATTTGAATCTGACTAAGAGCTACATCATTTAAGATAAAAGAATACTCTT
Source organism: Austropuccinia psidii (assembly GCA_023105745.1). Lineage (NCBI taxonomy): Eukaryota > Fungi > Basidiomycota > Pucciniomycetes > Pucciniales > Sphaerophragmiaceae > Austropuccinia > Austropuccinia psidii. The sequence continues at coordinate 54,150,817 of JALGQZ010000003.1, forward strand.
TTGCAAGAAAGGAAGTGATAGAAGAGATATTTATGGAATAATTTTTGATGAAGCAACAATAAAAATTGGCAAAGGCAAGAAAGGATTAAAGCTCATTGATGTTCTTGGGCTGAGGCCAATTGAGGAGCTGATGAGCTTTGGAAGAATCCATCTTGAGACCATTGATTGAAACAAAATGGCCTAAGTATTCCACACTTGAGGCATGGAATAAACACTTTTAGGCTTTAGAAAACAGATCATTCCACCTCATTAATTGGAGGACAGAGGCCACATGTTTTTAATGTTCCACCTCTGAACTAGAAAAGAAAATAATATCATCTAAGTAGACTAATGCAAAAATATCCAAGAAATCTCCAAAGATATTATTAAAAACAGTTTCAAATAAAGAAGGAGAATTGGTAAAGGCAAATGGCATAACCAAATGCTCATAAATACAATATTTGGGTCTAAGGACAGTTAAGTTCTTATTCCCCTCATTCATTCTCAGGAGATTTCAAGAACCATGAAAATCTATCATGGAGAAGATAGTGAAACTGTTACAGATGGTAAGGAGCTGCTTTATGAGAGGAACAGAATACCTGTTCTTCCGAGTGACAGCATTGATTTTGTGGTAGTCAACACAGAAAAGAAGGCCACCAACATTTTCATTCACAAAAAGGACAGGTGCTCCTGTTGAAGAGGAGCTTAACTTATAAAGCCTTTCTCTACATTCTTTGAAATGTAGTAGGCCCACAGTTTTTCTGAATCATTATTTGATAAAGAGTAGATCATACCAACTGGAGGTAGAAGACCCTCCAGTTTGATAGATGATGACAGGCACAGTGCAGAGGAAGTTTCTCTGCTTTCACCTGGGAGAATAAAGCCAAATATTGGTGGTAAGCAGGGAGGACTACTTTCAGCACAGTTTAAATTTCTTCTGGCTCTTCCTCCTCATCCCCCTGCTTCTCCAGGGAGGCATGAAAGGATTAGGGAGGAAGGTCCATATCCCCTTAAAAAAGATGAAGTAAAGATATAGCAAGATCTTCTCCAGAATCTTTTGCATCTTTGAAGACTTCACCTCTTGATGGAAATAATTATTGAGAGGAAATGATGGAAGGGAAAGTTCCTTAAGCTCACCAACCAAAGAAACATCGTTGACAGTAGTGACAAAGTCAGTACTAGTAGAAGAAGTAATATTACTAGACTCCTTATGAATAGAATAATAGGTGAGCAATCCATTTTTCCAATCAATAATGGCATTGAAATGATAAAGGAAATCATAGCCCAATATTGGGTCTTCTCCCTAGAATGAATCTATGATAAAAGAGTCCCATTAAAACCTTGGGAAAGAAGGCAAGTCAGAAACCCGTTTGGTATAATGGGTGATGAACAAGGAATTTGATTACTTGGAATTCAAAATAAAAAGAGGAATCTTTCCATGGAGATCTGAAATTGTCAATGAGTACTTGAGAATAAAATTCTTTGCAAAAATGAAGTTTATAGCACCAGAAGAAATGAGAATACTATAGAGAATATCAGAGACAGAAGAAAAAATAGGAAATTTTCAATATTTTTTGGAACTAGTATTGAGAGTGTGTAATTGTGCTTGTGAAGGAGATGTGTGAGAACCATTTAACACATACTTATTCTCACTCCTGCTTTTCCCTGCTTGTTAGGGAAGCCTCTTGATGATCCTGGCCTATTTTAAGGCCTCTTAAAGCCTTTTTTCAATTGGGTGTTTCCACTACAATAAGTTTATGAAAATTCCTTAATACTCCTCTCTTTTGCAGAACCAATTAATTTTTTGTCCTTATTGAGGAGAGAAGCATGAGGCGTATCCTTGGAGCCTTGAAAATTATTGCCCTTCTTATTCTTCCTGTGATGGGGCTTCTTGTAAGATTCATCTTGATGAGGCCTGAGATAATTTTATCCCATGACAGGAGGCTTCCAGTTTGACTACCACCCTTCTCCTTCTCCCTTTCATGGTACCGGGTGTGTAACTCAAAGGTAATATCCATGAGTTTTTGAAGGCTATCAAAACTTTCAGGGTGAGAAGCCAACTGGTCCAATAGTCTTGATTCCAAGGATCTTCTATAAAAATGAATATAAGCCCTTTCCACCCAATCTCTAATTCTTGACATTACACTTTGGAAATCTGCTATTTACAAAGAAACTTGACCACTTCCTTTCATCTTGAGATTTTCCAGCTCATGTTCAGCTTCACTCACTTCATTGGGATCACCAAACAGAGTGATGAAATGGGTTTCAAATAGCTGGCAGTTATTGAAGAGATTAGATGAGTCTTCATTGGAGATATTTGAGAGGTAAGGTTAAATCAATCTTCCAGCCCTACCTGCCAGAAAAGAACCTTCTTCCTGCAAGAGAAGAAGTTTTCTGGGTCATTATGGAAGATCAATTGAGATGATTATATAAAGCCTCTCAATTCATATGTTTTAGTACCATCAAAAGAATGAGGTGCCTTCATGGATGCAGTCTTCAATTCTGGAGCTCTTGAATGGTCCTTGGGGTAACTGCTTGAGTGAGATGTCCAATAAATTGAGTCATATGGTACATCATCTTGAGAAAATTTGGTTCAGCTTGAGAGACAAGAGGTTGATTAGAAAGGGAGAGATTTGGAGCCTCAGGAGCTTCAGGGGTACCTGTCAAGGAAGCTTCCACTTTTGTCTCCTCAAATTCTTCCTCTTCCTAAGACTCCTCCCCCTCTTCATCTTCAGCTTATTCCAATCTGCTCCTAGGCCCTTGAAAAACTGCCAGGGTAGCCACCCAATAAACCAGAGAATGATCTTGATCTTCTATACTTCACACCTCCTCTTCTGGAGGGGCTTTTCCTTCCATTGGTCGTTCTCTGTAAACATTTTCACTTAGTTGATGAAATGATGGTGTGCACTCAATAGGAGCCATTGTTGTAGGAGTGAGAACAGCATGATTTTTTTGGGATCTGGTATTTTTTCTTGAGGGGCTATGCTGACCAGGAGTTATTGAATAATAAGAAAACAAAACTTGATGATACTTTGGGAATAATAATATGGCTTTGAAAAATCAAATAAAATGGAAATTTTTTATGAAAACTGAGGAATCAATTAACAGTCTTGAGGTGAAAGCAATGTGAAAATCCGGAGAATTGAAAACGACAAAGTCAAAACCTTCTAAATGAATCAATCTTTTGTAAGAGGATAAAATAAATTTCAATCAATAAATTCAGTAAATTTATCAATTCAATTCAAAATCAATTCAAATAAGCTTTGAATAATTCAATCAATAAACAAATTTATTCAAAATAAGAATCAGTATCTTGCGGAATTCAATTAATTACTCAATATTTTCAAGAATCAATTCAATATCATGGTGAGTCAGAATAAGTCAGTAAATAAAAATAAATTCTTGGAGACCAAATATGCTTGGTTGAAGAATTGAAAATCCATCAATACAAATCCAATCCAATAAAACAAATCCAGAATTTCTGAACCTATTATCACAATGAATTCCACCAATAAACCAATCAAATTAAAGAACCTGATAAGACCTGAATTCATAAATAAAAATAAAAATGAAATTTCATTGAGAATAAATAATAAAGAAAAATGGTCAGAAAAATTTAAGAAATGAGACAGAGGATCAATCTTCATATAAATAAAATGAATGAGATGAAAATTGATGAGACATCATAAAATCATAAAATTGTGAAGAGATCATAATTGATGAAGGCAAGAAATAATTATAAATTATTTGACAGAAAGAGTAAATTTTGAGTTAATTCAAATCATGTCACAGGGGCTCTTCTAAGTGATAAGGGCCTGGAACTCAGTGAACAGACTTCCTTATGGAGGGCTCAGAGAGGGATACTCAATGGATAAGAGCAATCAAAAAAGGGTAGAATTTCTAATGAACAGAATAAATGAATTTAAGGAAAAAGAAAGAAAACAAAAGAAATAATAAAGATCCAACCAAAAATATTAATGAATCACTGTTTCAATCTGTTCAGAAGATAAAATTGTTAACAGGGATATGATTGCAAGGACTCTACTGAACAGGTGAGGGAAGGCTAAGACTGACTTAATAACTAATAATAAAATAACTCTTGAATGATAAATAAAATATTACTAATAATAAATCAATATTTCAATGAAATGGGGAAAAACCCCCAGGTGGGTGAAAGGGGCTGGTATAGGTGAAAAATACCAGCCTAGAGTTTGAGTGCTGAGATACCATAGGCTGTATGCTGAAAGAAGTTGTATTTAAGATAGAAACCTGTATTGGTGTATCCAATACAGGTCTTTTCACCTGTATTTAGGACAGGCCTGGATTTGGTTTTTGTCTTTATTGACTATTTTGAGGTTTGCATTTATATTTGGAGGATATTCCATGAAACCCCCTTGCTTATTGGGTTTTGGAAGATGTTCTTCTAATAATGATTGTTAATGCCCCTTTTGGTATCCGTGGCTGTGACAGTATCTAACAAAAGAAGAATTAGGGGGGAAAATGAAACAGAATACTTAGTCAGATACAGAAGCCAACGAAATGAAGATGGGTGGCTTTCAGGAAGTAAAATTGATGATTCCCAAAGGTTTCTTAGCAGATCCGGCCATGAGGGAAGACCAATGCCTCAATAAAAATCTTTAATTGTGTGCTTTACATACTTGAAAGTATCAGTACAGAGGTTGGAAAGTGGTGTATACTCCCCCAATTTAACTGGGGGTATACTACACAATGGAAAATTGTAGTACAATTAATCTTGGTAGTATGGAATGTTTACCTGTAAGATATGTATGACATATCCATAAGGAAACAAATAGCTTTTTATGCAATTCATTCAGTCTTAAACAGAATTATGAATTGAATTTGGAACTATAACAAAAATTATAAATTGCTTTGGAGAAAGAAAGTTATAAATATTTTGTCATTTTTGCATTCCACAAAAAAAATAACCTAGTGTAACCCCATAAGGTGTTATATACAAAAGTTAATATTTCTTATGTTATTAGAAGATTCAAGAATGTCACAGTGAAATTGAAACCCTCTCAACATTTTTTGAATTTTTTGAATTTAAGCTTACATAAGCCTAAATTCAAAGTTGCATAATGTTTATACAAACTTACCAAAATTTTAGTTGAAATTGAGGTGTTGTGTATATTTACTGAAGTGGATAAGGATTTTCCATACAGAATGTAAATCCTGTGTGAGCTCAATTTAAAAAGGGTTTAAGGCCATAGTATGGCTTGAAATAAATGAAAGGGCAAAAGCCAAGTAGAAACGCGGAACAAAGGAAAAAGTCCAAATAGAGCTTGGCTACCCAAAATTTGGGATCTTCAAGGACTCAATGAAGATTTTCCACCTGTATTAGAGTATTTTCAAGCTTATTTAAGCTTTGAGATTGAGCTTTGATCAAAAATTAAATTTCAAACTGGCTTTATTCCAATTTGGACAGGGATTACAAACTGCCAAAGGGTAAATCCCAACATGCAAGCTTTTAATCAAGGTTTCAAGGACTTTAAAAGCTTAAATAAACTCAAGAATTCAAATTTATAAGCTTTAAAACCCTATTAAAAATTGAGGTTTGGTTTGTGTTGCCATTTTATGTGGAAAAATAGCAATAAATTCAAAAATTCATCAAAAATCCAATTCTCAATGGATTTGCTTGAAGAACTCACACAGATTTAAATTTATTGTGATCTGTGTATAAATTAAATTTCAAGTACCTTTTTTAAACAGGTTTGATTTTTAATTAGCCTTGAAATTGACTTCTTGAATTATTTTTACAGAAAATTAAGATTTCTTTAAAAATTAATCACAATTCAGTCTGAGAGATTTCTGATTTGAACTCCATTTTTGAGTTTCTCATGTGATTAACTTCAATATAAAGGAATTTATTCTAAAATAAAAATTGAAATAATCAATCCAAAAGAGGGTTAAATTTACTTGGAGTTAAGAATAACACTTGTAACCTTCAATTGGAGTTAAAAATAAGGCACCTTACATTAAGAACAATATTTTTGGGCATGGTCCTTCAGTTTTGACCTGAGAACACCCTCTATATCCATTATGAATCATGTGAGCTTCTCCAAAGGAATAAAAAGAGCCTTCAAACCACTGTTTTTTCAACAACCAATTATCATTCCAATCATATTAGACATTTAAGCAGGTAAAGTTTTATTAAATATAGAATCTTCTCATTGAATTATTTCTTAAGTATTTTATCCTTGATTAATCCCAAATCAAAGGATTTAAATCATAGAAATTTGATTAGGATTGCAATCACCAATAATTTAATTTATTATATAAGATTATTATCTTAAATATCCTTTAAAATCCACAAATTCCTCTTAAAAACTCCTAGATCTTAGATCTTACCATAAAGAGTTGTTTTAACTTTTGAAATATTTATTTTTTGGTGTGTTTTTAACCTATAAACATTATTTAATGAGATAGGTGTTTCTGTTTGAATAGTTGTATTAAATAAGTATTATAAGTAGGTTTTCTCAAAAATTCTATATCTTTTTATGTGGTATTAGTTTTTTTATATACAGTCTTTCTATTAGTATTATCTTTTCAAACTTCCTGTGATATTCCTTTTAATAATGATATTTGTATTATTTACAAATGGTTAATTATTATTATTTTACGCATATAATTGCCTAATTAAGATCTTTATAGATTCTTATTATTATAATTGTCAGTGACTAAAATAATGTTTAAATCTTTTTTATATAGCTATTTCTAATTATTATATTAATTTGTGTCTATGTTATTTGATTATATTATATCTTCTACTGAGGACACTCATAGTCATCTGGATATTTGTTACTATTATCAAGAGTTTCACAGAAAGCACTTACAGAAATGGCCATGAGGATGGAAACACAAAGAAAGGATCTTGAACACGCTGTTGAGATGGGCCAAAAATGGGAACCTTGTCATAGCTCTTTGAGCTCCTTGATTAGTGGAACTAGAAACTAATTCAATTGAAGGGCAGTTTCCCTCTTTGGTCCAGGGATTATTCCTGAAACCTTTGACAGCTTCAATATTTTATTTGGCAAGAGATTAAGACAAATTGGCATGATAGGTCCAGTTCTGGCCAGGTTACTTGACTTTTCATATGAATTATAGAAATATAAATAAATCAAGAAGGCCAATGAACTAGAAATAGACATGAATGGGGGGTCATTAATATTTCTGGTGCATGTCACAACCACAAGTTTTGGCCCTCCTCCTTGATGGCTGCGGCAATCCAACCTGGAGCCCAGATGGGGCCAATTGGTCACGTCATGTCCTTTATGGCCAATTGGCCCCCTTGGGTGTTTTATGGTTTTTACCCCATAGCCCCTCTCAACCATCATTTATGGCCTCAGGCCATATCCTGCCATCATTGGCCTTCTTGGCCGATTTCCACCTCACCAACCCCCAGGCCTTCATCTTTTATTTTGGGCCTGGGGGGTCCTTTTATCTTCCAGGGGGTTCTGGACCCCCCTAGCCATCATCATTGGCCCCTGGCCAACCCCTTTCATTATGGGGGTTTTGACCTAAATGGCCTTTTTGGGCCATTTAGGCCCCCTACGGCTTCTACGGTCCGTACGCCACAGTCCGCGGTCCGTAGGCCAATTAGGCCCCTTTTGGCCTAATCCAATGAGGCCAAAAGGGGCCAGCCACCTAGGCCCCAAACCACAATTGGGCCCACCTGAGCCAATTTTGGCCATGACTTCCTTGGACCCAAAAATGACCAAATCCCTCTTGGACACTATTTTGGCCATAAATCCCGTAGGACCCAATTTTGGCCATGGACCACCATGGATCAACATTTCCACCATGGCCTCTGGCAACCACCAGAGGCCACCAGATCAGCTCAGCAAAGCCTTCCCCTCAACTTAAGGGGAATTCCTTCCTTTCCTTCATGCACTCCGTACCCAAGATTGCAAGTGTGGTGCATATATGGTATTATATACCATTATGCACCATTTTTGCTCAGCAATCCAATGGTGACGTTTTCAGGACCCAATTCCACCTTTCCATTTCAAGGTCCATAATTCCAACGCCCATTTCGAAGGAGGACTTTTCAGCTCATCAGTCTGGCAATCCATGGCGGCAATTCAGAAGATCATTCAAGGATCCCAACCACCTGTATCTGCAGGAGTTGGGTTGGTACAATTCATTCAGGATTATTCTAAGGTCAATTCTCAAGAGGTATTACATCATTTAAATCAGTTGTCAAGACATCAAGTATTCAATACTCCTTGGACAACCCAATTCATCTGTACAGGCCTTATTCAATCAACCTGTATGGCCTTGGCCCAATTGGGCCATTACTTCTTCCACTGTGTGAATTCCATCACACAGTTCAAATTTCAAGATGGCCAGAGCTGTATTTCCCGATTTGGACAATACAGTCATTGATCCACCTTCCAGGATCAATCTTCCAGCTTTTCACATATACCGGCCACCTTTCATCACCTGGGGACTTTTTCCCCAGTTAATTAATATATTGGATTTATTTTTATCCTTATTTTCTTTTACATTATTAAGGTTAATACTGATAATCTTAAGTCAGTCATTAGCACCTTTTTTCTCTTTTCTTTCTTCGCCTGTCAGTGGATATTGGTGGTCATATCCTTTACTAATTCCATTGTTCTTTCTGGCAGGTTGAAACAGTGAATTGAGGATTCACTTGGTTGGCTTCTTGGCTTTTGGCTTCTTTCATTTGGCCTCTGGCTTCATTCTTCTTACCCTTTGTTATCTTTGGCATATTTGTCCTTTCTCTATTTCCTGCTTAAGAAATATATTCCATAGTATTTCTTATCATCTTTTGGAGCCCTCCAAGTGAGTTCTTGATTCCTGAGTGCCAGGCCCTCTTGCTTCCATGAGAGCCCCTGTGACATTATATTAATTAACTCATAATTTCTTTTCATTCTATTCATTCATTCTTCATCAATTTCATTCATTCATTCATCAAAATTATGATTCTCTGTCACCTCTCAATTTTCTCTCATTCATTTCTTCACTCTGAAAATTGAAAGCTGACCCAATTTTTATCTTCTTTATCTTTCCAATCTCATTTTTCATTATAATCAATCTTACTCTTATCCGTAACTCAGGCGTTTTTATCTTTGATCCTCAAATTATTCATCAGATTATTCAGACACGTTCTTCATATCAGGATTCATTTTGATTTATTCCTCAAGAATTTTGATTTTGGAAGAATTCACTTGGAATTGATTTGATTGACCAATTTGACATAATTGAAATTGACATCAAGATAATTGATTGACCTGAAGATTTTATTGATTTGCTGATTATTCACATCAAGAATTCATTTTGATTGATTGACTTTCTGCAAGATTCTGATTTGATTTGATTGTGATTGATTTGATTCATTGATTTACTTCAAGACATTGATTTTATTTTTGACTTCAAGACTTCATTTGATTTTGATTTATTGACGTACTTGAAGATTTTCACTTGATTCCTTTATTTCCTCAAGATTTGATTGTTGATTCTTTACTTCAAGATAATTTTGAATTTCCTTTCATTTATTTGATTTATTATTCCTGAATCATTCCAGTTGAACATTCACCTCCTGCAAGACAGACCAGATCTCAGGCCAGAACTCAAGCTGTTCTGACTCCAACTCCAAGGGCTCCTCTTGACGGTACCCCAGCAGTTTCTCAACTGAGGGCCAGATTGGACAGAGGACCCACTTTGAAAGGAGCAGCACCATCCAGGAAGGAAGGAAGAGGGCCAAGGAGATCAATCTCATTATCAGGAGTGGTTGGCGTATTCCCAGGACTTTCAAGAACCAGTCCCAAGGTTCAAGGTGAAGATGATGAAGAGGAAGAGTTTAATGGCACTGAGGCTGCTCCTGCTCCTGTGGGAGCATCTGAAGGCACCAGAGGACCAACTCTAGCCCAGTTTGATCAGCCCGTCTCTCATCAGTCCAAACCATCTTTATTGGCCATCATGCAGTAGATGACTCAAATTATGACCAACCTTCAAGCAGCTTCTTCCTCTGAGTCATCAAGACCACCAGCCTTCAAGACTCCCTCTATGAAGGCTCCAGAATGCTTTGATGGGACTCAACCCTTCAAAGTCAGAAGCTTCATTCAATCTTGTCAACTCATCTTTCATAATGATCCGGCAAACTTCTCTCAAGATAGAAAGAAGGTTCTTTATGCCACTTCATTCTTAGTTGGCAGGGCTGCAAAATGGATTGAGCCTTATCTTTCCAATTTCAATAATCAAGACTCAAGTTACCTTCTCAATTCCTGGCCACTGTTTGAATCCCAATTGTTCACTTTATTTGGAGACCCAAATGAAGTTAGAAAAGCTGAAGCAGAATTGGATGGCCTTAGGATGAAAGAAGGTGGGCATGTTGCTTTATATATTGCCGATTTCAGGAGTTTGGTTTCAAGAATCGGGGATTGGGGTGAAAGGGCTCTCATTCATCATTTCAGGAAGGGCTTGGCCTCCAGAATTCTGTATCAATTAGCCTCCCATCCTTCAAATATTGATTCTCTTCAAGACTTAATGGACGTCAGCCTGGAACTTGATACCAGGTACCATGAGAGGCAAAAGGAGAAGAATAATCATCAAGAGAAGAAGCCTGAAGCCTCGAAGTCTCACTCTTCTCATCATCAAGTTTCTTCAAGCTCAAGGCATAAGAAGAAATTTCATTCTCAAAAGCGGGACAAGCCCCATTCTTCTTTGTTGAATAAAGATTTCAAGCTCATGAACTCTGAAAAAGAAAGAAGAATCAAAGAGGGTCTTTGTACCTATTGTGGTGGAAAGCATAGTCTTGAGTCCTGTTTCAAAAGGCCTCAAAACAAGCTTACCCAACCGTCAGGCAAATTTCCCAGCCAGGGAAAAGCCTGAGTGAAGATCATGTTGTGTTCAATGGTCTTCACAGTTTTCCTTCCAGAGCACAATTGTGCATTCTGAATACTGGTGTCAAAAATTCTCTTAAATTTTTTGTTTTTTCTTCTCTTTCTGATGTTTTTTACAGTATTCTCATTGATTCTGGTGCTACACACTCATTTATTGCAAAGCAGTTTGTTCACAAGTACTCATTGACTACGTCAGAACTTCCAGAGAAGATTCCTGTTATCATTTTGGACTCCTCTGAGTCCCCTTCCTTATTTGTGACTCACCATACTAAATATATGGTTGAGCTCCCTTCCTTCCCAAGCTTTGAATGGGACTTTTTAGTCATTGATACTCCCAAGGGAGAAGACCTCATATTGGGCTTTGACTTTCTCAATCATTTTAATCCTTCTATTCATTGTAGGCAAGGGCTGATCACCTTTAATCCTGATCATTTGGACTATTCTGATCCTTCTAATTCTGTCTGTAATGACTTTTCTTCTGCCAAGTCTTGTGCAGCTCTGGTTGGTGATTCTAGAACACCATCATTTCCATCTTCTGTCCGTATTCCTTCCCTTAATTCCCCACAGTCATTACTATCTCCTAGAGCTGAAGTCTTCAAAGAGATTCAAGATGTTGGAGAAGATAATTCTGTATCTTCACTTCACCTCTTATTTGGGAATATGGACCTTCCTCCTTCATCCTATCATGACTCCCTGGAGGGGTTGTGGGATGAAGAGGAAGAGCCAGAAGAAGTAGAAAGCATGATGAAGGTTGTTCCTTCTGTCTATCACCAATATCTGGATGTATTCTCCAAGGTGAAAGCAGAAAAACTTCCTCCTCACCGTGCCTGTGATCATCATATCGAGCTGGAGGGGTCTCTACCTCCAGTTGGGGTGATCTACTCTTTATCCAAACAAGAGTCAGATACACTCAGGGCCTACATTTCAGAGAATGTAGAGAAAGGTTTCATCCGTCCAAGCTCCTCTTCAACAGGAGCACCTGTTCTTTTCGTCAAAAAGAAAGATGGTGGCCTCCGTTTGTGTGTTGATTACCGCAAACTCAATGCTGTTACTAGGAAGAACAAGTATCCTGTTCCGCCTATGAATCAGCTTCTCAATGTCTTTAATGGTTCTTCTATCTTCTCCAAGATTGATTTGCGTGGTGCATATAACCTGCCCAGAATCAAGGAGGGTGATGAACATTTGACTTGTTTTAGAACTAAATATGGCAGTTATGAGTACTTGGTTATGCCGTTTGGGCTCACCAATGCTCCTGCTTCTTTTCAAAATCTTGTCAATGATATCTTCCAAGATTTTCTTGATGTTTATGTTGTGGTTTATTTAGACCATATTATGGTCTTTTCCAAGTCTGAGGAAGAGCATGTCACTCATGTGTCCACTGTTCTTTCCAGACTTAGGGCCAATAATCTTTTTGCTAAGGCGTCCAAATGCCTTTTTCATGTTTCTAGTGTTGAATACCTTGGTTATGTTGTTTCTGCTGAAGGCCTCAAGATGGACCAAGCAAAGGTCCAGCAGATTCTCAATTGGCCTCCTCCAAGAAACCTCAAGGCACTTCAATCCTTTCTTGGCTTTGCCAATTTTTACCGCCGTTTCATCAAGAATTATTCAAAGAAGATCAGTTCACTCACCAGCTTCCTCAAGAAAGATTCCTGTTTCCCCCTCAATGAGGAACCTCTTAGTCAGTTTCATCAACTCAAAGAGGCTTTCACCACCGCTCCAATCCTTCTCTACCCACCATTGTAGAGACCGATGCGTCCGATTATGCCTTGGGTGCTGTACTGAGTCAGGTCTCTGACTCAGGAAAACATCCCATTGCATTCAACAGCCGCAAGCTTATTCCAGCGGAGCTTAACTATGAGATTCATGACAAGGAACTCCTTGGCATAGTCTGGGCTCTCAAGCGCTGGAGGGCTTTTCTTCTTTCTCTGTCTTCCCCTTTTGAAGTTCTCACTGATCATTCTTCTCTTCAGTACTTTATGTCATCAAAGATCCTTACTCGCCGTCAAGCCCGTTGGGCTGAATTCCTTTCTGAATTTCATTTCTCAATCACTTACCGCCCTGGCCGCCTGGCTACTCTTCCGGATGCTTTATCACGTCGGGACGACGTTTATCCGGAGAGGGGGGAGGATTTCATCAGCAAGAATCCAATGAATTTTCAGCAACTCATTAAGCAAGATGAAGTTCAACCCTCAAAGTTCTTTGCAGTCAGGGTGGAGTCATTTTCAAATCTGATTGACTCAATTCAGAAGGCAGTATGGCAAGATCCTCAGTACAGAAGTATCCTTGAAGATTTGGGTAAAGGTAAATCTGTCCAAGATTATTCTCTTGATTCCTCCTGCCAACTTCTTCTCTTCAAAGATTGGGTGGTAGTCCCAAATAACTCCACAATTAAACTCAGCATTCTTCAAAAGCGTCACGATTCTCCTCTAGCTGGACACCCTGGCCAAGAGAAGACTCTCAAACTTGTCAAGCGGGATTTCCACTGGTCCGGCATGACTCAATTCATCAAGGATTATGTTTCATCCTGTCAACAGTGTTCAAGAAACAAGAATATTCATCATAAGAAGTTTGGATTCCTCAAGCCTCTTCCAATTCCAAATGGTCCTTGGATTTGTCTCTCAATGGATTTCATCACTCAACTGCCACTGTCCAATTCCTTTGACTCAATCCTTGTCATAGTGGACAGATTCTCAAAAATGGCGGTTTTTATTCCAACAATGTCTTCAATCACTTCACTGGATTTGGCCCATTTATTCATCAAGAATATTTTCTCAAAGCATGGCCTTCCATCAAGCATTGTCAGTGATAGAGGTTCACTCTTTGTTTCTTCCTTCTGGACCAATCTTTGTCAGCAGCTCAAGATTTCAAGAGACTTGTCAACTGCTTATCACCCAGAAACTGATGGACAGACAGAGAGGGTAAATCAGATACTAGAACAGTACCTTCGGATGTATGTCAGTTATCATCAAGATGATTGGAACACCTGGCTCCCTCTGTCTGAATTTGCCTACAATAATTCTGATCACTCTTCAACCAAGCAATCACCGTTTTTCACTGTTTATGGAAGAGATCCACAATTTGATTCAGTTCACATCACTCAAGACACTCCTGCTGGAAAGTTATCAACAAAAATCCAATCAGTACAGCAAGATGTCAAGAGAGAACTTGAAATCGCCATAAGCCGGTTTAAGAGGTATGCAGATAAAGGTAGAGCAAGTCCACCTGTTTTCAATCCTGGTGACATGGTATGGCTTTCTTCCAAGAACATCAAATCAACCAGACCCACCAAAAAACTATCCAAAAGATGGTTGGATCCTTTTCCAATCTTGAAGAAAGTCAGTTCTCATGCTTACCACCTCAAGCTTCCATCTCAATGGAAATCCATCCATCCAGTCTTCCATATCTCACTTTTGGAACCAGTCAAGACATCAACAATCCCAAAGAGGCATCAAGAGACTCCTCCTCCAATCATCATTGAAGAAGAAGATGAATGGGAAGTCTCTCAAATACTGGACTCAAAGCCCAAGAGAAGAAAATTATGGTATCTGGTGGAATGGAAAGGTTTCAGTCAAGACCCAGAAAGATCCACTTGGGAACCAGCCGAAAACCTGAAGAATTGTCCTGAACTTGTCAAAGATTTTCATTCTTTATATCCTGACAAGCCGGGTCCCAATTCTTCAAAAGCTTGATTCATTTATGGTGCTTGGTGGGGAGAGGAATTAACAAAAGTAAGTCCCACTCCTGGTATGCACCTTTCGGGGTATTCTACCCTTATCTGTTGTAAGCATCACCTTGGCCACTCTGTGAACACTTTGCAATTTTGGACACAGATCTTGGCCTGGCTTTTCAACATTCAATTCCAAAATTATGGCCATTTTCACTTGGACAAATGGACCATTCACCCTTTTACTTCTTTTCCAAGTTTCCCGATTCAATCCAATCCTTGACAAGTTTGTTTTCCTTTCATGGCACTGGCGGGATTGGCAACTACCAAAAGTAAGTTCCTCTCCCGGTGTGCACTTCCCTGAGGGGTCTACAATCTGTCCAAAACATCACCTTGGCCACTTTGTGAGCACCTGGCACCAAATCTCTTTTCCAGGTAGCCTGGCCACTCTCAAGTCAATTCTCAAAATCTGTGATGAAGATTGGACTCCCCCTCAAAATTTTTCTTTTTATTTTCTTTTTCTGTTTTGTTTCATTTTCTTTTATTTTCTTTCTTTATCATTTCAATTTTCTTTTATTATAATCTTTATGCCAAAATTCTACGTCAATTCAATCCTTCAACATTTTCAAAGCCAAATGTCAAGAGAAGACTACGTCAACTTCAATTCATATGCCAACACTATTATCAGTTCAACATTTTTCCTTTCAAAGATCAAATACCTCTGGAATCCCTCCGTATAATCCGTCTTAATAGCCTCAACAGGCTTCTACCTTATCTTGGTGCTCAGGAGCTCACCATTCAAGGTAGGGGGGTACTGTCACAACCACGAGTTTTGGCCCTCCTCCTTGATGGCTGCGGCAATCCAACCTGGAGCCCAGATGGGGCCAATTGGTCACGTCATGTCCTTTATGGCCAATTGGCCCCCTTGGGTGTTTTATGGTTTTTACCCCATAGCCCCTCTCAACCATCATTTATGGCCTCAGGCCATATCCTGCCATCATTGGCCTTCTTGGCCAATTTCCACCTCACCAACCCCCAGGCCTTCATCTTTTATTTTGGGCCTGGGGGGGTCCTTTTATCTTCCAGGGGGTTCTGGACCCCCTAGCCATCATCATTAGCCCCTGGCCAACCCCTTTCATTATGGGGGTTTTGGCCTAAATGGCCTTTTTGGGCCATTTAGGCCCCCTACGGCTTCTACGGTCCGTACAGTCCGTGGGCCATGGTCCGTGGGCCATGGTCCGTAGGCCAATTAGGCCCCTTTTGGCCTAATCCAATGAGGCCAAAAGGGGCCAAAGGGGCCAGCCACCTAGGCCCCAAACCACAATTGGGCCCACCTGAGCCTATTTTGGCCATGACTTCCTTGGACCCAAAAATGACCAAATCCCTCTTGGACACTAGTTTGGCCATAAATCCCGTAGGACCCAATTTTGGCCATGGACCACCATGGCCTCTGGCAACCACCAGAGGCCACCAGATCAGCTCAGCCAAGCCTTCCCCTCAACTTAAGGGGAATTCCTTCCTTTCCTTCATGCACTCCGTACCCAAGATTGCAAGTGTGGTGCATATATGGTATTATATACCATTATGCACCATTTTTGCTCAGCAATCCAATGGTGACGTTTTCAGGACCCAATTCCACCTTTCCATTTCAAGGTCCATAATTACGACGCCCATTTCGAAGGAGGACTTTTCAGCTCATCAGTCTGGCAATCCATGGCGGCAATTCAGAAGGTCATTCAAGGATCCCAACCACCTGTATCTGCAGGAGTTGGGTTGGTACAATTCATTCAGGATTATTCTAAGGTCAATTCTCAAGAGGTATTACATCATTTAAATCAGTTGTCAAGACATCAAGTATTCAATACTCCTTGGACAACCTAATTCATCCATACAGGCCTTATTCAATCAACCTGTATGGCCTTGGCCCAATTGGGCCATTTCTTATTCCACTGTGTGAATTCCATCACACAGTTCAAATTTCAAGATGGCCAGAACTGTATTTCCTGATTCGGACAATACGGTCATTGATCCACCTTCCAGGATCAATCTTCCAGCTTTTCACATATACCGGCCACCTTTCATCACCTGGGGACTTTTTCCCCAGTTAATTAATATATTGGATTTATTTTTATCCTTATTTTCTTTTACATTATTAAGGTTAATACTGATAATCTTAAGTCAGTCATTAGCACCTTTTTTCTCTTTTCTTTCTTTGCCTGTCAGTGGATATTGGTGGTCATATCCTTTACTAATTTCATTTTTCTTTCTGGCAGGTTGAAACAGTGAATTGAGGATTCACTTGGTTGGCTTCTTTTATTTGGCCTCTGGCTTCATTCTTCTTACCCTTTGTTATCTTTGGCATATTTGTCCTTTCTCTATTTCCTGCTTAAGAAATATATTCCATAGTATTTCTTATCATCTTTTGGAGCCCTCCAAGTGAGTTCTTGATTCCTGAGTGCCAGGCCCTCTTGCTTCCATAAGAGCCCCTGTGACAGTGCAAGTGAAGTGTCTCCAGACCAGTCCATCCCATATTTAACATCTGGGGGAATCTTCAGGGTTTTGGGAGCATTGATGTTGATTCAGGTTTTCCACCCTTCCAGGACACTTGAGAACATGGAAAGAAATTTTTTGAAAGGTTGATAAATGAAATGCTTTTTTGGTATAAATATTTTCTTGATTTTGGTTGTGTTTTGGGTTCAGATTTCAACTAAAATGAAGAATATCCCTAATGATTATGTGAGAGGGAGATCATGAGATTTTATTCATTATGAAATTTACAGTGGGGCGGGTCATTTGTCACATATTCTGTAAGTTCATTCTGAAATCAAAATTGAAGAAAACAGATATAGTTTTCAATCAGTGGCTTCCATTGCAGATGTGAAAATGTGGTACTGAGATCTGGATGTATATTGAATCCCGGAGTAGTTTTACCACCTGTGCATTGGTTACTTGACTTAATAAGTAGGTTCATTATGGGATTGAGAATGCGTGAAGCTCTTTAAGCTATATTAGATCTAAAAGATAGAATGGCAGAGATTATGATCCCAAGGTCTTGTGGAGGAAGGTTTTGACTCCAGATGTATGGTTTTGGTGCTGTTGGATTGAGGCCTGGTTGAGTGGAGAGTGCACTTTGGGTTAATCGGGAATTATCATTTGGAAAAATTTGATTCAATAAGCTTTTTGGGCACCCAGATCCTGATTCTGAAGTCGTGATGTTTGAAATAGAGCTAGGGTCAATTCCTAATTTGAGCTTTTTAATGTTCTGTTTACATTGAAATTTCTTGAAGTCAACTACCTGCCTATAACCCTCAGGGGAAGAGTATGTTTGAGTTGAGAACTGTTGACAAATTCATATACACATTTAGGAATAGTGGGGGGTGGAGGTTGCTGCATGAATTATGAATATGGTTGGATTTTCTATAAATATCTATGGTTGATGTGCAATTATTTAGGATAGTGATTGATTGAAAAAAACTGGAGAGATTATATATGGAGGGGGAGATAAAGTGAGGCAGTGAAGGGTTTTATCCCATTTGGAAAAGGTGGTTGAGCTTCATGAAATAAAGCCCAATGTGTCACCTGTTTATGGGGGAGGCTTGTCAGGATTCTATTTGGGTTAAATGCCTTTCTTTAAGTTTCTTTCACATATTCTAGTTTGTTTAAAAATGGAGATAAAGTGAATTCAGCTGGTGAGATGGGCTTCATTAGTGATGTGCCACCATTGAATTGAGGGTAGTAACATTTAAATAATGGATTCTGGAAGGCCATTGTACATGGTTTGATCATCATTCCAGAAATAAGTCTATAGATCTATTATGTAATGGTTTGAAGTGAAGTCAATATCTTGGTACTTGGTTTGAGTGCAGGGGGCCTTTTTGCTTGCTAGAATGTGATTTGGGTATTCAGAATTCCTGAATTTAAATTTCTTGCATTTCCTGGAAAGGTGATGTATTTTTTGTAGGTAAATCCTTCATAACTATACCATTATACAGATATAGGATGTCTGTGAATTTTGAAATTTCCTATGGCAATTTGGATAATTATCAGAGTGTGACAATAGGGAGGGGGAACAACTATATTTTTGGAAATTCTTATGGCATCTAATTATGAATGTACAAGGGGGCCCTTTGAGATTGTCAGACTGAGTCTCTGATAAAGTGATAATAAAGGTATATACAAGTTTAACTATGACTGTGAAACGGATAAAAGTATTCAAAAGGGTTTGGTTGAAAGATATCAAGGGCTTCACTAATAATAATTAGTGGTGGTGAACACTTCTGAAAGCCCTGGATGCAGGTTTATCTGTTGGGTTACAATCATAAAGACTACAATACCTAAGCTTAAATAATACCTGACTTGTTTTCCAAGAGTATAACTGTTTTGGACAGTTTTACTATCTAGGAGCTTAAGAACAGGATGAGGAAACCTTTTCTGGTGGAGAAAAGCTCCCCTTTTATCCTAAAATTGGGCGGAAAAGGCTTCTAGACCTTTCCACTCAGAGGAAGTGAAGATTTTTCACTTCCAAGGACTGGCTCGTGGTTTTCACAAGGTCTGTATGGCCTTTATTGGCCTCAGATGTGCTTTTGAAACCACATCTGGGCAGGTTTCACCAATAAAGGGTGAAAACCTTTATCTGGGGACCACATAGCCCTCTTCTAACGTTTATTACATGTGGAATGCTGTACAGAACCTGTAAAGGACACCAATATTGACCAAACTATGCGTTATTGAAGTATAAACAGGCTTCTTTGTCTGTTTGACACCACATAATCATAATTATGGGAGAATATCCCACAGTAAGGCTGTATTGGTCTAACTCTGGGATTTTGACCTTAAAACTGCCATATGTTGTCAGTTTTTGAGATATAAATTTCAGACTTGGTTCATGGTGTAGACCTTGATGTCTTCTACACAATTGTACCTCATTTGATATGGCTCCCATTAAATATGGCAAAGCTATGCCATGTACAGCATTTTTGGTACAAATGTATGATTTGCTTGAAAGCTGTATGGAGCTTGTTTGCCCCACAAATTTTGTTCTAGATGAGATATGGGAAAATAGGTGGCACCATCAGATAGCCCTGATTACTCTCTTTCCAAAAAATTCCCACTTTAGGTATCTCACACTAGAACTGTAGAAGTTAGATGAGAGCTGAATATTTTATTCACCCTTATTTGACCTTATTTTTGTCATAACTCGTGTAGTTATGGTGCTAGCTCAATTTGGCTAGTACCATTGGAGAGCCCTGACTTATAGGTTCATTTTGAATACCCATTTGATGGGGTTAAGCCTCTTCCTCTGAATTACAGATGAGAGGTTAAAAATAAGGTTTATGCTCAGCAACAACTTTGCGCAGGAATAACTTTGTTATTCCTTGTCCTATGATGGTGGGACTTGTGTATTTGGAAATTAGTTTGTTTCCGCTTTTTTTGATACCTTTTGGGATGATTCTGCTCAGCTCCATGTTTTGGTGGTATCTTTTCCTTACCATTGGTTTATGGTATTTGGCTGTCATGCTTGTGCTCTGGTTTGAGTCACAGGCTGACAGAGATAGAGAAAATACCCTTTATCCTTTCAGTTTGTTTTCTGAAAAAATTGGAGGAGCTCAATATCAAGTCTTGTGACAAGACACTGTCTCAAACTATCAATTGAATTTCTCTATTATAAGCTTTAAAAAATTGTATTGGAGATAAGTCTATTTTATCATTATACTGAGCTCTTTCATAAAGCTCAAAATATCATTGCAGTATTTTAACCCTTATTTCATCTTCCAAACCATGTGAGCCCTGTTCAGGATCAGTTCCTGAGTGAGATAGTGAATCTAGCATTGAATATGTTCAGACTCAGTCACCAATGAGTCCCAACATTCCCCTTGAAACCCCTATCGGATCCTTACTGAATTTATCAAGTCTAAAAATTGATGTGGGAAATGCAACAGCTCAAAATACATCTGCTTTTACAATAACAAATATTTCTGTTGCTCCAAATTCCCCAAATCCCACTTATTCACAAATGCATGTTTCCAAGGGACCACAAATCACACAGAAAACTTCTTCTAAGTCTAATTCACACTCTAATTTTTTATGTGACTTCCTCCCTAATCCTGTGGAGTCCCAGGGACCCTTTGGGAAAATTGAACAGCAATCACTAAATATTCCACTGGGATCTCAGGCTCATGTTGGATATGAAAAAACAGTCGATGATGAGAAACTAAAAGAAAATTGGAAAATATTACTTGGAGTTGCCTTTCCAAGGGGAAACCTGGATTTATGGTTAATCATAGTATGTCCTTTTGATTTGTGAATATTACCATTTTTCAAAGTCTCATATGTTTGTTTCTTTCATTAGATATGGATCCTAAAGGCAAGACAATTCAATCCCAGGATCCAATTAAAGAACGTCCATAGGTTCAGTTTTTATTAATTCCTTGAATTCTTAAATTCTGAGTTGCATGGCAGGTGATGAACTTTATTCATCTTTACCTCTGCTCAATAAAGAGAGAGTCACAGGAAGTCATCATCCATATTCCTCTAATCCAAGATGATGGCAATATTCATGAAGGGCTACCTTTTGAGGTATTTGATCAAGATTGGCTTAAAATCTGTAGTAAGATGCCGACTCTCACCCTCATAATACTTGATATTCCCGTTATTAGTGTGAATGGGGATGCACTGAAATAAGTCTTGCAATATATTTATATCAAAATTACATCTTATGGCTTTCTCAATTGTCTGAGAATGTGTAATACAAGATGATTGTAATTTCTTTAATGCACAAGGACTTGATAAATAAATGATATAATCAGAATATTAACAATAAGATTTTTCATTTGGCGCTTGTAATATGGTTTAACTAATCAAAAACTATCTCTTGCTCATTTGTTTGAGGAAATATTGAAGCATCTCAATCCAGCTCATGGTTTTCACCATTGTGGACCTGTGGTGAGGTGCAAATAACCTATCACTCTGTAAAACACAAATTATATAAAATTGCGAAGGCTCATTCAGTGAATGATTGTTTCTTTTCTTGTACCTATTTGTAATCTGACAGTGGGTTTCCCATGGAGTAAGAGCTTATAATATTAATATGATCAGTGTCACAGATAGTCTTGAAAGGTACCTTCTGCATTCTGACCTCAACTGAATGAGGAGTGATATAGTGAATAACCTTAATGGGTAATTGTTTTCTAATACAATGAAGACAATCAATGGTCTGATCCTCAATGTCTGGGTTCCATTTGGGCTCCTATAAAATTGGATGTCAGAGTGAAAAGATTTGGGTGGAATTTTAGGGGGTCCCTCACCATTATAAAGAAATTATTAGATCAAGTGATGGCAAGGAAATTTGCATATTCTGAAAAGAATTAAATGAGTACTTCACAATCAGAATTATTTGAAAAAATTTCCAGGGCCTTTTCCTGGCCTCAAGCAGTAATTGTGCCATCAATTTAAGCTGAAAGGATAGAGTTATGGGCAAGTAAGATACCAATTCAAAAAGTAATTGGTGTCAGTATGATTCAATTTGGATGGTATTAATATCATACTTTACTCAAAAATAAAGAAATTGGGTTTGTTTTGAGTAAACTGCTGATTAGGATGGACCACACCTTGATTGTGTGTTCTTCAATACAAATCTGAGGAGGTGTTCAACTTTACTACTCATAATTCATTTCTCCACATCCACGATTGTTTGGGCTATTGTTTGTTTATGCAGAGAGCTCCCCCTTCATGGTCATCCACATCTGGTTCCACCCTACTTTTAAGAACTATATGATGGTTACAACATATCCAGAGATTCTTGAGACTTCTGAAAAAATACCCTGGTTCATTAGTTTTTAATGATAGGAATTCTTTATATAATGTGAAATATTTCTTCTGAATTGTGGAGTTAAGCAGGAGAAGTTCATATTGAGGGCTAATAGTGGGTAGAGATTTGAGATGTGGGGTTTTGATGCGGCGCAGGCTCAACTGGTGTGATGCCAAATGCAAGGTATCTTTTCTACCTTTTGAAATACTCTTAAGTATTAAAGCTGACCAATTATATTGATCTGAGGTCTCAGGTGGGGTGATGAATGAGATTATTCCCAAAGGCTAATAAATGGTGTTGTGAATGGGTGTTCCCATTTAGAATAATTGATGGTTTTTATGGAGGCTATTGATGCCACAATGAGTGGTGTTGTATTGAGATTGGATATCAATTTAAAATGTGGGAAAGGTATTGTATTTAATATCTAATATTATATATTTGAGTATACAACACTCATTGTGCTTCATCCAAAATAACATTATGCCATTTGATTTGCAAAATTCATGATTTGGAGGTATTTGTTTGTTTAAGCTCTTGTGTGATAGTCTTGTAAAAGGTGATTATGATATCACATTGTTGGATGTCCACCTTGGGTAATGAGTGACAAGTTGGGTCGTGGTAGATGTTGGCCTGCAGCACTCCAGCCTGAGCATGTTTGGAAATTTTGAATTCCATTTGGGGATTGAACAAGGTGGGTGTGTGGGGCTGGGGGGTGTAATTATATGCTCCTTTTAGGTAGAAATTTAGTGTGGTTTCATTAATGGTCTTACATAATACCATATCCTCTGAAAGAAGTCCACCCAGAGGTGTGTTGGTAGACAGGGATTCAAATGTTCTGACAACATGATTTGAAATGATGTTCCTGGAATGAAAAGTGGCTCTTGGGGATCTGGTTTCCCAAAGGTTATTGGTAGATTGGAAATTGAGTATTTCTCTATTGCATAGAAAAGCTAGTCCTGTTTTCCAATGAGGTAGGAGGGGGTGTTTTAATCATGGAATTGGGAGGGGTCATAATGGGCGCGTCTAATCCACTGGGTAATTGTCTTATTTTTCCTTTGATTGAAATGGGAAGATATCTGGATATGAATATCTAGTTTATTTTCAATTGGGGTATGGAGGAGTGAAGATTTCACATTGACTATGAGAACTACTATCATATTCTATAGGAGTTTCAATCCTGATGTCTTGTTTTCTAGAAATTTCAATTAGGAAGGGAGTTTTTGGATACCATGTGATGAACATCAATGAAAAATTGGGCTCTTGACATGAATAAGGATCATTCTTCGCAGTCATCAATACACCATCAATTAATAATGCTTTTGTAGGATTAGATTCACAATCTTCAATCCTTGACCTGCCATGACCACAGTACATGAATTTTGTGGTTCCCCAGAAAATGGAATCCGCATTTTAGAAAGAGGTTCAGGAAGCAAGCCAACATTATTGAGCTGATTGGGGAGATATATGAAACTATTATGTTGATTTCCACACAGGATAATCCAAGAAGGTAAATGGGAACAAAAACTAGCTAAGGATATATCACTATTAATCATCCCAAAGAAAAGTGAATTTGAACGGGTTGACATCATGGCTATTATGAAATTATTGGGGAAAATGGGAAAGAATACTATCAGGAAGCTTCAGGAGGAGGGAAGGAACTGCAGAAATGTGAGCTTGAGAAACTTATATGAGAGTAATTAATGGGTCAAAAGGGGAAGGCCTATGGTTATGTGCATGGTGGTTTGGATCATGGTCCACTTGAGTGTGAAATGGTCATCTATCCAGGAAATGTGGAAAGAATTTAGGTGCACCCTAATTACTCATAACTGTGCTGAAAAATATGCTAACATGGAGGTGAAAACTCTCACATGAAAATATCAAAACATTGTCTTGGAGAGTGAAGAATTGGGTATGGTGGTATGCCACCATAAATGAAGATGGTGGTTGTGGCATGGAGCTATGTTTTCTGATGTAACAACATAAATCAATTTTCTTCTGGGTAATTAAGGTGCAAAGGTGGCAGTGGAAATGAAAGTTTCACTGTGGGGGTCATTTTGCTAGGAGTAAAACTGTAAAATCTTTGGCTGATGTGGGTAAGGTATGTTGTAATTCCACCAAACATGAGAGTTGATGTGGGTTGAAACACTCAAGGTTGAGCATAGGAATGTGTATGAGGCTGTACCCAACCCACAGATATTGGCCTCAGGTGTTCTCCCTTGCATGCATGAGCATCTGTGGAGCATTTTGCCACCCACAGACATCTGCAATGTGTGTGAAAATTGCCTGTGTAGGACCCCTGGTTGGGTGTGTGTTAATGCATGTGCCCACATTTATATGGAAGTACTATATACGGGCTTGGAAACAAGAGTGAGTCCACAGATTTTGTGTATAAAGTTCATCATTCCTCATTATGATGAGCTGGCTGACTCCTGAATCCATGTTCAAGTTAGCATGTGCTCTTAATCAGGGTTCATAAAAAAATGCATTTAACAAGGCTGTACAAATGGCTCACTGGGATTAAATTGCTGTACACAATTTTCTCAGGGCTGCAGATTCCCCCAATGGTTCACACATCAAACTCCTGGCTGATAAGAGAGTTTTGATGGTGTACTAATAGTTCAGCTTGGATGCATATTACAGTTGTGTATCAAAATCCCAGTAGGGTGCATATTCTTAACTGGTATGCCCAAAGATCAGAGGGGGTGATTTGCAGTCTTTTTATATGCAAGCTCAGAAAGTGTTCATTTATCAATGGTGTCCAGTGTAAGGTATGGATATGAACCTTTAATCAGAAATTGAGTACTTCTCATGTCCTCAAAATGTGAATAAGGTAAAATTCAATGCAAAAGAGTAAAATTTAAGAGTTTTAAGAGGAAACACACCAAATCTATTGTTTTTAACTATATAAGTATAATACAAGAAGGTAATGAAGATTTAGTATTTTATCAGAAATGAAAATTTATCCAATATTACTCTATAAGAGATACTTAATGCTACAAAAGAAATCTCTTCAAGAGCAATTTCAATTGGAATTAGTTGAGAAAACAACTGCAGGAAATCGATATAAAAGCATAGTCTTTAGAGAGCATATCAAAGATAAAACACACCTAAAAGTGACCAGAGTGCATTTGAAAACAAAGTGACAAATCTAACAGTAATGAAAGCTGCTTTAATTCACTTATGGGGTGGTTCAAGGGTAAAAATGATCATAAAAGCTACAAATAATGATTATAATGATTCTTTCACATGGTTAAAAGTCTTGAAAATGGCTTAAGAAAAGTGGTTGGAATATTTTATTGATTGCTTCCAAAGTGTTTAAACAAATTATAAAAGGAAAGTATCCTAACCCAAAGAGAAAAGTAGGACAAAGAAGACATTCTGTTTTAGCCACCAATTTTCTTCATACAAAAGTAAAATATACTGTTTTCAGTCGCTTAGAACACTCTGAAAACAGAAAAGCCAATTATGGCATCATTGAACGCTGGTTTGGACCAAAAAGGGCTGGTTTAAGCCATTTTTAGCCATTTTAGACCCTTAAATCAGCCATTACTATAGCAATACCAGGCCTAGAGCCTTCAAAACACGTCAGAATGTGTGTAAGAGACGTAGAAACCAGTTAAAATTGTTTTTACTATGATGGTTTTATCTTAAGGGTAGCTTTACCCTCTTGGCAACAGCTAAAACTACCCCAGTTGGTATCAAAACCTCATCATCAATTGAGTCCACAGACCCTGTAACTCAATTCCAGGCCAAAAGTGATGAACGTTTGCGTGAATTTTGACATCCCAGGCCTGTCAGCAAGGATTTTGGGGGTCTAGCTCCCCCTTAGAGCTGGAGTTCCTTTCCCCCCCAAATTTAATCTTTCCAATTTATTTTTCCTTTAATTCCTCATCATGTATTATACTTATAATTTACATATGTAATTCAATTCAATTGTACAGTACAATACAGTAATAATTGACACCTCATATGTAAATCAAAGTTCACTTATGTAATACACATGCACATTTTGACATTTCAATTGAATCCAATTGAAAATACTTTAATTTGTCATAACTTCTAAAATATACACAACACATCAATTTTAACACAAATTTTGGTGATTAACACTACATGTGATGTGAATTGAATTAATGTTTTGATGATTTTCAACTTTTGTATTGAAAATACTAAAAACTTAATTTAGGGTTATTTAGAGTTGAGTTACAAGAATTTCACTCAGAGGTGACCCCACCTGATTTTTTATGAGGAATCTAATGGTGAAATAATTTTTATATGTTTATTTATTGGATAAAAAGTTATAATAAATTTTATTTAACTTTTTTCCAAATTTATTTATTTTTTTTACAATTTTGTTAAAATTTCATTTTTACTTAATTTTTTCGAGTATAAATGTAATTTTATAATTCGAAAATTTAATGTAATTTTATTTTTAAATTGTAATTAAATTTTTCATTTTAAATATAGTTTTATATTTATATTTTGATTTCTATTTGAATAATATAAATAAATTTATTTTATTTATATTTATATGTTGATTTTGTATTTGTGGTCTTTGGGTATAAAAAAGCTCCATACAGATTTTAAGCAAATCATACATATTTACAAAAATCTTGTACATGGCATAAATTTGCCATATTCAATTATAGCCATATCAAATGGGGTACCATTGTGTAGGAAATATCCAGGGATACACAATGAACCAACTCTGAGCTTGATATCTCAAAAAACAATAAATTTATGGCAGTTTTAAGGTCAATATCCCAGAGTTAGACCAATACAGCCTTACTGTGGGATATTCTCCCATAATTATGATTATGAGGTGTCAAAAAGATGAAGAAGCCTGTTAATACTTCAATAACTCATAGTTTGGACAATACTGGAATCCTTTACAGGTTCTGTACCACATTCTACGCGTCATACACATAAGAAGAGGGCTATGTCGCCCCCAGATGAAGATTTTCACCCTGTATTGGTAAAGCCTGCCCAGATGTGGCTTCAAAAGCACATCTGAGGCCAATAAGTGCTATATAGGCCTTGTGAAAACCACAAGCCAGTCCTTGGAAGTGGAAAATCTTCACTTCCTCTACGTGGAAAGGTCTAGTAGCCTTTTTCACCCAATTTTAGGATAAAAAGGGACCTTTTCTCCACCAGAAAAGGTTTACTCCTCCTGCTCTTGAGTTCCTATGCAGTACAACTGTCAAAAACAGCTTTACCCTTAGAAAATAATCAGGTATAATTACAATTTTAATAATTGTAACCCAACAGGTAAAGCTGAACCCAAGGCTTTCAACAGCACTCACCACCACTATTTCTCAACAGTAAAGCCCTTAATATCTTATTATTAACCTTTTCTATCATAAATTGAGCTTTTTATAATTAATTTTACTTTTGCACAGTCGTAGTTTAGGCTGTAAAACATCTATTATCATTTTTTCACAGACTCAACCTGACAATAACCCAGGGTGTATTCCACTTTGTCTTAACCACTTTCCACTCCATTGTCTCAAACCAAACTGGGAATTACACTCCCCTTTTGCTAAATTATTTTTCCAATCACAACTGCAGATCCTCCCTTCTTTTTTCTACAACATGTGTAATCTTCTGAATTTCTATCCTTTGTTGATCTGATGTCTTGCTATTCATACTGAATCTTTCCAAATAATTCCTTCAGACTTTTCAAATGTATCTACTTGTGCTTTATTCTTGTACATCTGATTTATTTTTAGAATTCATTGTATGTTGTATTAATTTTCACTTCTACTATGTTCTCAATTTGGATTATAAATTCATTTCCCTTTTTTTAAATGTTGTGCAATTTGTGCTCCAATTGTGGTATGTCCTGCAACCACTCCTCCAAGACAAACAATGCCTGTGATGATTTCCTGCAAGCCCACAGGAATTTTTTGTTTGATGCATTCCCCTTCCAACCACAAGCCCATAACCACTAGTGAGGACTCCTTCATAATGAATACTGATAAAGGAATACCCTGCCCAAGTGGCACCCACTGGTTGGAGGAATTATTCCATGGTAAGAAGCCACTTTTCCTAATCCAATTTTAATGTTCAAAGTAAGTGATATGAGTTTTCCTTGTATTTTAGAACCCTCCAATTTCTTCCCCACCCCAACAAAGTCAAACACACAATCCTCAAGTGACTTCACCTGAGACTAATTCCAATTGTGAGCCAGGACCCAAGGTGGATCCAATGCAAGAAATGGAGGAACCTATTGGTAAGTCCAATTTCCCCTCACATTTCTGTTCCCAATCTTCCCTAACCCCTCCTTACCCATGTTCAGCGTTTCCCACCAATCCCACATCTTGCATAATCATTTACAATACGCTGGTTGGATCCCCCTCCCCCTCACCATAGTTCCCTTTGGTTGAGACTCCCCTTGTTCCCCAAAACCAAATTCCCTGGGAATACTTCCCACTACCAGAAATATACCATTTGACTCCTCCCCCTGGCACAAGGCACCCCTCAATACCAAAATTAGGCTCTGCAGGAATTCACCAACTTATGACCCACCCTCATTATCCCTTTAGCTTTGGTCCATGAATTGATTAACCAAGTCTTGATTGAGCCTCAACAATTGCTCCAAATAATTCCTTTTGTGGATTTCACACA
Source organism: Austropuccinia psidii (assembly GCA_023105745.1). Lineage (NCBI taxonomy): Eukaryota > Fungi > Basidiomycota > Pucciniomycetes > Pucciniales > Sphaerophragmiaceae > Austropuccinia > Austropuccinia psidii. The sequence goes on from JALGQZ010000003.1 coordinate 54,179,783, forward strand.
CAAAAATGAAATGTCCTGGGAATTCCACAAGGAACTACAATCCCTCCTTGGAAATTGCTTGGAGGCCTATCCAAAGGAGGAAATCACAGGGATAGTTTCTTAGCTCCTTGAGAAATAAAAAGATAAAAAAAATTGGTCATAGTTTATTATACACTTGTTTTTATTGCTTGAAACACTCATTAAAATAAAATAGTTTTAATTCAAGAAGAAATAATTAATTTGTCTTACCTTCTTTCAGTTCTTTCTGTATTCTTATATGATCAATGGTGCAAATCACCTTCTTCTTGAGAGAATAATTATTGTGAGATATCAACCAAATTCATTACTGATTATTTCTTTGCTGGAGCCTCTTCCTCAGAAAACTTAAAGATAGAAATTATTAGCACATTCTGCATTTTCTAAAGCCATGGGCTGATATTGTGTGAAATATTAAGTGTATAACATCTGGGTCTTCCCACATGTGAGAAATCCACCTGAAAAGTGTGAGAAATTTCCAATCCCAAGGTCACATGCAGTTCACCTGACTTGTGGGAGGATTTGCATTTGACATGCAGTTATACTGAGAATGGTTTAGGTTTTGTGTGTGAAGTTCAGGGATTCAGTACATGCATGAGGATTTCTGTTTGAAGTGCACCAATATTCTGGAAAGGCATAAGGCATTGTGTGTGAAGCACAGGATACTGGAAATGTGCAAGGAATTGTCTGTGAAGCAACAGGATAATGTAAATGCATATGACCCCAGACCCCTGCTGGACTCCTCAGGCTTGTGTATGACCATGGGGCATACCAGCATGATGGGAGGTAATTGCCTGTTTGTGGAATGACCACCTGATGTTCCCACTATTAAGATAAAGTGATAAGTCTCTTTATAACATAACATATAAAACGTCATGTACAGTATGGTTGAATTCCACCTTACATGAGCCATTCCCACCCCTTTTCATTTGAGACACTGTACATCCCCGATTTATGACCATCCAATCCTGGTGTCACACTTTTAATGGTGTATACTGTATTCATCTTGGTATTATTAGAGACCCTTCAAAATTCAAAGGAAACCAACAACCTTGTTTTACAATCACCTTCAAACACAAATTCAAAACTCCATCACTATTTTAATTGGGATGATATTTTATTACCATTTGTAATATTATACCCAGCCCCCTTGGCTTTTCTTCCACATGGTTTTTGCTAATGTCCTTGAGTATTGTGTGGAAATTCCCACTAGGGTCCTGAATTTATTCTCCTGTTCTGAATCAGTCTAATTAAACAATTCAACACTTTCCCACACTAACTGAATGAGCCCATGACATTCAGATAGATTGATACAAAGATGCTCATTTGGGGAAATGAATTTCCCCCATTACAATTGTTTGATGCACCTTTTTTAATTTGACCAGTCTGCTTATCAGCTTGAGACCCCTATCCCAAAGCATACAATGACACATCCTTATCAACATTTGGTTATTTTTTTAATCCATGCAGGGTGAAAGTGAGAGAAGACTCAAAATCAAACCCCCTTTATTTGGTGAAATTTTGGCTTCACAGTTTATTTGATGGAAGGAGAAAGCTCCCAAGGATTTTTAGCATGTTTACATCTTCTTCAATAATTTATCCCAAATATATTGTATGGATTGGCCCAGAATTCCACTCACAGAGCTAAGAATTTCTCCCCAATTCCACCATTCTTCTTTTGAGCCTTCAATTTTCCCAAAATTTCCATAAATACCAAATGTTTTGTTCTTAGTGCTTATTTTGCCCCACCTGCTAGCAGAAATAACTCCTTGAGTCACTCCCCACTTATTGATATTAGGTCCATGAAATTCCTTTTGCAAGATAATAATTTTGATAATTCATCCCATTGATTGACCTAAACGTCACTAATTGCTGTGAACAGTGTGAATTTGAAAAGGCAAATGAATCATCCAGTTGAAGTAGAAATGGAAATGAATCCATAGTGAATGCATTTAGTTTGAGTTAAATAATCAATTATTCAAATTTACCAGGAGTTATATTTTCCAATACTGGAATTGATGTTTGAGCTGTTGGTTGAGTTGAGGAAAGAAAATTCTTTCTTTGGCTGTTTTTGACCTCATTTCTATTTCTGGTTGTACCACTATTTGCAAATGGTTGAGGAATTACTTGGCTTTAAAGTAAAAAAGAGATTAGATACTTCAAAATACAACTCATAGAAAGCCCTTTTGGATATCAAAAGGAACCAATTAATTGATAGTGCCCAATGCCCATGCATGCTCCACCAGGATCAATGAGATTTATCCAAAACACTTCCATGAGTTCCCTGTTGGAGCCCACACAACATTGGCTCAAGCTAAACCAGCTCAAGCCAGTTTTATTTCACAGGTCCCAATGAGGGTAACACATGAATTCTGGCCCATATATATATACCTTCAAAATAACTCAGGAACTCACACTATCCTCCTCCCAAAGCTTCACCACAAGCTCCCTCTTACAATACCTTACTTTTCTGGCAAATGGGATTAATGCACTTCAAAATGAAATGAGATGGGAGAACTAGTAAGAATTGCAAATAAAATTATTTTTAGATAAATTTATTATCAGTTGGTGATTGTTTCTTCTGGCCTGCTGAAAGCATATGATTCTATTTGCCTGTAATGAACTGGAGATATGGAGTTCCCAATCAAAATCCACCAAAATTCTTACTGCATTATGCACTTTGATATATTCATAGTACCATCCAAAGAGCTTAAATTCAGATTATCTGGAATATTTCAAGAATGAGATAGTGAAACATGGTACCCATTAAAATTTCTTAGTGCACCCCACTGCAAAACAGTCATCCCTCCTGTCTTTCACATTCCCAAGGATTCCTTTGAAAGAAATAGTGCCATTTGGCCCATTATGGTCTGAAGGTGGTCAGTGAAATCCCATAAATCAAACCATCAACCTCCTGAAATAAAACCACAAACCTCTTGCAATGACACTTTGTGTGATAGCACACAACTTCCCCACTGAATTAGTGACACAATTTCATATTTTATCTGGTGTACAGAGGCATTCCATCATACAAAATGTTTTTATTGAAATTAATACAAAGGGATCAGGAGTAGGATAGGTAGTAAGAATTATTGAGTTCATATATAAATTTCTAAAATTAAGTTACAATTATTTAACACAAAGCTAATCTATAATGGGTTAATTTTGGTTGTAAGTTTAGCTGACCTGGGTACAGTGAATGTGATCTCTTCATTTGGACCAAAGCCCCACTCCTCCACTGAGGAATCACAAAAGTCTAATACCAAGAATTCTGCAAATTAAAATCTAAGGGGCACAGTGGGGCTAAGAGACTCTGATAAGAAGAAACTATTATTCAGTAAATAAAATATATCTTTTAATATGTAGCCACACGCGCTCTACTAGCTTTTCACCCTCTGACAGTCTTTTTGAAATTTCAAGGAGTGATGAAATACCTTTAACTGAGCTTGTTACTCATTTATCTGAGAATATCATCAAGCCACAAACCCCCCACATAGAAAGCAGCCAATATAAAAGACAAAATTTCATTCACTCCAATCTTCTTGTGAGAAACGGAACAATCTTTGATTGCCTCATTATTCTTCAAAATTGTGGGTTTTCCTTTCATGCCATAAACATTGACCTTTTGATGTGCAAATTGTCAGCCTGGGATGCAAAGCCAGATTACAGGCATGAAATCCAAAATACCATAAACCAATGGTAGAGAAAATTACCACCAAAAAGGAAAATGAGCCAAAACAGCTCATGAAAATGTAAAAGAAAAAGTAAAACCACCAGTTTTTAAATACTCCCATAACCATAAAGCAAACAATCACAAAGTTATTCCTACTCAAAGCAAGAAATGAGCATAAACCTGAAATTTTACCTCTCATTCAAAATCCGGAAAAGGGGAAGAACCTCATCAACTGGGATTTCAAATGAAATATCTCAATCAATGCTATCCAATGGAACTAGGAAAATAAAGATAGTACTAAAGCTGCATAAGCTGTTGTTGAAATTAAGCCAAATATGAGTTAACAAAATATCCACCTCTCATCCAACCTCTACAGTTTTAGTGTGAGATGCCCAAACTAGGCTCATTTTGGAAAGAGAAAGATCAAGGCTATCTGATGGTGCTATAAATTTCCTCAAAAATAATCTAGAACAATATTAATGGAGAAAATAAACTCCAAACAGGATTAAAGAAAAATCCATATCTGAATAATGGAAATTAAAATTGGCATAAATTTGCCATATTTAATGTTACCCATACCAAATGAGATATAATTGTGGAGAAAACATCCAGGGCTAAAGAATGAGCCAACCTTCAGCTCATTATTTTGAAAACTGGAAAAGGTATGGCTTTTTTAAGGTTGAAAACCCCACAATTTTGTCAATACACCTTTACTGTCTGTGGGATATTTTCTCCTATTCAATTGAGGAGCCTGTATACCCTTCAATAACTCCTACTTTGACCTTTATGGGGTCCTCATACAGGATTATTTCAGAATTCTACACATCATACACATCCAAAGAAGGCTATATGGTCCCCAGATGAATATCTTCATTCTGTATTGGTAAAAATCACCTATGAGCCCAATACAGGGTATACAGGGTGTGTTTAAGCACAAGACTTTCCTTGGAGACAAAGAATATTCATTACTCAAATGTGGTAAAGACTAATGGTCCTTCCACCCAATGTCAAGATAAAAAAGGACCTTTCCCTGCCCAAAAGAGGAATCCCCATCTTGCTCTTGAGTTCCTACATATTAAAACTGTTTACCAACAGTTATAATATTAGAATTTGATCAGGGATGACAATAATATTAGTTATTGTAGTCTTTCTAATAATGAACCAGTTCATGAAACTGCATACAGGGCTTTCAATGGTGCTCACCACGACTATTTTCCAATAGTAAAGCCCTGAGTAATAGCATTGAACCATCTTTTACTACTTTTATCTGTGTCACAGTCAGAGTTTAATTATAAAAACATTTATTATCACTTTATCACAGACTCAACCTGACAATTTGATGGCCTGGAAGTGTTTCTAAACTATTTGTTGGATTTTTAGGGGTATAAGTGAGATTTTCCTCTGATTGTTACATTTAATTTCTTGGTATAACCCTTTTTTAGTGTAAACAAAATCTAAACCCAAATAAGAATATATAAGATATGATATATCATTGTTTTTTTAGTTGTATATAATCACATACCACTGTTTTTTATTTTCAATGCATTGTTTATGTGGTTAATGATAATACAATCACCACAGTCTTTTTTGGGCATGTTTTATAACATAAAGAAAATAAAAACCCTCATATAATTTTTTTTATTAAAGGAATACTTCTGTACTGTAAAATACAGTCTCAGAGGCATGGTTGGAAATATTGATAGTTTTCACTTTCCATTTAATAACCAGTTTTAAGATTATTCTTGGTAATTAAACATTAATCTGTGAGAAATTTGGGATACAAAAGTAAATCATACATTGAAAAAACAGTATATCTTAGTTACAATTGATAATTTCAATAATAAATAATAATAAAAGGGTACAATATACACATATTGTACCAGAGTCAATTCTTTTACATGCAAATAGCCTCTTGATAAGTCTTAACTGACATAAGCCCTCATCCTTTGCTCCAGTGGGAGAAAATTTCATGCCACTTGTGACCCAGTCACAAGTTAATAAAACAATGGCACCCTCAGAAACAGAAGAACAGAAAGTAAAACTAAAGAGGCACAGTGAAGCCCTCATATCCATCAAAAGATGTACACCAATTTCCACTCAGAGGACTAGAAAAAAACAAAACTCTTCCTACTTACAAGGTAAACCAACCTTTCAATTTTTACAGGTGATATTACCATAATTAACCCAGTTGTAACCTCTCAAGGAAAATTGCTTAAATCAGCTTAATAAATGTTCTACAAGGCACAGTAAGAAATAAATAACCTAGGAATAAAGGTTTTTTACTTCTTGCAAAGACTAGTATGTTCCTTGTACACCTTAGGAATCTTGGAATCCAAAGCAGCCAGCCAGAGGACAGACTAGGACTATTCAGAACCAGAAGATCAGGGTCTGTACACATTGCTGGATGGAAGGGCACTGAGGGAAATCATACCCACTGCCATTCACCATACAATTCAACAAGAACCTCAAACCAGAGGACTGGAGGGTTGTTGAATAAGTTATTCAGATCCCCCAACTCCTCAAAGATTTATTTAAATGGAGAATAGACAACCAGATGTTCATCCTAGCTTCATACTGGGAAGAACTTGAAGCAGGCTTCTGGAAGATATGTCTCAAAGTGATACCCTTCAAAGACCTTATGGTAATCACCAAAGGTCAGAATCACAACAAGAATTTCAAACTCATGGAGGAAAGGGCAGCCAGGATAAGGGAGAATAAAGCCACTATCCAATCCATAGAGGAACAATTGAACCATACATAGCATACTCTAATTCCTTTAGGCTCAAAAGGATTAAGCCAATCAGACTTGTGGTGGCTTCACATCATTAAAGAACCAAAAGATCAGTGGCCAAGAGTCACCATTCTTCACAATTCCAGGTAGTTTCCAGGAGAATACAGCAATCAAAGGGCAGACAAAAGACTTCTTTCAACAAGAGGAAGAAAGATCCAGATACAATGATTAAGAATCTGCTATACTTGGTTAAAGAAGTGCACAAGAATCAGAAGTAGCTGTAAATACTATTGATCTAATCAGTAGCCCTACTACTAGAAGTATTATCCCCACTCAAGATGAAAATATTGTTGTTAAACCTGATAGTAGCATCAACAGAAACAAACTGTGGCTAAAAATGTCCCACTTTGCAAAAAAAACTCAAAAAAAAGTTCAAATGTCTCCAAGAAAATGCTTCAAGGTTACAAGAGGTCAATACTTTACAAACCAAAACAATTCACACTCCTCAAGAGGACTATATCAAACTAATTAAAGCCTCAAAAAAAACCAACAAAAGACTAAATCAGGTCTTAGACAAATAATACCACTTCAAGAGGGACAGGGAATGGCTGTATCAATACATTAAAATCTTGTTCAATGTCTGACAAAACATACATACCACAAAACAGGGAAATGTTTCAGGAAGCACTCCATGCCACCAAGAGGAAAACAAACCAGATTTCTTGTTGGAGAATAAGCCAAGAACCCCATTATAATACCAATATGGAGATAACATTATTTATTCATAGAAGAAAGCTTTGAAACAGATTTCAGAAGCCACAAGTTGTCTAAATTTCTCTGGTGTAGGAGAATATGATCACATGGAGCTCATTCATTATATTAATGAACTCTTCCTTGATGTTCCAAGTATACCAGACTACTGTATTACAGCCAGACTAAACACATCATTCAAAGGACATTCTAGTAATTGATACACATAGGTGAAGGAAATCTATTGTGGAGGAAAAGAGCCTAATAATCCAGAATTACAGTAATTGTAAGGTGTGGATATTAAGCTTTGATTAAAAATCAAGTACTTTTCCTGTCCTCAAAATTTGTATAAGGTAAAAATCAATTAAAAAATAGTAAGAAATATTATTTTTAAGAGAAAATACGCCAATTTTATTGTTTATAACTTTATTAGTATAAAACAATAATATTATAAAGATTTATTGTTTTACCAACAATAAAAATTTATCCAAAAATACTCTACAAGAGATATTTAAGGCTACAAAAGAAATCTCTTCAAGAGCAATTTCAATTGGAATTAATTGAGCAAAAGACTGCAAGCAATTAATTGAAGAACAGAGTCTTTAAAGAGAATATTGAAGAAAAAACACACCAAAAAGTGACCAGAGTGAATTTGGAAACAAAGTGACAAACTTGATAGTGATGAAAGATGCTTTAATTCACTTTTGGGGTGGTTCAGGAGTAAAAATGATTATAAGAGTTACAAAAAATGATTATAATTTTTTTTCACGTGTTTAAAAGGTTTGAGACCATTTAAAAAAGGTGGTTGGAATCTTTTTATTGATTGGTTTAACAGTGTTTAAACTAATTATAAATGGAAAAGATTCTGACATGAAGAGAAAAGTGGGGCAAAGAAGACATTCTTTTATAGCCATCAATTTTCTCACTCCAAAAGTAAAATTTACTCTTGTAAGTCGGGAAAAACAGTCTGACAACAGAAAAGCCAATTATGGCATCATTATACCATGGTTTAGACCAAAAAAGAGCCGGTTTAAGCCATTTTTAGCCATGTTAGACCCTTAAATCAGCCATGACTATTGCAATACCTGGTCTAGAGCCTGAAAAACACGTCAGAATGTTTGTAAGAGGCGTAGAAACCAGTTCAAACTGTTTTTACTAACACCTTTACAGCTTAAGGGTAGTTTTCCCCTCTTGGAAGCAGTTAAAACCACCCTGGTTGGTATCAAAACCTCATCATCAATTGAGTCACAGACCCTGTGACTCAATTCCAGGCCAAAAGTAATGACTTTTGCGTGGATTTTGACATCCTATGCCAGTCAGAAAGGAGTTTGGGGGTCTGGCTCCCCCTTAGAGCAAGAGTTCCTTTCCCCTCCCAATTTTAATCTTTCCAATTTATTTTTTCCTTTAATTCCTCATCATGTATTATACTTGTAATTTACGTATGTAATTCAATTAAACTGTACAGTATAATACAGTAATAATTGATACCTCATATGTAAATCAAAGTTCACTTATGTAATACACGTGCACATTTTGACATTTCAATTGAATTCAATTGAAAATACTTCAATTCCTCATAGATTCTAAACTAAACACAACACCTCAATTTTAACACAAAAATTGAGGGTTAACACCACATCAATTTCTGTATTGAAAATACTAAAAACTCAATTTAAGCTTATTTAGAGTTGAGTTACAAATATTTCACTCACAGGTGACCCCACCTAATTTTTGATGAGGAATCAAATGGGCAAATAATTTTCATATTTTTTTGTATTGGATAAAAAGTTATAATATATTTTATATAAATTTTTACCAAAAATATTTTGATTTCATAATTTTTATTAAAAAATCATTTTTACTTAATTTTTATAAGTAAAAATGAATTTTCATAATTTTGAATTTTATTGTAATTTTATTTTTAAATTATAATTAAACTTTAATTTTTAAATATAAATTTGTATTTATGTTTCAATTTTTATTTTTACAATATAAATAAATTTATTTTATTTATATTTATATTTTAATTTATCATCTGTGGTCTTTTGGGTATATAGAAAATACCTTTAAGGCTCACAGTAATGGTACTTGGATATAGCAAAGGACTTTTTCATTTGAAAATGATAGATACTCAGTGGTCAAAGATCCTTATGAGTGGTGTCTTAAACTGTCTAAAAGACTTACAGCAGCTGACACTCTATTGAAATTCATATAAGGAATCAAAAACTGCTAACACAAATATCAGGAGAGCTAGAGAATGCATTAAAATGCAAGTGCAACCAAAACTTAACTCTAGATGACATTTCCAACAGCTTGCGAGATGTAAGGAAAAGGGAAAGCACACGGAAACATTTCCCATATAAAGGCAAACCTTCCAGAGAGAAACAGCCTTTTAGGGTTGAAAAAAAGGACAAACACAGAGAAAAAGTGCCAAAGTACTTAATAAAAAGGACAATTGTCATGATTGTGGGCCCACAGACCACTGTGCTAAAGCCTTTCCAAAGGCAAAGAAGAAAATATATTCTATTGAACAAGTAAAAGAGGAAGAAATCCAAGCAGAAGATTATGAATCTCACTACATGGTATATGCCATCAGGGAAGACTCTGATGATGACTAAGACTCAATAGAGAAATTTCTTGTGGAGTACCAAAAGGAAACCCAGTCAGAAATCCAGGACATACAGTTGGAGGCAGGACCACCACAAGAGACTTCCAACAAAAACTTGTGAAAAAATACACAAGATGCACAAATATTCCTAATTACACGAACTAAATGAATGGCATATAGTGATGGAACAGCCACCAAGATTACTGTTTGTGATGACCATGCTCAGCACCCATTGATCATTGATAGTAGGCCCCATTGCTCAATAGTGTCCAAATAGCATTTATAAGAGAACCTCCCAAATTTGGAAAACCAAATCTTTCCAGCTAAGGAAAGGAATTTCAAGAGTGCGTCAGGAAAGATTACCACCATTGAGACTACTATCAAATAAATAATAATACCCCATAGAATGGGTAATATTAGATGCAACCCAGAGTTTGTAGTGCTTGAGGACTTCCATATCCAAGGATTCCTATTGGAAAAAGACTACCAAAGAGCTTATGGAATTGAAATTTAAAGCATTAAAAACAAGCATATTACCATAGGGACCAACAAAGAAAAGAAACTTCAACTTTATATTTACCAGTTTTCTAACCAAGACCCCTTGGAAGAATTAATGAATGAATTCAAAGAGGGAGAAATCAGTTCTAAACTCACTAGTAAACAAAAGCTTAGCTTACTGAAATCTTTGAGGATGAACAGAAAATTCTTTGCCATAGGTGAAGAATCCTTAGGAAAAATTAGAGGCCATGATATTGAATAATTTATGGATATAGAAAGAGCTTATACACCCATCATCAGAAGACCTCAATTTCCAGAAATCTTTGAAACTAGGAGTGGAATTTAAAAACAAGTCAATGAACTCCTAGATATGGATATCATCAGAAATATTGGACATAATGATATGGTGAAGATAGCCATACCTGTCCTAATCACTTGGAACTATGGAAAATCTGTATTGTGTGGACACTTCAGATCACTTAACAACTACACAAAGGCTGAAAGGTACCCTATACCAAGGATACCACATTCCCTGAATAAACTGGAAATAGCCAAATACATTACCAGATGGATTGTATGAAAGGTTTTCAACAGAATGTAGCTGAACCAAACTCCATGAAACTTCTCAGAATTATATGCAATATGGGAATATATGGGTACACAAAAATGCAATTTGGCATCAAAAATGCACCAGCTCACTTCAAAAGGATGATAGACACAATATTTCAAGAGGAAATATTCAAAGGCTGTCTGCTGGTATAGACTTATGATATTATCATATATGCAGAGACCTGGAAAGACCAAGTGTAATAAATAGACAGAGTATCAAGTAAGTGCACACCTATAATTGTGGAAATTTCAATCCAATAGTGTAATTTTGGCAAAAAGGAACTATTGGCACTAGGACATAAAGTCTTGTGACTTAGCTTGACCATAAACCAGTGCAAATTTGCAGCAGTACTGCATAATCAAGTGCCAAATAGAATCAAAGAAATTCAATGTTTCCTTGGGTTTGGCAGCTACTACAGAAATCAGCTCAAAACCTTTGCCCACATAACTAGTAGCTTATACAATTTATGCACAAAATATGTTGTTTTTGAGATTACCAAGGAGAGAAGGAATGCATATGAGAGGATTAAACATGATCTCTCTAATGCACCTGTCCTTATCCTACCCACCTTTGAACCACCTTACAAGTTGTACATAGATGCAGCTGGCAGTCAAGGTTTTGGAGCAGCTCTTCACCAGAGACAAATTGTAGATGTTTAACCTAGAGAAGGGGTAGTATTCTATATTTCAAGGATGCTTAAGGATTCAGAAATCATGTTTGTAGAAAAACAGACAGAATGTCTATGTATGGTATGGGGCTTATAAAAACTCCATTCCTATTTAGAGGGTTCATTATTTGAAGTATAAACAGACTGTAATGTACTCTAGTCTTTTCTCAACATGAAGACTACCAATAGGAACATGTGGAGGTGGCAAATAGCCGTACAAGAGTATAGGATAAATATAACCATCATATAAAAAGAAGGCAAAATCCAATCTAATGTAGATAGCCTCATTAGATGGCAATTGGAAACTGTCAAACAAAATCCAGCTTATGAGCCTTGAGTAGATTCACAAATCCCTATCCATTTCATGGAAATAGATAGGAAGGGAAACTTCAAATGCTTAGAATGGGCACCAGGAAGTTGTACCCCAGGTACTGAAAATATTGTACCAGAAGAGACAGAACCACTCATATTAGGGATAAGCTCCTCTGAACTTCACAATGGATTATTTCATTAAGTTACCAAATCATATGCAAAAGAACATTATAACACATTGATATCACTCCTTCAACAAAGGTATAGATGCCCAGAACTTGAAATCCAGTTAGAGGCACCTTGGTTGAGGTACTATAAGGAAAACAAATCTTTACTTAGAGATGGATTTCTTTATCACAGAGAGAAACATACTATTTCCCTAACAGTGATAGAAAGAGACCATGTCTCACTGAGCCTTCAAGTATGCCATTACTGTTCATACATGGGACACATGATTGAAGATAGGACCAAAGAGAAGATGGCAAGCACAGCTTTGTAGCCTCAGTGGGAACAAGAGCTGAGTGAGTATATCAGCACTTGTGAAAGATTCCCAAAAGCAAACAGAAATTATGAGAATAAGTATAGACTACTCAAACATATAGAGGAGCCCAAGAGCCCATGGGAAATCATTAACATGGCCTAGGTAACATAAATTGTCCCAGGAGGAAAAGAAAGCTATAATACTTGCCTAGTAATAGCAGGTAGGCTTAGCAAAGTCTTTAGAGACCTACCATTCCATAAAGAAGATACATCTATTGAAACAGAATTTTCATTCTGGAATATCATAATAGCTACATGTGGAGTTCCTAAAGTCAAAATTAGTGACAGGGATGCAATATTCACATCAGAGTTTTGGAACAACCTCTATTCTATGCTTGGGACTAAAATTTCATTTTCTACAGCTTACCACCCATAAAAAGATATACTAGCTGAAAGGATGATCCAAAGAATGGTGGAAATCATTAGAAGATTCTTTTCCAATGACATGGAATATAAAGATCATGAAAGGTATACCCATGAATGGGTTACACCTTTACCAGAAATACAACTTTCTTACAGAACCAGCCAGAACTCTGCCACAGGGAACTCACCTTCACTGGTAAAGAAAGGATGGAACCCCTGATGACCTGTGGAGCACTTTAAAAAAGCTACTAACTATCCACCCCATAGCAAAAGACTTCCATGATATGTGGAAAAAAGTATGTGATCCAGAAGAAAAATGCAGATCTGATAAAAAAGAATATAAAAAACAAAGGTATGACAAGACCCACAAGGAACCTGACTTCAGGGAAGGTGACCAAGTGCTGGTGTTTACCTGAGAGACTAATTTTTGGGACACTTCACTATCATTAGGTTTATAGGGAAAGACTCAGTGAATGTGAGCCTTAAGATATATTTTACATACCCAAATAGGCCACAATTATTTGAGAATAAATTCTGAACTATGTATGACTCACAAGACATTCATATATTCAAAATTCATCTTTGTTAATTTCAGAAAAGATGAATAAGTTTTTTGTGAGTATGTCAATCCATGGATTTAAGGCCAGATTTGAACTCTACAAAAAAATTCAACTAGGTTAGCTCCATAGAGTTAATAATCTTGAGCTAACTCTATGAGGTGTTAATCTGGAAAATACTTCAATACCACATCATCAACACCATATAAAAGAATTGATAAAATCTTTGCTTTTCCCAATTTCACGCCAAAATAATGGGAATCTGACCAATTCCATGTTACATATACACTAAGAATAGTGTTATGCATTCTTGTGGCCCTTAATATTATGGTATATTAACATACCGTTTTGATACACCCATAGTGGATATCAGCTTTCAAGCCTGAATTTCCATTTTTGACATGAAAATAGCTCAGGGAGACAAGAGACATCAAAGAGAGCCAGAGTACCCAAATTCTGAGGCCTCTGAGGAATTGGTAGCTCTAAAGGTTAAATTAAAGGCTTATAATGTCCAGATTAGTATACTAAAAGATTTTGGGAACCTTTTTAACAAGTTAAACTCTCATTAACTCATAAGAGAATTGCAAATTAGCTTCTATTTTAAGATGACAAAGAGGAAAAGAGCAGCTCTGACTCTGGTAACAATGTAAATTCTTAATGATTCTCCATGGATAAACCTTGAAAGAGTAATTAAATATCTGTCTGAACTAGTATCTATTGATTTACCTCAAAACAACATGCCATATGGTGTTATTTGCAATTCTACATAGAAATGAGGTAAAAACTTCAATAATTCATTCAAAAACCAATTCTTAATGAATATTTCTGGAACTTTCAGTACCAATGGAAAATGTTATGACTCATAAGGAAACTAAAAATAATTATGGTTGCATAAGTAAAACTAGACGTTTTACTTAAAGTTCATTTTTGATGATTCCACATGAAACACTGAATCTTCAAAAATTCACATAAAATGCAACCTGTGATGAAATTTCCAATAACATTGATACCTTTGAGAGATTAATGTTTATTTTGAAATAAAATAATATTTACAGTTGTTACTCCTGTTATTCCTAACCACAAATGGGATGGTTGTCACATGAAAGCATTAATTAAGTAATTATGATGATATTATGTGACAACAGATGATGCAATCAATAATCCAAACGGCATTATTGTTTTATAACTCACTTTTCTTCAGGTTTCTCTATGGAGTTCCTTTTTGAGCTGTCTTTGACTTAAAAGAAGCCTCCTCTTGCTGTTTTTTCCAAATCATCTTATTATCCAATTATATCTGTTTTACCAACAAGTAAGTATTAGTTAAATCTTTTCTTGAGTGTTTTATTCTTCCAGAATCAATCAGAAAGACTTTAAATCATAGAAATGAACTAAATATTGTTATAAATTCATTTTAATCCTTTAAATCCACAATCATCCGCCAAATCTCTCTACCGTATTCTTTTCAAGTTTCATTGGAACATTTGTGGGTGGTTCATGATCAATTCTTAAACTTTTTCTCTAGTAGTTGCTTTCTTCAAGAATTATTTTTAAAATTATTCTTGTAAAAGATAATTATATATAGAAAGAATTTCATTATTTTCATAAAAGAAGTTTTATTAGTTAATACTTCTTTTAATTGATTATTGTGGACAATTACTGCTTACTGTTATAATCACTAGTGGTGTCCAACAAGTAAAAGAATCAATTAATGAATTATTTAGTTTTGTTTATAATAATTTTAATATTAAATTTCATAATAACATTCTTTGTATTGTTTATGAATAGTAATATTATCAACAGTTTCATAGACACATCTTACATTTGGGGTCCTGCCTGTGATTTTAACCATAGTTTTGGCTTTAATCATATTCTAGACTTCATTTTTCTGTTCTGAAAACTTCAATACCTACCTACATCTTACATTTGCAGCCTGGTCATGTGTTTTGAGCCTTGCACCCTCAATTAATATATGTCTAAGCTCTTAAATATATTCATTTAATAATTTTGTTCTTTCAATTCAAAGCTTTTTTTTGAAATTTTCTTTTAAATCTTTTTCATTTAGGAATTTTGTTTAATATTATAATTTTTTTACACATGGCTTTTTTACATCCAAAAACGTTTGAAATCATTCTTTGAGTTACTCTGAATTAATTTTGAATCAAAATCTCAAATTTTAATTTTTTTCAATATTAAAAAATAAAAACTTATAAAAATCTTAAAAATACTTTAAAAGTATAAAAAATAATTCTTCTTTTATCAAATTTTCTCTTGAGTGTTTTTAATCAAGTAAATTGCAGCTGGTAATAAGCTCAGTAAGAGATATATTACCAGTCCAGAATCTGAAGAAAGTATTGAAATGAAAATTGCTAAAAGAGTTACTTTTTTCAAAACAAAAACAGCCAAAAAGCTACCAAAAGGTGTGTGTTTTCTGTCTTTATCTTCATTTTCTCTCAGATTCATGTGAAAATGGTGCATACCAGAAATAGAAGTGACTATTCAGTCCAACCAGATGGATCTGGACAAGGAAGAGGCAAGATCAGGGCCAGATTGGGCAAGTATTCCTCAGGAAAGACATTTCTGGAGGATTGCAGAGCTTCCCCCATTTCCCAAGGTCTGTACCCACAAAAATTTATGTGAACTCTTAGCCTGACTTTTTTCAAGGTAATATTTTAAGGGCTGGACCATTTTCAAGTGTCAGCCATAGAAATATATCAGTCCCAGTAGAAGAACTGGTACAGAGCAGCCAAGGAAGAGGAGTGGGAAATATGCCCAAGCCTTTGGCAAGGGGCCATGAACTCCAACTTACACATCAAGAGTGTTCTGGGTCAGGAGAAGACCATAGAACTCTTAGGAGGGTTGAGCCCATTTTCTTGCAAAGAAAAGGTCAAAAAGAGGAAAAATTGGTTGAAGAACCAAATTCTTTTATCCATACACCAGAGGAAGGAGTTGGAAATGACCCCATCTTTGGAGAAAGAAGGCCCAGTGGCATCTACCAGCTCCAAACCAGCTGCAGAAATGTCCAAGGACAAGCCCAAAGGACCTCAGAGGAAGTTGAAAGGTCCCAAGTCCCATCAGAGCAAGGGAAAAGGCAAAGCCAATTGGCACAGAGTTTACCCACAACGTTACAGGATCCCCAAATTGGAGCTTTCAGCCATGGACAGTGTTTTCAATATGGTCAGAACTCTTATGTATTTCACATCCAAAGAAAATGAAAGGATGAAAAGGACTTTCCCACATAAATGATACATGAAATACAATTTTTTAAAACTAGTATTGATGTAGAGCTTGGTAAATTTGATTCAGAATTTAATAAAATAACATCTGATATTAATGAATTAAAAAAGAATGACACATTTTCTGCTGAATGGCATAAATTGAAAACTGCCAGACTTGAGTCAATTTCCAATACATGTGACAGGATTGAAAGTAAAATTCAAGTCCAAGATGATGGAATGGAAGATCCTTCCACTGAAAACATTAATGACAAGCTTAGAATTCTGAAAAATCATGTTTTAGACATAATTAATAATACCAATCTTTTTGTCCCCCATTTGGGAAGAAGTGACAGTGAAAGGCAAAAATTGAAGAATGAAATAATTGCACATTTAGAACAAATTCATAAGAACTATGAGCCAAATTTACATATGCCCAGACATTCCATACCTTTGCTTGAAGAAAAAATTTCTGTGAAAGGAACCTTGAACCCTTTTCTAGGAGAAAAAAGAATGGCCAACATTCTCTGGTGAAGGTGAAAATAATCATATTGAGTTAATAAGAAAAATTGATATGTTGCAAGAAGATTTTCATATAACTCATGAAGTTTTAGTAGGTAAATTGCACTTCTTTTTACCAGAACTGCAAAGAAATGGTATGAGAAAGTGAGAAAAGAACATGGAAAACATTATTTTTCTCGATGAAAATCTGAAATAATCACCAAGCGGGCCAATAATTCTTGGAGGGTTGAAATGGAAAATGCTTTTGAAAGTGCCATTTCAAGCTCAGAAAAGATAAAAAACTTACTTTTTTCCTCAAACAGAAAGAAATATTATCTGCTTTACACCCAGATATATCTGACTCAATGATTAATATGAAAATATCAAGGAAATTTGGAGGAGAACAAGAACATGCTATCAAGTGTAGATGTGTAGAGCCCTGTTCAACAGAAGATCAAATTAATGCCATGAAAGATTTCATTACCAAGACAAGAATTGGTAAAACCTGGATTAGAAACCCTATGGAATCCAAAATGATCCCAAAGATTTCCAGAGAAGATAAGAAACCTGTCTTGAAGTTTCATGAATGTGGAAGCACCTCACATTTAGCCAATACTTTCATTAAAAAGACTAAAATACATGAAGTTCAAGTCATTGTAGAGTTTCAGTGTGTGGAAGAGAAAGCAGAATCTGACCAAGATTATTAAGTCTCTGAAGACACACCATTAGAGGACTATTCCATTGAGAACATTACAGCCTTCTTTGAAGTCACTGAAGTCCAGACTCACTTGCCACAATATAGTGAAGATTGATATAACCTGATAAATATACAGGATGCTAAGTTGTGTAAGACTAAACCTGCTAGAGGCAAAGGATGCACTTCTGGAGCATCTTGTATGACATCAATTCTGATGAATGATGTTAAAGACAAATTCAATTTGTACATGGCGGCATTTTGCACTTTTATAGACAAAGATTTCCTTTAAAACATACTCTCTGAATTGAAAAACGATATATTACCAATAGAAGGTATGCAATTTAGTAGTTCCAGTAATAATATGTATCCTTTGGGCGTATTGGACACTAATCTTGTATTTTGACACCCTGCAGGAAGTGTAAGAATGAAGACAGAGATAGTAGTAATGAACAATTGTACATCTCAGCATATCATTCTTTGAAAATTATTTTCTGAATATTTATGGTATTGAAATCAATAACCATAAGGACAGATATTTTAAAATTGGTGAAAATAAAGGACAAAAATTTGCCTTTTCCAATATTCCCAAACAAATATCAATAGTATCTTCAAATAAAGATAGTTATAAGGAGGAATTTGTTAATAATCAACTTATTGAAGCACAGCTTAATCCATAATTATCATCCAAAATAAGGCACTAGCTTCTTGATTTTTTGTACAAATATAGAAATGCTTTTGCCTCAGATTATGAACCATTAGGCCCTATTAAAGTACATGAAGTGGATATTCCTCTTAATATTGACACAGTATACTCTCCAGTACTTAGAGGACCAGTTTATCGAGAAAGATCCAGAGCAAGAGAAGCCTTGAAAAAAATAACCAAGAGTTGATACAACTTGGTGTACTAATAAGAAAAGGCCATAATGGGGAAGTTGAAGTGACAACTCCTGTTATTATTGCTTGACATAATGATAAATCAGGATGGTTGAATATCTTGAATCATTGAATACCTATACAGTTCCAGATAGGTATCCGATTCCTAGAATACAAGAAACTTTAACCCAATTGCTCAAAGCTAAGTATATAACATCAATTGATGCATTGAAAGGCTTTAATCAAAATGTTTTGAGGCCCAAAGCCAAGAAACTACTTAGAATTATCACTCACTGTGGTATTTAAGAGTATCTTAGAATGCCATTTTGTATTGAAAAAACTCCATCTCATTATCAAAGAATGATGATTACCATCTTCCCCACAGAATTATCTGAAGGATGGCTCACTATTTATATTGATGATATAATAATATTCTCAGATTCATGGTATTTGCACCTTGAATTACTTACAAGAGTACTTGACAAAGTTTCAGGAGTGAATATGATGATTTCACTCAAGAAGTCGAAATTTGGCTTTGAGGCACTTACACCTCTAGGACATATTGTTTCTGTTTTAATATTTGGAATTGAAAAAAATAAAGTAGAAGCAGTATTACTTAAAGCAATACTCCAGAATAAGAAAGAAATTATTTCTTTTCTTGGATTTGAAAGTTATTACATGAAACACCTGAAGGATTTTGAAATTCTAGCCAAGTCACTCTATAGAATCTGTGATAAACCAACAGTATTTAAAATGACACAAGAAGCAATTAAAGCTTATGAGACATTAAGGAAAGCTCTTACAGAAGCACCTTTACTCCTCATGCCTGACTGGAATATACCTTTTAAGTTGTACATTGATGCATGTGGAGATGGATTAAGGGCAGCCCTACATTAAGTCCAAATTATTGATGACAAATCTACAGAAGGACCAATCTGTTATATCTCAAGGAAAATTAAACCAACAGAAGCCAGATATGGTGCAAGCCAAATGGAGTGCTTATTTTTGGTATGGGAACTTGAGAAATTACATTATTATCTTTATGGCAGTGTTTTTTAATTGATAACTCACTGTAATGCAGTGAAATAACTTCTTAACATGAAGACACCTAACGCACATATGTTGAGATGGCAGATAGCCATCCAAGAATATAAAGGAAAAATGACTATAGTCCATAAGCCAGGAAATATTCATAATAATTCTGATAGACCTAGTAGGTGGGCTTTAGCCAATACTCCTGATAAACCAGCTTATTTTCCTTTGGAAGAAGAACCACAGAGTCCAATTGAAGGCATTAACATAACTGATATTGAGACTGAATTCTTTAAGGAAGTCAGACAATATTATAAGCAGAAACAAAATGCCATATCTTGACATCCTTTCTAAATAAATACGGCAAAGATAAAGCTTTAGTTATTTCATTAGATGAAGTACAGAAAACAGCCTATTGTGAAGGAAGAATTCACTCTTTTGACAGAATAATATACCACAGGACAAACAATTCCTGTGTAATGAAATTATGCAGTATATTACTTATCAATACAATTCTTCATGGATGTCATGATAGAATCTAATCTAAAAATCTTTTAGAAGACAGAAAACTTGAAAAAGTGAGAATCTCTGCATGGTGGCCATCTTGGAGAAAATAAACCCTTCAATATTTCCATACCTGTGACAGATGCCAAAAAGAAAACAGGAGTACAGGCAAGAAATTTGGACTTATGATCCATATTCAAGAACCAAAATCCCCTTGGGAAGTTGTTCACATGGGTTGGGTCACAAAACTTTCTCCAAGTGGTGACAAATGTTATAATGCTTTTTTAGTCATTGTAGAAAGATATAGCAAAACTCCCATATTCTTACCCTGCCATAAAGATGACACAGCTATGGATACAGCTCTTCTTCCATGGAGTAGAGTTAACTCTCATACAGGACTATTTAAAAATATCATAAGTGACAGAGATCCCAAGTTCACATCTGCACTTTGGACCAATCTTCATAGATTGTTTGGTAATAAGTTATCATTCTCTACAGCATATCACCCTCAAACAGATGGGCTAGCAGAAAGCATGATTCAAACTTCAGAAGACATGATCAGAAGATTTTGTGCTTATGGGTTAGAATTCAAAGACTCAGATGGCTTTACCCATGACTGGTGCACTCTGATACCTGCATTATAATTGACATATAAGACATCAAGCAATTCTTCCACAGGTCAAACTCCTGCTATGTTAGAAAAAGGATGGAATCCAAGACTCCCAGCAGATACACTGAGGAAAGACTTGATTGACATCCATCCTACAGCTTCCAGCTTCAAAATTATTCTTGAAAAAGTGAAACACTATGCAAAACAAAGCATGAATGATGCTTTTGACTATGAAAGACAGAAGTGGGACAAGAGTCATAAAGTACCAGACTTTGAATTAAGGGACTAAGTTCTAGTTTCAACCTTGAATTTTAATAATATCAAAGGCCCAAAAAAACTCAGAGATTCTTATGTAGGACCTTTCTTTATTATTGCCTTACATGGAACCAATGCAATTCAAGTGGAATTGAGTGGTTAATTAGAAAATAAACACCCCACTTTTCCAGTCAGCTTGATAAACCTGCATCAACCAGATGACAAAGAACTGTTTCCTTTAAGGAACCCAGCTCCTTTAACTGTACCACCAGTAGAACAGAGTGAATACCAAAAGATAAAGAAATTCATTCCAGAAAGGAGACTTGGGGGTAAAAATTAAAGAGGGTATCTTGTCAGATATAGAAATCCAGTACATGAAGATGAATGGCTGGGAGAATCAGATAAGCTCTTGAGAATATTTAGACATGTGTGAAGGCCAACAATCCTGAATATGTCCATAAATGGGCTTTAAATTATTTGATTGGAGTGATATATAGAGGTTGGAAAGTGGACATTAATTCCCTTTGTGTCCTTTTTCTTGTTGAATATAATGAATAAAATTGTAGTACAATTTTATTTTTGAATGGGAGGGAATTTGAGCATTGAGGTATATTTTACATAGTGAGTAAGTAAATCTATGGATTTAAGGCCAGATTTGGATTCTACACAAAAATGCACCTGGGGTAGCTCAATAGAGTGAATATGCTTAAATTAACTCTATGAGGTGGTAATTTGTAAAATACCTCAATACCACATCATCAATACCACATAAAGGAAATGTGAAAATCTTTGTTTTTCCCAATTTCACGCCAGAAAAATGGGAATGGGAGAAATCCCGTGTTACATATACACTAATAATAGTGTTATTTATATTTGTGCCAGTTAATACTATGGTATTCTTACATAAATTTTTCATAAACCCATATTGGATATCAGTCTTGAAGCCTGAATTTCTATTTTTGACGTGAAAATATCTAAGGGGGACAAAAGACATCTAAGAGAGCCAGGGTAACCAAATTTTGAGGCCTCTGAGGCATTGGTAGCTCTAAAGGCTGAATTGAAGGCTTATAATGGCCATATTAGTATACTAAAAGATCTTGGGAACCTTGTTAACAAGTTAAACTCTCATCAGATCATAAGAAAATTGCAAATAAGATGCTATTTTGATATGACAAAGAGGTAAAGAGAAGCTACGACTCATGTAAAAATTTAAATTCTTGATTATTTTCCATGTGTAATCCTTAAGAAAGTAATTAAAACCCTTTTTTTACTAGTATCTATTGATTTACCTTATGGCAACCTGCCATACTGCACTAGTTGCAATTCTATGTAAAGATGAGGTAAAAGCTTCAAAGATCCATTACAAATACAATTATTGATGAGACTTTCTGAAGCTCTCAGTACCAATGGAGAATGGTTTGACTCTTAAAGAAATCAAAAATAGTTCTGGTTTCATAAGTAAAATTGAAAGCTCTACTTAAAGGCCATTTTTGATGTTTCCATGTGAAACACTGAATCTTCAAAAATTCACAGAAAATACAACCAGAGATGAAATTTCCAATAACATTGATAAATTTGAGAAATTCTCTTTTTACTTTGAAATAAAATAAGATTTACAGGTGTTACTCCTGTTATTCTTAACCATAAATGGGTTGGTAGTCACATGAAAGAATTAATTAAGTAATTATTATAATCTTATGTGAGAACAGATGATGCAATCAATAATCCAAAAAGGGTTATTGTTTTCTCCTGGGTTTTCAGTTTGTTCTATGGAACACCTTTTCAATCTGTCTTTGACTCAAAAGAGACCTCCTCTTGTTGTTTTTTCCAAATCATCTTATTATCCAATTATATCTTTGTTACCAACAAGTAAGTATTGGTTAGATTTTTTATTAAGTGTTTTATTCTTTCAGAATCAATCAGAAAGACTTGAAATAATAGAAATCAACTATATATTGTTTTAATATTGTTATAAATAGATTTTGATCCCTTAAGTACACAATTTATCTGTCAAATCTCTACCATATTCTTTTCAAGATTCATTGTAATATTAGTGACTGGTTTATGATTAATTCTTGAAGGTTTCTCTAGTATTTTGTTTCTTCAAGAATCATATTTATAATTATCCTTGTAAAAGATAATCATATATTCAAATAATTTCATTATTTTAATGGAAGAAGTTTTATTAGTTAATACTTCTTGTAATTGATTCTTCTAGACAATTACTGCTTACTGCTAAAGTAACTAGTCTTGTATAAAAAGTAAAAGAAACAAATAATCAATTGATTATGTGATTGTGGCTATAATAATTTTATTATTATATTTTATAAGAAAAGTCATTGTATTGTTGAGTGATAGTAATATCATCAACAGTCTCATAGACACATGTTACAGCGGCAGTCAGACTCACACAGGAATTCTTCAGGAAACACCCAGTGTTCCCAGTGAGCTTGGTTAGACCTTACCAGCTGACAGGAAAGGATAAGTTCCACTTCAGGAACAATGGCCATCCTCCACAGGACATAGTGAAAGTGGAGGACCTCCCTAGCCCAGCTAAAAAGATTGTTGAGGGAAAGAAGAGCAGACTTAATGGAAGTGACTATATATAGTACTTTGTAAGATTCAAGAACCAGAAAGCTGATAAATGAAAATGGTTGGTAGAATATGCCATACAAGATGATGACATTCAAAGAAAAGATTCAGATCCTGTAAGATGGCTGAAAAGTCTCATAAATGTTGAGCCTTTGTTAGTGGGAGCAAATGTCAGCCTGTAACTCGAAATCAGAGCACCAGCATTACAGGAAAAATATGATAAACTGATGGTAGAGCTAAATACCACCAAAATTAAAGCTGAGCCAAAATATCTCATAAGGGTTTTAAAAGAAGGAGAAAAATTACCTTTTTCCAAATTCATCACTCCCATCACCATAAAGCAAAGAATAATAAAGTTATTCCTTCTCAAATCAATAACTGAGCCTAAACCTTAAATTTCACCTCTCATCTAAATTCCAGAGAGAGAGGCAGAACCCCCTCAAATAGGTGTTCAAATTGAAGCTCTCAATCAGGGATATTCAATAGTGCTAGCAAAATCAAGCAATTAGCAAAGCTACAGAAGCTATGGCTAAAATTAAGCCAAATATGAGGTAACAAAATATTCACCTCTCATCCAACTTCTACAGTTTTAGTGTGAGGTACCCAAAGTGGGATCATTTTGGAAAGAGTAAAGTCAAGGCTATCTGATGGTGACATAAGTTTCATCATAATCCATCTAGAAAAGAATGTATGGAGAAAACAAGCTTCATACGGGATTTAAGAAGAATCCATATCTGAATGATAGAAATTAAAATTGGCATAACTTTGCCATATTTAATCTTACCCATACCAAATGAGGTATAATTTTGTATAACAAATCTAGTTCTAAGAAATGAGCCAAACCTTAGTGAATTATTTTGAAAATTGACAAACTTATGTCAGTTTCAAGGTTAAAAGCCCACATTTTGGTCAATACACCTTTACTGTGAGACATACCCTTGAATATGAGTTTTCAATTCTATGAATAATCCTTTTTATCCTTCAATAAATCAAATTTTGGCCTCTATGTGGTCCCCATATAGGATATTTACAGAATGCTACTCATCATCCACATCAGAAGAAGGCTATGTGGTCCCCAGATGAATACCTGTATTGATGAAAACTGCCCAGATATGGTTTCAAAAACAACATCTGAGCACAATACAGGGTATACAGGGTGTGTATTAACCAAAAGACTGTCCTTGTAGATAACAAATCTTTATTCACCCCATGCGTTAAGGACCAATGGTCCTTACAAACAATCTCAGGATAAAAACGGAACTTTCTCTGCCCAAAAGAGGAATCCCCACCTGATCTTGAATGCCTAAATAGTATAACTGTTCACCAAAAACTATAATGTTGCAGAAAAAATCAGGTATAGCCATAATATTAGATATTTTAGTCTTTATTATGAAAAAAAAAATTGATAAAACTGAACACAGGGCTTTCAATAGTTCTCACCACCACTATTTCCCTACAGTTAAGCCCTGAATATTGTTTTTCAACTACTTCTACTATTATTAGCGGTGTCAGAGTCAGATTTAAAGTTGTGATCACATTTATCATCAATTCATAATAAGCTCATCCTGACAAACATACCATGTGGTATGCAATGATCAGGTGGATAACTGTATCCATTAGATCTTCCAAGCTCTTTTGGAGCTTTTTCAATAAATCATTTTAAGCCCCAGCATATTCAATGATAAGTTGTGTTTTATGTCTCTTTCATTTACTCAAGCAGAATTAAAATTACTTAATGGCTTCCCATTTGAATCCCAGAGGATGAGTGGGATCTTTTATTGGTGCCACTTATGGTTTGGGTTCAATCACATTGTATGAGGCTAAACTAATGGATTAAAAAAACTTTTCCCAAAGATTTTTAGTTGGATTGGATGGTGAAAGAAGGCTATGAAAAAGTTTGAAGAAGGATTGTTCAGAATTTGAGAGATTATTCAGAGGTTTTTCTTATTCCTTTATTTATTTGAAATTCCAAGTGTTTCTAATTCACAACCCTTTATTTCCCCTTGCCTTAAAAAATCCAATCCTATATAGTGCAACGTATATTATATAATTCATCAACCAAATCATCATGTATAATTCAAAAATATAATACTCACCTGTATTCCAAAGCTCCTCAAGACAGGATGACATTTCAATCTCTTGGTTACTTATCACCTTCATACCAACAGGCAGGAATCTTTCAGCATCATTTTTTGGTAAATTTTCCCATTAAATTTTGGAAATACTATTGATATTATCAACCCCTCTTTTCCATCATTCTTGCATAATATTAGAATGATAATTTGAATTCTTTCCAAACTATTCAATGTGGGATAAAAAGGTTCTTGCTCATTTTTTGAGGTTTATACTTTGGGATCAGGTTTGGGAATTATATCAGTAATATCCCCACCCATTGTATCATGTTTAACCTTCTCAATTTCTTGGGATGCTTAAATATTTTTAGGAGAGGCTGAAGGTGTTTCATTGTAGACTATCTCATTGAGCTCCAGGGTGTTTCAGCTTGAATACCTTCTGTATCATTATGGTCAACTTCAAGATTAATAATGTCATTACCTTGATCAAGAGAATGTTTTTCATCTGCAAAGGTGCAGCTTTTTTGGTGGCATTTATAGTTAGACTTTTTTTCCTAAACCTTTTCCTGGAGCTCCAATAACCACTTGAGATCCTTCAGGGAGAGATTCTCCCACATAAACACCTATTCATACATTTTAATAAGCTTTTGTTTTCAATTTGGTATGCAGTTATAACTGTACTTCTGGTTCAAATCCATCTCAAGGTGGCTCACTGCTTCACCAACCTCTTGACATACATAATCAGGAATGTTACAATCCTTTTGTATTTTTTGCACAATGTTCAATAAAAATTGTTCATTTGATAGAATTTCAACCTCTCCGCTGAGAATTACCTCATCTTGTCCAACATCCTCTGTTCGTGCAGTAGGATCAACAGTTGTTTCCTTCTCATAGCTTTTTCCATTTGGTTTTTCAGATCTTGGAGGCTATGGAAATATTATCAGGTTTTGTGAGCTTACAAATACTGAAATTGAACTTAGGCTCACATTCTAGAAAAACTGGTGGGTCTCTATTCATTTCAGGTTCTGGGCTCTCTACTTGAATGCCTAATTAATTTCTATTGTTCATATTAGAGAATTCACTTCTATTATCTGTGGAAGAAGTTTATATTTTATTTAACTCTTTTAAAATTCTTGGAGCTTATTGCATTGGTTGGGCCATACAATAAGAATTTTATTCAGTACACATGTGGTAACAAATTGATGGCTAACTTT
Organism: Austropuccinia psidii; assembly: GCA_023105745.1. Lineage (NCBI taxonomy): Eukaryota > Fungi > Basidiomycota > Pucciniomycetes > Pucciniales > Sphaerophragmiaceae > Austropuccinia > Austropuccinia psidii. The sequence goes on from JALGQZ010000003.1 coordinate 54,206,669, forward strand.
AGCAATAATTTTTAAATAAAAAGAGAAAAATTGGAAAGAAATTTGACAGTTGTGATAGTAATGCAAATAAAATAAATTGAAGATATTATTGATTGATTACTTTTTAGGTAATATAACTTTTGGAGAAATTTGGAAAGGTTGGAGAAACAAGGAATTTAAATATCAATTTAAGTAAGTTAAAAACTTAGTTGATTTTCCAGAAAACAATTCCTTTACAGCCACAAGCTCACCAAAAGAAACCTCCCCATCCATAGCCTTGGAACCTTCCATCAATATGTGTTGCACTTTTAATGCATGTGCCAAATTTGATTTGTTGACAAATTAAAGGTGGAAATTTGTTGCAAATTATTTCATATCATTTGAATGCTATGACTTACTTGTGAGAACTTGAGCAAAATTGACTAGTGAGAATCCTACTGAAGTCAATTATATTACTTTTTAATCCCCATGAGGTAAGGACTAAGCAAAGTGTTCCATTTGAATGATATGAAATAAATTGGTTTTTCTGTCACAGAAAAAGACAAAATTTTGGTTTTTAATAGTCCATTTATTAGTTTTTAATTCGCCAGTATCATGATTTAAGCCCTAACAAAAAACATGGTCAATATCCCAATTCAAAATCCCCACCAATTGACCCCCAGAACATCTTGGGGGAGAGGGCCACTCAGAATATTTCTGTGATTGGGCTCATCCTGTATTTCAACATTCCACCATACCTTATGCCTCTAAACACATAATACTCTGAAATTTCACTCATAGCCCCCTTTATCCCAACACCATGTAATCAAACCTCATTTAGCTCTAATTGAGGTAGAGAATTGGTTATTGGTAAATGGGGATAAAGTTGGACAAAAGGATCCTGAAATTAAATCCTTGTTTGGGAAAATTGTGACACTCTAAATGGAAATTAAAGAGTTTGATATTAATTGGGTGATTGATTGGGGGTGGGAATGATCCAATGTAAATGATGAATAAGAAAATGTTTCCATGAGAAGGATCATAAGTGATTGGTGGATATTCATCATTCTGTTTTAGTACTAATTTCCCTGTCAGTCCACATAAAAAGACATGAAGGCCCAATCATTTACGAAAGGAACTACAGGAAAACACATGCACACCAATCTTTTCATTAAAATAAGAATTTTAAACTGTGTATATAATCAGGAAGAAGTGTGGAAACCAATCTTTGCATGAGGGTAAGGATGGTAAAATGCAGACATTATGATGGGGTGATATGGAAGGAAATCTTTTTGTGAGGGTAAGAATAGTGAATTTCAGAGATAATAAGCAAGTGGTTCCAAAGCCAATCTTTCCAAAAGATGAAGGATGGTGAATTGCAGAGATGATTCCTTGGGGGTGTGGAAGCCGATATTTGCATGAGAAGAAGGATGTTAAATGGAAGAGATGATGAGCAGGAATTACAGAAGCCAATCCTTGTGTGAGAATAAGCATGGTCAATTCAGGAGATTATCAGCCAATCTTTGTGTGAGAATAGGCATGGTAAATTTCAGAGATGATCATCCAGCAGTGTGGAAGCCAATCTTTCTATGAGCATAAGAATATTCGAATGCAGAGATGATCAGACAGGAGTGTGGAAGCCAATTTGTGGGTGAGCATAAGCATAGTAACTCGCAGAGCTGATTAGCCAGACGTTAATAAGCCAGTTTTTACATGATCATTCACATTCCAAATTTCTGGCTTGCACCACAACCTGTAATTACCCAAAGATTGAGAATGCTTTTTATGAGGGTTGTTTCTTTCAGTGACATACTGAAGTAACATATTTGATTATTAATTTTGTCTTGACACAGACATGATGTGAACCACAAAATCTATTAACAATAATGTCATACTGACTTGACTGAAAACAAATTTCATAGTAACAGCAGTGTGATGTGAAGTCAATTTCCAGAAATTGACAAAACGTTTTCCCTAGTTAATGGATAGCTATTTTATTAAGAAATTCAAAATCATTAATTTCTTGTAAATGTATGTTTCAGATACTTGATTTTGGATTAGATGGGAAATGATAGATTACTAATAGAAGCTATTACTTTCATCTATCAAAAAAACTTCAGCCTTTGACTCCAAGCAGAGAACCATTAAAAATCCAAATATCATATATAAGTTTATGGAAAATACTGAGAAACAAAGCTTCATAAAGGTATATTAATAATGGGGGAAATCCCTGAATGAAGAATATACCATTCCTATTCAAATTGGGTAATAATTAGCAAAGATATAACCACTTTATCATTGGATGAATGTTATTCAAGAAAAAGCCTAATTTTCACCTCTAATATGGCTTATTAACATTTACCAAAGCTCCATAAAAGTGGTATAATTCTTTAAGATCTCTGTTTGAGCTACTTAATGGCATTATCCATATTCCAGTAGCACCCCTACTTCAAGAAATATCAAATTCATACCTTTAGCCCACAAAAAGCCCTTTCAAAGTCTAAGATGGCCTGTACAAAGCTGTATAAAATGAATTAACTATAAGTGGGAGATTCGATTTGAGATACCTTAGACAACTTTATCTCCAAAATTGGCTAAGAGATCTTGTCTCTAAGGTTTTTGAACAAAATACAGGATTTCTGAAAATATTAATATAAAGAAAGCCATGTGTCTTTTTGATATAGTGATAAACATTTATGCAAGTTTATATCAAATTTTAGTGCTCATCAACCCCTAAGTTCTGTATCAATGCAAATATGCTATATTATAAGTTGACAGAGATATTTGGCTTGGAAGTTTTTGCGACCACATACTGAGGCAAAAAACTACATGAAAAAAATTGGAGCCCTTATACATTCTGCCATTTTTGAGAGGGGTCCAAATGAAGAATAAATCCCTTTGATTCTTGATATCTCAAATGATGACTGCAATATCTCGATTTTATGTTTTTTACCAATACTGGTCTGTACCAAACCTGTACTATCTGGTGCTGGTTTGATAATAAAAGTAAAAACAGTTTATAGATATTGGTCATAAGAAGTTCATATGTGTCATAACAGTGCTTCCTTAGCCTGTTAAGATTTCTTTCAACTTTTATTGATCCATAATGCTTATTTTTTGTTCAAAGCCACAATTCTGACTATACTGATGTAATGATTAATGATATAGAGCTAAACCTCAGAATTCATAGAACAGGTTTTAACCTTTCATAAATTTGAAGAGCCTTCAAGCCCCTAAAAACTCCCAAAGGGGATAAAGAAGGCCCTTTCTCACTGGAAAAGGACCTCATCTTCAATTATGAGTATTCATACATGATAAACCTGTCTCACAGAAGTAGTACCATTAAAATAGTTCTTAAATCATGAAATGTATAAATAATAGTATTTATTTGAGCTTTAATTTGAGAGTTGATTGCTGCAACAAAGGCTCTTAGTAGACCTATCACTACTATTATCAAATAGCAGTATAGCCTTTTATCTTATTTTTGACCATTTTAACCATGTGTCACAATCATGGAAATTCACCTCCTTGGATCTCTGTATGGCATATCAAGCCACAATCCTTTTATGGCCAATTGGCCATATCCATCACCAGCGGCCAATATGGCCACCTCATCATCTTATGGACCCTTTCTATTTTGGGTCCTTCATGGCCCTTCACCTCAATCCAGAAGCCATAGCGGCAATTTATGCCCAATGGGGTATTTCTGGTCATTTCCCTCAAAACCAGAAGAAATGGCCGAAATGCCTTTTTTTAGCCATTTGGGCTCATAATGCGCATTTGCGCATTTTCACGCATTTTGCACATTTTTGCCCACTTTGATGCAAAGTGTCCAAAAGACACTTTCCCGCCCTTTGGGCCAGTTTTTGGCTCAGAACCCAAAAGTGGCCAAAAACCCCAAAGGACAAAGAAACACCATTCCAAGCTCTGAAGCCATCACATCCATATTTTCCCCCTCTGTCTTTCCATCTCAAGACCTTTGGACGTAATCTTCTTTCCAATGTATCAATATGCCATAAATGATGTTATATATAATTTTGCATCATTTTTCAACAGCAATTCAATGGTGGAAATATAAAATGGTCATTTCAACATTCCAACATATCATCATGTCATCAAGGAACCCAATCATTCAGAGGACTCATCAAGGCTCAAGAGCAAGTGTTTCAGCATCAAAGACCAATCATGCCATCAAGACGTCATTGGATAATTTCATTCACAGTATTCCTCCAAGGCAATACTGTTCCACCATTCTCAAGGGATTCAAGAAGCAGTTCATTCAATGTCAAGTGTCAAAGCTCCACTCAATCCATCTTGGCAACCACCTTCATTTCAATACAGTCTGGATCCATCAAGAACTGTATTTCATTTTCAAGCATGGGAAATTCATTCAACCCAATTCAATCTCAATATTAGCCAGCTGTATCAATTCCCAAAACAATCAATACAGCCTCAAGGATCAATACAGATCAGTTTTCAGCCTGAAGAACTCAAGCTCTCAACTTTTCACATATACCGGCTACCCTTTCCACCCTGGGGGGTTTTTCCCCAGTTAATTAATATACTTTGATTTTATTTTATCTTTATTTATCTTATCATTTTGTTAAGTGAATACGGATATTATCAAGTCAGTCATTTAGCACCTTTTCTCTTATTCTTTCTTTGCCTGTCAATGGATATTTGGTGGTCATATCCTTACTAATTCCATTGTTCATTTTGGCAGGTTGAAACAGTGATTAAGGACTTACTTGGTTGGCTCTTTGGCCATTTGGCTTCTCTTTCCTCTTATTGCATCTCATCTTGTACCTGCATATTTCTTAGAGGAATTTATTCTTTTTATTTTTATTTTTATTTCTTTATTCTTTTGGAGTATTCCAAGTGAGTTCCCTGATTGCTGAGTGCCAGGCCACTCTTGTATTTCTGTCCAAGAGCCCCTGTGACACCATGTCAAAGTCGTAGTAAACATCTTTTATTTACATCTTTAAGCTTATAAATTGGATATTCCAGAATAATTGGGTTCCTGTAAGTGCTTCCTACCTTGCTTTGAACCTATTTTGGTATCTTTTTGCAGGATTGTCACTTTTTACAACTATTTTCATTATAAAATTAAGGGAAATGTGGACTTTTTTGTCTTGAATTATATATTTTTTATCATAATAATATAAATGAATATATTTTTTTCATATATATATATCATCTCCAATATTTAAAAACACAATTTCAATGTAAATTAATAAAAATTAACAATTAGCTTTTTTTTCAAATATCTCAATATAAAAATAGTATGTTTTATCATAAGAATCATTATTTTTCACTAAAGTGCAAGAAACTTAATTGAAATCATATATACATAAATAAATTACTAACCAATATTAAGTTATTAAGATATTCTTCATTATTCAAATACATACTCAAAGAAAGAATATTTCTAAAGAAACAAGCTTGAATCAAATTGAGATGAGAGCTGTTAAGAAGCTTGAATTTCTACAAATACTCAAGAATTAAGATAATTATTATTATGCATGTTATATTTATATTCAATACAAACAAAAATTCTAAAAAAATTATCATTTGGGTGGCCAAATTATGCCAAATCCCAGGTTTTATTCTTGAAATCCCAAATTTGTTAAGCTGAGTTTCCCTTGGGTTTTACCTAAGTAATGTTTCCAAAATCAAACAGGTTATGCCTAATTCCTTTATTAGGTTTTTCATTGGCATCCATTTAGTTCCCCAATCCTTAGATATTATTTCCTTGATTTTGGAAATGACCATTCCATGAAAACAATAATCAAGTCAATCACAGTAATCAAAAAGACAATAACACCTGGTTCAAAAAAATAAGGGCATTTGAAAGCCTGCAATTACGTGTGGATTTTTAATTGGCTTTAAGTGAATTAAAACTTTCAAAATTTTTTTTGAAACCTCAGGAACAATTTCCATAGGTTGGCTATGAGCCTTCAAGCATGTGCTGGCTTACCTGCTATGCCGTCTCCAACTCCAATTTCCATTTTTATTCAATTATTAGGTTCAAACCTTAAGTTGAAAATTCAATTTTATCATTTTAAATATTGATGATTTCATAAAATCGCTATATGACATCATTTAATTTTGTAAATATAATTATTATTCCATTTTCTTTTTATGATGTCATAAAATGCTTATATGACATCATTTCAATTCTTTTATTTACAATATTTAAGAGGATCATTCTCACCTTTGAATAATACCTCAGAGTTCAACTATATATATCTTTTTTACAGTTTAGATTAAATCACTTATTACTTTAAAAGATATAATATCTCTCAAACGCTTATATAGTAATTTATATTACTTAAGATTATAAATTAACTTTGATATTCTTAGTGAAGCTCATACCACTAATAATACTATAATTCAACTACAGTGATGTCTCTGTTATCTCTTCTTAGCAGTATTCCACTTTTGATTAACTTATGAAATTCCTTTTATATAAAATGGAAGTCATGAAAGAGACCCCAGCTTACATTGGCTGTCAGCCTGTTGCTCAAAACCAAAGCACAAGCATGACAGCCAAATACCATAAACCAATGGTAAAGCCAAGATACCACCAAAACATGGAGCTGAGCCAAATCAGCTCAAAAGTTATTGAAAGAAAGAGGAAACTCACCTCTTTCCAAATATACCAGTCCCATCACCATAAGACAAAAAATAACAAATTTATTCCTGCTCAAAGTTGTTGCTGAGCATAAACCTTAAGTTTCACCTCTCATCTGAAATCCAGAGGAAGAATATTAACCTCAGCAAATTTGTATTCAAAGTGATGCTCTAAGTCAGGGCTATTCAATGGTACTTGCCAAATTGAGCTAACACCAAAGCTACAGAGGTTATGGCCAAAATAAGGTCAGATAAGGGTGAACAAAATATTCACCTCCCATCCAACTTCTACAGTTTTAGTGTGAGATACTTAAAGTAAGGTCTTTTTGGAAAGAGCATAGTCAGGTATTTCTGATGTTGCCTTTCATTTCTCCACATCTCATCTAGAAAAAGGTTATGAAGCAAATAAGCTCCATACAAATATTGAGAAAATCTTCTGGCTGAATAACAAAACTTGTACAAGGAATAATGTTTCCATATTTAATGTTACCCATAACAAATGATTTAGCATTGTGAAGATCCCATTCAGGGCTACGCAATGAGCCAATGTTGATCTCAATATCTCAAAAACTGACAAATTTATAGCAGTTTCAAGGTTAAAATCCCATAATTAGGCCAATAGAATTTACTGTGGGATAATATCCAACAACTATAATTTTGAGGTGTCAAACATAGAAAGAAGCATGTTTATAATTCAATACCTCATATTTCATTAAACTTTGGGGTCCCATACAGGTTCCGTACAGCATTCTATGCATCATACACGTCAGAAGAGGGCTGTATGGTCCCCAGATGAAGATTTTCACCCTGTAGTGGTGAAAAATGCCCAGATTTGGTTTCAAAACCACCTCTGAGACAAATAAGGTGTATACAGGCTTTGTGTAAGCCACAAGCCAGTACCCAGAAGTGAAAAATGCTTCACTTCCTCAGCTTTGATGGTCTAGAGGGTCATTCCACCCCATTTTGGGATAAAAGGAGGCCTTTCCTCATCCTGCTCTTGAATTCCTACATATTACAGCTTTCAAAAACACTTATACTCTTGGAAATTATCAGTTATAATTATATTCTTAATTATTGTAAACTTTATTATGATACTCCAATTGGTAAAGCTGAACCCAGGAATTTCAATAGCACTCATCACCACTAAGTCCTTTAGTAAAGCCCTTGATTATCAATTGAAACTCTTATATTATCATTTTATCCATGTCACAGTCATAATCAAAGCTTTATATACTATTATTATCACTTTATCATAGACTCAGCCTAGCATTGGCTGACCCCCTCTAAACAAACTGGATTTCACCAGTTAGCAACTGAGGTGAGTTAAAAGTCTTGCAGTTCATTGAATCACATTTCAAACAACCTACATGAGAAATGGAGAACATACAAGAAAAAAATTCTTGAAAAATGAGTTTGAATCACTCCTGATGATCATTAAAAGGGTATTGAGAAAATAGCTCCAAAGATTGATTCTATTTTTCCTCACTTCAAATAAAGGTTTTTTCTGTTTGGGTTAAAGCCAAATGCTACGCCTTTGACCTTGCTAGAGGCACAAGATTAAGGCTTCAATTATGAAGCTCCACAAAAGTAATAAGCAGATGTTCAAGGGGTAGGCCAAATCAATGTTTACTGGATAGTGTACTCATATTAATTAATAATATTTCCATTAGTTTATTTCTATTGAGAAAAGTAAATGAGTGGGGAATGAGACAAAAGATATTATAATTTGAATATCAATCCAGAATTAGAGAGAAAGGAGGAAATTAGCCTGATTTCAGAATATGTAAGCATAATTAATATATAGAAATTTTTAAAACACTGAATTGTAACTATGAAAGATTGAAGATTTAGGGGAAAATTCAGTTTCAAAAGGTATTAAACACAATGAGAATAATATACATACTCACTACATGAAAGATACTGTGGCCAAAAATGATAACAATAGAATAATTCAGAAAGAAAAACTTTCAAGAACCTGTAATTCAGTAAGATCCTCTAAGAATCTTAATATTTTTAATGAGACATGAAAATGATCACATGATCAATGAACTTATTAATTGTTTGAATATCTCTCATGGTATGTTCTTCAATGTTTCTTAATGAGATGAAAGTTACTATTAAATTTGAATGATTTAATGAGGTTTTGGTTAAATAGAGATACATGATGAGATTCAATTTCAAGAGCTCTGACTCTTTCTGATTTTGAATTTAGTTTCATGCTATATTATTCAGACAATTGAAAAGAAATTTCCACCAATATTATCATATTAATTAAACAAAATTCATCATTAATAAAATACCTTCAATTGATCATTCATCTGAACCGATTCCATCATCTTCATTTTAACCTCCAAATTTCCAAAACAATCCCCCTTCTTTCAGCTCAAACTGACTCCTGTTTCCGTTTTTCAGTCCACCTTTAGAACTCAATACTGTCTGTATCCAGGACCAAGGGCTACATGTTCTATCAGAGTCATCTTACTCTATCTCTTCTCCTTCTTTATATTTTTTTGGGTTGAAGACCTTTGTCAACTTATCTACTGACACCATTTTATTTTTTCTTCCTTTAGATATTTAATATTACTATCTTATTTGGTAATTAGTATTTCTTAATATTTTTTGAATTGAAACCTGATTGGCTTTTCTTGTGATAGCATTGCTAAACCAATATATTTTGGCCTATTTTTTGTTGGTCAGATATGAATTGTTACAAATTGGTTCGAAATAATTATTATTTGATCATTCCAAAATGAAATAAAAAACGGAAACCCATTTTTAGTCTTCATCATTATTATTCCTTATTAATCTTATAATTATTATAGCTAATATTGATTGAATTCCACAATACTCAATATATCCTATCATGAGTCAAATAGATAATTCCGGTGGTATTAAAATCAGCTTAAGAGCTCAGCTCATCTAATCAAAAGCAAAGTAAAATATGTATGCAATATAAAAAAGAACATTTTCCTATAATAATTATTTTGATCCAGTTTCTACAAATGAGACAAAAAGATGGGAGTTTCTTGTTATTTGAATGAACAAATAACTTAAATTCTCATTCTATAGCAAATTTCCCACCTGTCCCATTGCTCATGGTTTCACTTTTCTAAATTGTAAATCATCCAATACTCCGTCTGAGAATGTTTTTTCAAATTTAGAATTCCAACCTTTTAGTAAAATCAATTCATAGAAAAGATATGAAATCAAGTAGCTTTTAACATTTCTCTTAAATTAGAAAAGCTTTCTTGATAAGTTGGTATTATGTTTCAACAAGACTCATGGTTTCATTAATGCAATAGGATGGCACCCTCCCAAGGATGGACAAGCTAATATTGGTCAAAACTTCCTCTCCAAGAAAATTTCTGTAAATCCAAAGGATGATCAAGAGGTTAGTTATTTCACCCAAAAGGTCTTTTTTATTCCCAATACTTACTTCAGAAATCTTTCACTCACAGTCTTCAACCAAAATGAAGGAAAAATTCTCAAGTATAAAATACCTGGATTTCAAGACCTCAATTTCTCTTAATTCCTTTATTTGTAATCTTTTTCTAATCACTTTATTTATTATCTTCCTACCTTTTAGAGTTTTCTTCAAATTGATAATGGGTCCTCAGAATTCTCTTATTCTTTCTCCATTACTATCAATAAATTAACTGGTCAGCTTTCTCTCAAAGATTAAAATTTAATTGATGACCTTTTTGCCTTTACAGATTACCTTTTGCATGTCAATTTCTGTGGTCAGAGTCCTGGAACTTGTTAAATTGTATGGCATTCTGGAAAGATACGACAGTTCCCCTTATATCCACAAGGTGGCTCTAGTGGAAACTTTTTCATGATCTCAATTTCAATGGAGATATCCCGAAAAATCTCCAATAATTCAAAATCACTGAATAAAGCAAGACTCTCCAGATTAAACTTTTGATTATCAAAACTCCATTGTAGAGATGATCAACTCTAGTTAAAAATGGTATTTACTCGCTCTTTGAAGTGACATATGAAAAATAGATACAACAAAATTCACTATTTGAGTCCTGATTTGATCATCAAAATTCAGGAGTAAATTCAGTTCTTTGGAGCCTTAAATAACTCTTCATTTGAAGCTTAAAATTCGAGATGAAAATTCAAAATATTGGATATGAATTCAATTGAGAATCGCATTGAAGCACGCAGCTATGTTGAAAAAATTTAAATTTGAATTTTTTCAATTGATCCCAAATATAAACATTGCATCCAAAATATTTTGAAAACATTTCAGTCTTAAAATGTGTCTATTATTTACTGAATCAGGTACATTTTTAATCCCATGTGGATAACTCTCTTCATAATGCTTGTCCCATTCATCTCCAATTTTTTTCATAAGTTTATGTAGAGTTTAATAGCTAACAAATAAATCAACAAATAATTGAAATTTATTTATATTTGGAATTTGATTTTGCATTTCTCTGAGGGATCACCATTGACCTTTAAGTATGCCAATGAAATGCTTAATTCTTACTTGTTATTTTGCAATTCAGAAGTTGAATTTTCTATCATCTGGAGTATGTGCTGCATTTCCTTTGAGCTCTAGAACACTTCTCATAAAGTTTAAAAAGGCTCAGTTATACAAAAGATATTTCTTTTGAGAAAGATTTCTCTCAGAACTTTTATTAATACTTGTTTTTTGACATAGGCTTGAGTCATATACTGATCCTGTTATTCAAACATGAAATGAACTGAAACATTCATTGAAATCACATTTTAAGTTGACTTACATGGAATAGCTAAATAGAGACCTATTATTAGCTTTACTAATACCCTTTATCCCAATAAATGATATTTTATCTTATAGTAATGAGCCAGGGAAGAGAAAAAAATATTTTTTTAATAATAATGGATCTTTCCATGATTAGGTGGCCTCTAGGAAAATGAAATGGGAGCACCATTGATAAAGCCTGCACAACCAGGAAAGCTTTCAGCTTTAATAACCTGTTAAACTTCAATCTTTTCTTGGTCATTTTTCCATAAGGTGTAGCTGTTATTCAGCTTTATTTACACATAAGATAAAGCTTTGTGTATATAGAGAAACTGCACCATTTTTGATACCAAAAATTTCCCCAATCTTCCAAACTGATGCACAATTACCCTTGAAACCAAGTCTTGAGTGCCACTGCTGTTTACTTGCTGGCTCATGTTGATGATAGTATTAATTGTTCTGAAATATTTGATAAGCTCCAATAAGAGTGTCACAGCCACTCTCCAGCGGTAGGCGTATTCAATCCTAGCCCTATTAAAGCTCATCAAACTGGCAAATCCAGTATTTGTATCAGTAATCAGTTTTATCAAATCTTTTTCCTGAAACATACATACAGCTTGGTTCATCAATACAGCCTGTCAACACTTGTACAGGCTGCATTCACCAAATACAGTTTTGGATTCACAAGTCTGAAACTGTATGATCACCCAACTCCACCACACCTCTTGTACAGACCCTGTACATCAATGCAGGGGCTATATTATCCAAATCAATTCAAATGAAGATTCCTCTCAAGAAAGTCCACTCTTTGGATCAGGGCTGGTGGATTCTCATATATACCAGCCCCTATTTCTCCCCCTGGGGACTTCTCCCCAGTTAATTACTATATTTTACTTATTATTTAGTGAATATTCCTATTCTTAATTTCAGAGTATTTTATTTATTGGTATCAAGTTGGTCTTTGCATTTCCTCACCTGTTCAGTAGAGTTTTGGTGGCCATATCCCTATTAACCCCTCTCTTTCTTTCTGAAAGGTTGGATAAGTGGACTTGGACTTGTTTGTGGTTTTCTCTTTTATTATTTACTCTTATTCTTTTGTTTCTTCTTTCTTATATTAATTTCAATAGCAATTACATTCTTATCACACTCTTAAGGGTATTCCATCTTATCCCATCCTGAGCCCTCCATAAGTGAGTTCCAGTTTACTGAGTGCCAGGCCCTTGTCACTTACAAGAGCCCCTGTAACATTAAATTGATTAACTCACAAATTTTTCTTTCTTTTCATTCATTTATATTAATCTCTTTCATTAAGAAATTATGACTGCTCATGATTTCATAATTTTATGATCCTCATCAATTTTCATCCCATTAATTTTATTCATATGGAAATTTACCATCTTTATTATTTTTCCATAATTTTTGACCTCTTCATCTCACTCTTAATTCTTATTCAGCTCTCAATTTCTTTTTTCTGTATGAATTCAGGTGTTTCTTCAGGTTTTGATGGATTGGAATTCATCAGGATAATTGATTTGGCAATTTAGGATCTTATTGGATTAGGATTGATTTTTTATTTGGGTTTTAATTCCTCATGAATTGATTGGTTATTTTCTTATTGGAAATCCTCAAGAGATTAAATTTTACTTCAAGATCTTATTGATTTGATTTACTTGACCTTTACGACCAAATATAGCTGATTAATTCTCAAGATTCAATTTTATTGATTGATTTGAATTTGATTCCTCAAGATTTTGAATAGACCTTTGAAGAGACTTACTGATCGACTGAATTTCTCAAGACATAATTGATTTTTAGTTTGAATTGATTGATTTATTGGCTGAAATTGATTTGAAGTTCTTCAAAGTTTTTATTAATTTCTCAAGATTATCACTCAATTTGAATTGGTCAAGCCTCATTTTTTGTTCTCAAAGTATCATCAAGTTTCATTTTACTCTCCAAAAAATGGCTGTTCAGAATAGCCCTCCAGCCAAGAATATAATATCCCAAAAAATTCAAGCTGTTCTAGCTCCTACAGTAAGGGGTCCTCTTGACTGCACACCATCAGTTCATCAACTTGTTGCAAATTTGGACAGAGGCCACCAATGGAAGGAGCAGAACCCTCCAGAAGAGGAGGTATGAAATAAAGAAGCTCAAGACCATTCTCTATCTTTTTGAGTGGCTATCGCGGTATTTCTCAAGGGCCTAGAAGCATATTAGGGGGAGGAGTCTGAGGAAACTATAGTGGCAGTTGCTTTTGCAAGTGCCCCTGAGGCTTCTAAAACTCCAAGTATATCCCTTTCTAATAAACCTCTTGTTTCTCAAGCTGAACCAAATTTTTGGAAGATTGTGAAGCAAAAGACTCAGTTTATGGGACAACTCACTCAAGCAGTTACCCCAAGGGACAATCCAAGAGCCCCAAAATTCAAGACTCAATCCATGAAGGCATCTGATTCTGTTGATGGTACTAAAGCTTATAAATTGAGGTTATTTATTAAATTCTGTTAATTAATCTTCCATAATGATGCAGCAAACGTCTTCTCTGACAGGAAGAAGGTTCTTTACTCAACCTCTTTTCTCACTGGTAGGGCTGGAAAATGGATTGGACCTTATCTCTCAAATATCCCTGATAAAGACCCATCTTATCTCCTCAATAGCTGGAATTTGTTTTAAACCTGGCTATTGACTCTGTTTGGTGATCCCAATGAAGTCAGGAAGACTGAAAAAGATTTGGACAATCTCAAGGGTCAAGCTTCTTTGTACATAGCAGATTTCAGAAGCATAATGTCAAGAATCGGAGATTGGGGGGAAAGGGATTATATTAGTGTGTATAGAAGAGCCTTGGAATCAAAACTATTGAGCCTGTTGTCTTCTCACCATTCAAGGTTTGTTAGCCTTCAACAGCTCATGGATATTACCCTGGAGCTACACACCCCGTACCATGATAGGTAGAAGGAGAAGGGTGGTAAGCAAGACAAGAAGCCTCCTTTCATGGTAACCAATTCTCTTAGGCCTCATCAACATTTATATTCCAAGAAGCCCCATCACAGGAATAATTTTTAAGGTTCCAAGGATAGGCCTTATGCTGCTTTCCCCAATAAGGACAAAAAATTAATTGGTTCTGAAAAGGAGGGGAGGAATAAGGAAGATTTATGCACTTATTGTGGTGGAAAGCACCAATTGAACAAATTCTTCAAGAGGCCTCAAAATAGGGCAGGGTCATCAAGAGTCTTCCCTACCAAGCAGGGAAAAGCCGAATTGGGAATCATGATGTGCTCAATGGTTCTCACTTCTTATCTTTGAGAGCACAATTGTGCACTCTAAATACTAATGTCAAGAAACCTTGAAAATTTCCTATTTTTTCTTCTGTCTCTTTTTTTATAGTATTCTCATTGATTCTGGTACTACAAACTTCTTTATTCCAAATAATTTTGTTCTCAAGTCCTTATTGACCATTTCAGAGATTCCTGAAAAGATTCCTCTTTTCATTTTGAATTCAAATGAATCTACTTCCTTGTTCATAACCCATCATACCAAGTGGGTTGTTTACTTGCCTTTATTCCCAAGCTTTGAATGGGAGTTTTTAATCATAGACTCACCCAAGGGAGAATACCTAATCTTGGGATATGATTTCCTTTACCATTTTAATCCATTATTTGTTGTAAAAATGGCTTGATAACCTATTATTTGTTTCATAAGGATTCTAGTGGTATTATTCCGTCTACTGGTAAGGGTTTTTCCACTTCTGTCAAAGGTGTTTCTCTTGTTTGTGAGCTTAAGATGCATTTCCTTCTTTCTTTTGTCCATATCACTTCCATCATGCCCTCTTAGTCATTACTTCTATAAAGAGACAAAGTCTTCAAAGAGATAAAAGATTTTGGAGAAGATGTTGCTATATTTTCACTTCATCTCTTTCAAGGGTTAATAAAGTTCCTCCTTTATCTTTTAATGCCTCCCTGAAGGAGCGGTGGGAGAAGGAGAAAGAGCCAGAAGAAATTGAGACTGTATTGAAGGTAGTTCCTCCTTCTTATCACCAATATCTGGCTTTATTATTCAAGGTAAAAGAAGAGAAACTTCCTCCACACTGCACCTGTGATCATCATATCAAACTGGAGGGTCTTCTACCTCCAGTTGGTGTTATTTACCTTTTATCAAATGATGAGTCAGAAACACTGTAGGCTTAAATTTCAGAGAATGTAGAGAAAGGTTTAATCAATGCAAGTTCCTCTTCAATAGGAGAACCTGTCCTTTTTTCAAGAAAAAGGACTTTGCCCTTTCTTTGTGTGTTGAATACTGAAAACTCAGTGCTGTCATTAGAAACAACAGGTATCCTGCCACTCTTATGAGCCAGCTTCTTACCATATCTAACGGTTCCACTATATTTTCCAAGATAGACCTGCATGGTGCTTGTAATCTCATGAGAATTAAAGAGGCGGATGAGAACTTTACTTCCTTTAGATCCAAATATGGTAGTTAGGAGTACTTGGTTATTCCATTTTGCTTAACCAATTCTCCTTCTTCATTCCATAATCTTGAAAATGATACATTTACATATTTCTTGGATATTGATGTTGTATTTTACTTAAATGATATCATGCTCTTCTAAATTCCTGAGGAGAAACATGTCAAACATTTGGCCTCTTTACTCCAAAGGCTGAGGGACAATAATCTGTTTTCTAAAGCCTCAAAGTGTGTATTCCATGCCCCAAGTGGGGAATACTTGGGCTATGTTGTTTCAATAGATGTCCTCAAGATGGATTCTCAAAAGGTCAACAAATTGTCTATTGGCCTCAGCCTAATAACATCAGAGATTTTTGATCATATCTTGGCTTTGCCAATTTCCATTGGTTTTTTGTTAAATTACTCCAAAAACATTACTTCTCTCAATTCCCTTCTTAAAACATATTCTCCCTTTTTCTTCAATGAGGAAGCTCTTAGTCAGTTACAATTACTCAAAGAAGACTTTGCAACTGGTCCTATCCTTTCTCATTTCAATCCTTCTCTACCAACTATTTTTGAGACTGATGCTTCTGATTATTCCTTGGGTTCTGTACTGAGTCAGGTCAGTGACTCAGGAAAGCATCCCATTGCATTTGATATTTGCAATCTTCTTCCAGCTGAGCTCAGCTATGAAATTTATTAAAAGGAACTCCTTGGCATATTTTGGGCTTTCAAGTGCTGGAGAGCGTTTCTTCTATTTCTTTCTTACTCCTTGAAGGTCTTTACAGACCATTCTTCCCTTCAATACTTTAGGTCTTACATGGTCCTTACTTGTTGTCAAGCCTGCTGGGATGAATCGTTCTCCAAGTTTCATTTAATTATCACTTACTGCCTAGGAAGGCTGGCCACTTTACCAGATTCCTTGTCATGTCTGGACAACATGTACCCAGAGAGGGTGGTGGACTTCATCAGCAAGAATCCCCAAAATATTCATCAAGTTCTTAAGGAAGATGGAATTGAAGAATAAATATTCTTCTCAATAAAGGTAGAAATGTTCTCAGACATAGTTGAAAAATTTCAAAAAGAAGTATGGAAAGACAAGGATTATAAAGAAGTACTCAAGAAGTTAGCAAGAGCCAAATCAGTATCAGATTATTCTCTTGAACTTCAAGCCAAGTTATTATTTTTCAATTATAGAGTGGTTATTCCAACCAATCAAGGAATTCCATTGGATGTTCTTCAAAAGAATCATGACTCACCATTTTCTTGCCACCCTAGCCAGGAGAAGATCCTCAAGCTCATCAAGAGGGATAGCTATTGGGCTGGAATGAATCAAATTATCAAGGACTATGTGTCCTCATGTCAGAAACTTCAAGAAACAAGAAAATTCATCATAAGAATTTTGTATTACTCAAGCCTCTTCAATTTCCATCTTGTTATTGGAATCCCTTATAAATGGACTTTATCACTCAATTTCCACTTTCCAAAAACTTTGATTCAATTTTAGTAGTTTTGGACATATTCTCAAAAATTGCAATACTGATTCCAGCTTATTTAGCAATTACTGCTCTGGAATTGGCTCAAGTTTTTCTATGTCATGTCTTTTCCAAACATGGCCTTCCAATAAGTATTGTTAGTGATAGAGTATCTTTATTTGTTTCATCATGCTGGACCCAATGATTTGAGTAGCTCAAGATTTCAAGAGATATTTCAACTACTTTCCATCCTAAAACAGATGGACAGACAGAGAGGGTAAATCATATTCTAGAACACTATCTTTGGATGTATGTCAGCTACCGTTAAGATGACTGTCACATATTTCTCCCTCTGGCTAAATTTGCCAATAATATTGAAGAACATTCATCAACAAAGCAATCACCTTTTTTCACCATTTATGGAAGAAATCCCATTTTTGATTCAATTTACATTTTTGAAGACACACCTGCTGGAAAGTTATCAACAAAACTACAATCAGCACAAGTAGTCAAACAAGAATTACAGTCATAAATAAGGTGTTTTAAGTATGCAGAAAGCAATGAGACAATTCCACCTGATTTCCAACCTGAGGATAAAGTATGGCTATCTTCAAAGAATATCAAGACTAAAAGACCCACCAAGAAGCTTTCAGAAAGATGGCTGGGACCCTTTGAAGTCTTGAAAATTATTGGCATCCATGCTTATCACCTAAAGTTACCTCAACAATGGAAGTCATTTTACCTTTTATTCTATTTTTACTTATTAGAACCAGTAAAGAAAACAACTATCCCAAACGGACATCACTTTACACCACCACCAGTCCTAGTGGAGGAGCAAAAGGAAGGGGAAGTGGCTCATGTTTTGGACTAAAAAGTCAAGAGAGGTAAATTATGGTATCTTGTAGAGTGAAAATTATTTGGTGAAGACAAAGAATGAACAGCTTCAGAGCCAGCTCACTAGACCTTTTTAAGGATTTCAATACCTTGTATCCCGAATTTCCTGTCCCAAATACCTCAAGAGTTATACTTTATGGTGCTTGGTGGGGAGTAGAAGTTATGAAAGTAAGTTCCTCTACTGGCATGCACCTTTGGGGGTGTATTATACCCAAGTTTGTTTTAATAATCACCTTGGCCACTTTGTGAGAACTCCTCAATACTTTGGACAGATTCAGAATGCCTTGCAACATCAATACCCTCAATTTTGGACCTTTCACCAAGATACAGCCAAATTCCTTTTTTCTCTGTTTGTCTTCTAATTTCTGCCATTAACCAATATTGAAGACATTCCTTACATCAAGTAAGTTATGGAAAATATCTTGCTATTCCTTTATGATTCTTGGTGGGGAGTGGAAGTTAGGAAAGTAAGTTTCATCTCCTGGTATTCTTCTCTGAGGGCTTCTACTTATGTTAAAACAACACCCTGGCCACTCTGTGAGCATCAAATTCTTGTTTTTATTTTTTCAGATGAAGTTATGGCCAAAATCAAGAAGCTCACCACAATAAGGACACCCCTCAGAGGTTCCTTTTTTTTTCTTTTTTCTTTACTCTCTTTTTCTCTTAATTATTATTTTCTTTTCTTTTTCTTTACTTGTATAATTCTTGTTAAATTTTATTTTTTTATAAAGCAGCAGCATCCCCTCCCATATCATGTATTGGGAGGTTCCATTTATTTTTCATTATTCTAGTATTTTCAAGAGTGGGGATGAAAGGAAACCAAAAAACAAACAAAGCCAACGAGCTAGTTACCCTTGCCAATATCAACGAAGGCTCTCTGGAATCTTTTCATCAATTCATATTCATACCAGGCCAACTTGGAAGCCATCCCTTCAAAAGAAACGCCAGGAATCATTCTATCATTTGCATATACAATCACCTGTCAACTATTTCTATCAACCCTCCTTGACAATCTGGACACAGCTTCTTGACTTTCATTCACCACAGTTGGATCCTCTCTGGTAACCCTGATTGGCTAATTCTCTGGATTGTAAAATACTTGAGCAGAGGGGAATGGCAAAGCTGACCAATATTCTCTTCTTTGGCTGGTTGTGGCCACAGGTTGCAATTGGTGGGAGGTATGGAGTGGTAATGGCCTGGGCTGTGGAATAGGAGATTTATTCATTGGTTAAGCCAGGATAGGCCTGTAAGTGGAAGTTTTAGGTGAAGGAGCAGGAACTGAAGATGGTAGTGAAGATGGCACAGGTTGGAAGTTTCTTGGAGTGATGAGAATGATTACTGTTGAATTTATGGCAGGATGTTCAGTGGGTAAAGAACTTAAAGGGTGGTCAACCAATGGATTAATCACCTCAATGTCTTCACCATCAACTTTTTCACTTCCTTCAGAATCTGGATCAGCTGGTGAATCAGGAATCTTCCTTATTATTTTAACCACCACTGGATTATTGCACCTGGAGATTGGGACCTCTGAAATGGAGTAAATTGGCCCAACACAAGTGGTAATGGGCCCTCCAACATTGGTCCACCTTTCAACCTCCCTCTGGCTGGATCCAGTCACTAATTCAAGTTATCAGAATCAAGTCATACAAGAAACTCAAAGAACTTACAACTAGAAGATCCTGAAGTACCATCAGGATTAGGGGCCTCAGAGACTGGGAACTCTTTCCCAAAAAGTCCATCCTTCTTGCTCCACAAGTATCTTTTGACACTGGAAAGTGGAACTCCTGGATATCAACATGGCTTCTTTCAAACAACAAAATAGTGGCACTTTGAATACCTGGGGTTGAAATTCTGGAAGCATTCTTTACCCTTCATCAAATACTTGGAATAAGGTGGATCCAAGAGTTCAACCTCCTTTTAACCATCATAGATTTGATGATAATCAAAGTTTACTGAAGAAGCCATGGACCAGAGTGATCCCAATTGACTGGAGACACTGGACTCACAAAGAACAGAATGTGGAGGCAAAGAAGGAGAAGATTCAGTGATTTTAGTCAGTTTGGAACTCATTTATATAGTTAGGAAAGAAAAAGTAGTCATTAATTCAGATATTTATATCAAAATCCTGAAGTTCATCAAGATTTGGAGTCATAATTCCATTTATTTCCCCCTCAAGGTCCTCAATGTGGGTCTCCAAGACTGTCTTGGGCCCCAATAAACAAGCCAGGACCTCCCCTTTATCTCTTGAAAGGTCACTCTTCTCTATGGCCCTGGACTACCCTCAATGGGTCCAGGCCTTCATCTGGTCCTTTGGACCCTCTGGAATCCCAGAAAAATTGGGCCCAGGGGAGAAATTGGTCCTGGGAGACTCCAATAGCCCCTATGAACCATGGACTGTGAAACCCCCAAAATGGCCAAAAAAGCCAAAATTTCAAGGACATCAACAATTGGAAATAGATTGACCAATACCTAAAATGGCCTCAAAAGGCAATTTGGGCCAATTCCTCAAGGAATTTCAGGACAAGACCCCTCCTTTCAAGGCCATCAGAAATGCAAATTCAAGGTTGAATGCAAGAAAAGGCTCCAGAAGATGATTAGGCCAATTTATGCAGACCTATAAGTTCACACAGCCATTCTTCCTCTAATTCCAAGCTGAAGAAGGTATTGGCCATTATTTTGGGATACATCCCCAGGAAAATTAAGAGAAAGAAGATTTGACTGAAAAATGACTTGAAGAAATATAAAATTTTAACTTACTCAAAGAAGCCAGAAATTTATTAATGGATAAAGAGCAAAGAAGTGGAGAAGGAATTTTAAAGATAATTATCAAGAGGAATTAAGATTTAACTTTAAAGCTTTGAGAAAAAACGTGGGGATTTGGGGATGATACTCAAAAGTGGCAGGGGATTATGTTGTTCAGGAGCGCACCAGTTTAAAGAGGGGGATACTTTCACAGCCACTATCCAGGGGTAAGGTTATCAAGTCTTGGCCCCACTCAAACTGATAACACCAGAAAATCAAGTATGTGTATCAGTAATCAGTTTCAACAAATCTTATTTCTGGAACATGCATACAGCTTGGTTCATCAATACAGCCTGGATTCACCAAATGAAGTTTTGGATTCACAAGTGTGAAGCTTTATAATCACCCAACCCCACCACATCTCTCTTACAGACCCTGTACATTGATACAGGGGCCATCTTGTCCAAATCAATTCAAATGAAGATTCCTCTCAAGAAAATTAACAATTAAAATCAGGGCTGGTGGGTTCTCAAATATACCAGCCCATCTTTCTCCCTTGTGAATTAATATATCTTAATTATTATTTAGTAAATATACTTATTCTTTATGTTGGAGTATTATATTTATTGGTATTAAGTTTTTATTTTCATTTCCTTGCCTGTTCAGGAGAGTTGTGGTTTCCATATCATTATTAACACCTCTCTTTCTTTCTGAAAGGTTGGGTCAGTGGACTTGGATTTGTTTGTGATTGGCTCTTTTGTTCTTTACTCTTATTCTTTTGTTTCTGTTTTTTTATATTTATTTCATTAGCAATTCTATACTTATTACACTCTTAAAGGTATTCCATCTTATCCCATCCTGAGCCTTCCATAAGTGAGCTCCAGTTTACTGAGTGCCAGGACCTCTTCATTTCTAAGAGCTTCTGTGACAAAGAGATAGAGAATTGATAAATTAGCTGTATGCTGATCAGCATAGCTGCTTGAGCTTTCTATGAGGGAGACTTTCCATATTTTCTTTCAAGGAATAAGGAAAGACAAAGAGCCACTGTTTTCTGAGGTATTGCTTTGAACAAACCTCATAAAAAGACAATATAATATCCTCAAGCTCTTCATCAGACTCAATTTCAGTGGCATGTCCTTATTGGGATTCTAAAATATTATGTTTGAGTAGATATCTTGATGAGATCTTTTCCATTGTCTCCTTGTGAAACTTGGATTTTTCCTTTGGGTGTTTTCTGGGTATATATGAATTATTTAAAAAAAAGACCTATAATATAACAGTAGCAATGAAGCTGTTTTCAATTTGAGTGTAAAATCAATTTATCTTGAGAAAAAGGTATGGTTATACAAATTATTAAAATGACTCAGGATCTTGGAGAAATAATTGAGGATTTAGGGGGGAAAATGGGTTTATGGTGACTCATAATACCACAGCTCTTGAGGTGTTGTATTTTGAGAAAGTAAAGGATTTGATTCACTATTTTGATGAGAATAATTTGGTGTTTAGAACTTGTTATCTGTCAGATTCAAGCCCACCTATTATTAATATTATATTTTTTTTGAAAAATAACAAGAATAATTAAAGCGTATTTTGCTGACTTGTCTTTACTTATCTAAAAAAAAAGACTATAATATTCAAGTGGAGGATTCTTAAAACACATGAAGATTAAAATCTCAATGTAAGTCATGAGTAAAATTTCAAAATATGTTATTTTTTTAAAAAAGATTAATTGATAAATGAAATACATACAAAAACTGTAGAAAATAAAAAACAGTAGAAAGAAATTTCATATCTTCTTTTTTTCAAAACTGACTTACAAAAAACTTTTTCTCCTTTCTTAAGGTGGAAGAAGATAACACTCCCCAGAATCACATTAAAAATCAGATCCATTTGTGACAGCCTCAGAAGACAAGGATCAATTTCCAAGGACCAAAGGTAAACAAAAGTGGCATAATGAAGTGGTCCACAATAGCTGTACCAAGGGCAAAGAATTCCAGGAAAGCATAAAAGAAACAAATTCAATCATCAAAGGAAGTCAATTAAACAAAGAAAACATTCATTGACCCAGTTGTGAATTATAAACACAAATTTACAAAGAGTATAGACCATAAAACTGTACAAGGGCCTTCAAGGGGTAAATAAATCTTCAATGTTACATTATTTTTTGTCTTTTACCATTTTGTGACATTGTTAACATTTAACCCCCATTTCTAAGAGATATCTGATACCCAAGAGTTCATCCAGAAACCTGGAAGGGAAGAATAAAACAATCTGTTGGATAAAATGACCAAAAGGTGACTTACTATAAGTGAACTCCTGTCCAAAGTACAATTACCAATAAAATTCAACCCAGAAGTCAAGCCAGAGGATTGGATAGATGCATAAATCATCATTCAGATACAAAGAATCCTGAAAGATGTGTTAACATTGATAATGGAAAATA
This sequence comes from Austropuccinia psidii, assembly GCA_023105745.1. Taxonomy (NCBI): domain Eukaryota; kingdom Fungi; phylum Basidiomycota; class Pucciniomycetes; order Pucciniales; family Sphaerophragmiaceae; genus Austropuccinia; species Austropuccinia psidii. Next base: position 54,229,986 of record JALGQZ010000003.1, read on the forward strand.
ATATGTTTAGTATTACAGAATCATGGGAATACTTAGTTATAATAATCCCAAATATCTAATTCAGGAAAACAACTGGTTGTAATTTATGTAAGAGAGGAAAGCTTGTAATCCCAACAGACATTTAAGGTTCTTTAAAGAGATGGAATATTGAAGAAATACAATCCATAGATAATTAATGCCATATGGAAGAGCCCAATCAGATTCAGGAACACCAAGTAATGGAGGAAAAAGTTCTATCTTCCCCACAAAAGTCCAGAATCTCCAAGACTGATAAGCTAAAGGTCAATCTATCAAAGACTCATCAGTCGTTCCTTGTAGTTTCCAGAGGAAGAAAGGAAGATCAAGGGTAAAAACCTCCTTTCAACAGGAGGAAGAAAAAATAAGATCCCTTGATGGATAAATTGATGGAATTGGTCTGAGAGGTACACAAAGCCAAAAAGATAACTGAACGTAATAATAGTATTACTATCTCACAATCAATTGATCCAGAGATTTTTACTGATAATAAAATCCCTACTCATAATGTCGAAACCAATGAGCCTATTAATGATAAGCTCGCATGGGCCAAGTTAGTAAAATATATGGAGTGGACATATGATAATGTATAAGAAAGTGAGAACAGGAATTCATATACTGAAGGAAGAATATGCCTTCCAAGCTGCAGTAGTCAAAGCCTTGAACACTAATTTAGCCTAAATTTTGGCAGAATTTGAGAAAACCAAGATACAGTCAAAATCAATATCAGAGGCTCAACTAAATTTGATAAGGAAATAAAGGAATGTACATTAAAATAGCACAGACTTGGAAAAGGGGTGGACTAAAATGATGAAAAAAGCGGAAAAAGAAGAAAATTTCTTTCCTCAAAAAAGCCGAGGGGACGAACCCTTCATTGATTATTCCCAACAAGTGAAAGATCAAGGAAAATCAGAAAAATAAGGACTTGAATACCAGGATCCAAGGCTAAGGTCAGGGGCTATTTACTATGATGGTGAAAGCCTCAGTTAATCTGACAAACAGGAATTGGAAAAATTTCCAGAAGTGGTAAATTGGCCCAAAATCTCAGGAACTGGAGAATATGATCACATGAAGCTCAATGATTATATTTATGGTATTTATGTTTATTTCCCACAGATACCATAATACTGGATCACAAGCAGACTCAGAAAAGAATTCAGAGGACATTCAATCACATGGTGCACTGAAATGAGAGAGATACATTGAAGGAAAATCTGGCCATGGTGGAGAAACCAAATGATACAAAATTACAGAAACAGTACCTGTATTTGGCAACAGACCATCTCTTTTGAGAGTGACAGATACTCAACAGAAAAAGTCCCTCATTAATGGTGTCTTAAAAAAACCAAAACACTCAAATTTCTTGATCCACAGATGAAAATGAAAATGAGGAACCATAAACCTCTGTCAAACCTCCAGGAGCCTTGGAGCATGTAGTAAAAGACATATTAAGAAAAATCAGAATACTCCATGGCAATCAGAATGTTATACATGATGTGATAAAAAATATTTCTACTGGGAGGTACACCTCCTCCAGAAACAAATTTAAAGACACAAATAAGTATGATATAAGAGAAAGAAATGATAATATGACAGAGACACCCAAAAGAATGTGCTCCACAACTGTGGATAACCTTAAAGCTATGATAATAATTGAATAGAACAAAAGAGGATATATAAAATTGATGGAAAATCAGAGTAAGATCCAACAGGGGATTAATATTAATTGAACCTCATGGAAAATTGCCTCAGAGTAGATTCACAGAATATATCCAAACACACAGAGTAATAAATAGTATAACTTAATGAGAAAAACTCAGTAAAAATACAAGATGTAGAGTTATTTTCTATAATAGCCCAAAGAATCACATACAAAGAGCTCTCAAAGCATATACAGGAGTCAAAAACATTTTTTGTAACACCAAAGAAAGTTATGGGGTTCATTCATGGTGCACCTAAAATACTGAGAGTGTCCATAGGAAGCTGAAGACACCAAATCATTTCAACACAAGAGCTAGTTTCTCCATAGTGGCAAAATTATATCTGAATAATGAATTTTACAAATGGGAGGAAGAGATCATTCATACTGAAGCTAGAAGCTTGAAGAGTGTATCAGGGAGGATGAATTCTCTTGATAAATCTTCAAAGAAATAGTTATAACTCAATGGAAGTGCAATGTCAGATTAAGACCTTAATTTGTAGTGTTGAGAAATTCACAGGTACAATAATGATTACTAGGCACAGAATACCAAATATTGTATGTAATGGAAATCTGTAATAGTAGGAAAATGTACCTAACCATAGTAAATAATAAAGTGAAAAGGTTCTTCTCTGATATAAACTATATCAAAAAAGATAACATACTGAAATACCTATTGGAAAAATTCAAATTATCCCAATATGTCACACAACTTACTTAAAATACTTAGTAATAACATAGTAGCTTTTGCAATTGGGGATGAACCCCTGCAAAAAAATGCAGGGGAATTATACAGAGCTATGTCTAGATGTTGAAATACCTTACCCACATATGATCAGAGGACCATCTTATTGAAAAAGCCTCTAAACTAGGAAATAGATTGAAATACATATTAATGAGCTCCTAGAGATTGGGGTAATTAGGAAGATAGGAAATAATGAAATAGCAGAAGTCACTACACCAGTCCTTGCTACATGAAATTATGAAAATTTCAGATTTTTTAATGATTTAAGAGCCCTGAATAGCTACACAAAAGCAAATAGATACATCATTCACTGGCTAAGCTTTCAAAATCAAAATCCATAAACACAATGGAGTGTATGAAAGGATTGCATCAGAATGTATTACAGCCAAACTCCATAATACTACTAACATTTATATCTCATGTGGGAATATATGAGTATTGTACAATTCCATTTGGTATCAAAGGTGCACAACAAAATTTTCAAAGGATGATAGACACCATATTTCAAGAGAAAATAATGAAATGTTGAAGGGTCTTGTACATCAAGGATATCGTAGTATACTAGGACCCATGGGATGACTATCTGGGAAAAATTGAAAGAATATTGAGTGATGTCACACCCATCAATATGAAATTTCTCTCAAAATGTGTAATTCTTACCTAAACCTTTTGTCATTGGTGCACAAAGTCACAGGGTTCATATTAGCCATATCCCACAGTGAAGTATATGAAGTACTGAAAAAACCTGTTCTCAAAAAAATAAAATGAAGTAAATCCTCTTTAGGCTTTCCTAGCTCCTACATAAGCCACATAAAAACATTTTCTCACATCACTTGTATCCTATTTAACATATTCTCAAAATATTTAATCTTCAAAATAACAAGAGAAAGAAGGGATGAATTTGAAAAAATCAAATAAAAACTCACACATTAACCTTTATTAATGATTCCTGACTTTGAATTACCCTCAAAATTATTTATCAATGCAGAATGCAGACTGCCCCGAGCTCTAGGATCTGCACTCCACCAAAGACAATTATCCAATGGAATACCTAAAGAAGGAGTTATTATATATATATAGACAGCTGAAAGACTCAGAAGCCAGAAATGGAGCAGCTCAAACAGAATTTCTATGCTTTTTATGAGCATTAGAGAAATCTCAATACTACCTAGAACAAGAATTATTTAAATTATTAACAGATTTGACAGCACTAAAGCCTTACCTTTCTCAATATGAAAAAACCTTAAAGGCATATGCTCAGGTGGCAAATATCCATGAAAGAATATGGAGTTAATATGAACACTATCTATATAGAAGATAAAATTCATACCAATTCATATTGCCTCAAAATATTTCTACTAAAAAATGTTACATAGAATTCAGCATATTATCTCCATAACTGGACAGAAATAACAATTCAGTTTATTGAAATGGACATGAAGAAAAATTTCAAACTTCCTGACTGAGAATTAGACAATGACTCAACCAACCCAGGAAACAGTATTGAAGAAGAGAAAGGGACACCCATTTTGGGAGTTAGCTCATCAAATTTGAACACATTATTCTTCAAATTATTTCAGTAATAAATTAGCAAACACATAATAAATAGTATGATTAGAAAAATATTACAAAAGATATATAGAAGTACAGAAATGAAAAGCCAACTGCAAGAACCATGGACAAAGACTTTCAAGGAGATAAAATCCTTATAGATAAGCTACTCTATCACAGGGAAAAACACATAAGCTCCTTTGTAATAGTAGATAGATAACACATCTCACTAAGAACCAAAGAATTCTATGATTTTCCATATATTGGACACATGAGTGAAGATAGAACTAGAGAGAGGATCGCATGAATAGCTTGGTTTATAATATGGGAGAAGTTTTGGTGAATGCATCAACACTTGTACCAGATGCCAGAAAGACAACACAAAATATGGAAAAAGATATGGATTACACCAAAATATAGAGGAACCCAAACACCCATGGGAAATTGTAAACATATATTAGGTGACAGTATTTATCTCAGGAGGAAAAGAAAGTTTAAATTCATTCCTGGTAGTAGTAAACAGGTAAAGAAAGAGTTTCATATTCCTCCCTTTCCATAAAGAAGAAAAATAAATGTACACTTCCATTTTATTCTGGAACAATATTATAGCCCATTTTGGTGTCCCCGAAATAATAATCAGCGAAAGAGACCCAAAATTCACATCAGAAATTTAGAAAAACGTTTAGGAGATGCCAGAGGAAAAATTATCATTCCCAACAGCCTCCATCTCATAAAAACATGATCTGGTAGGAAGGCTGATCCTGAAAATAGAATATATCATAAGAGTATTTTGTGCTTGTGGCATGGATTACAAAGACCATGAAGGATACACCAAAAACTAGGAGGCCCTTTTCCCAGAAATAAAACTGGTGTATAACACCGGTGTTTACTCAGTAACAGGAAAAACACCATCTATCCTAGAAAAGAAATGTAATCCACTACCAAAATAGATTAATTGCAGGAAAATCTTCTCTCAGTACATCCCAAAGCAAACAATTTTCAGACAATGTGGTAAAAAGAATGTGAAGATGCAGATAAATGTATATTAGAATCCTAACTATACAACAACCAGAGTTATGACAAAAGTAACCAATAAACTGACTTCAAAGAAGGAAAACAGATCCTTATCTCAACAATGGCTTTAACACCCTAAAAGGTGAAAAAGGATTAGAGACTCATTTTTAGAACAACTCACCATAATTAGACTGATAGGGCGAATGGAGTGGAAGGTAAATGAACTGAGACATTATCTATAAAACACCCAGTCTTCCCAGTAAGCCTAGCTAAGCCATACAATAAAGCATATTAATTTAGATTCCCTGACAGGAAGAAGATAATCACCCCAGAGATATTATACAAAGAAGAGGCTCAACCTGGACCAGTGAAAACATCATCAAGCTCAGGAAAATGAGAATCAAGCAGAAAGAAAACAAAAAATGCCATGCAAGATTTGAAAACTAATCATAAAATAAATATAAATTGCTATCTGGAAAATACATCCCATATGAAAAAATAAATATTAGAATATTAATAGCCTCCAGGAGGACAGAAGGGTCTCATCAATTATTATCCTTTTTAGAGGGGGGTTGTTTCAGCCTGTGACTCCCAACATAGAACCAGAATAATATTCACATACCATTAATAACGTTATAGAAAATAAAGAACAAATTAAGACCATACAGATATAATTATCAAGAGGGAAATCCCCCAACAAATAATATAACATTCTTATAAAAATTGGATAAGAACTAGCAAAGTTACAATCACTTTCAGCTTTTATGAAGACAAAATAATCAAAAAAAACTTATTTTAATCTCCCACCTAACTTATGTATATTCATTTAAAGCCCCATGAAAATTTTATTATTATGTAATCTCTCAGTGCTATCCATTGAATGGTGTAATCCATTTTGTGGTAGTTCCCCTAATTCAAGGTATACCAAATTTATACTTTTAACCTGAAGAAAGCACCTTAAAGTCTTAGAGTGCTTGTACGTAACTGTAAAAAAGTACAGAAAGATTTAAAGTCTGAGTTTGAGCTTCAATTTGTGATTTCTGAGACAACTGTATCTAAAAATTGGCTGATGAATCCTGGTGCTAAGGTTTTTAAAGGAAAGAATGGATTTCTAAAGATAGTAATATAAAGAAGCTCCTATATCTTTGCCATATATTCATTGAACTTTATGTAAAATTATATAAAGCTTTACAGCTCATCAATGTCTAAAATTATGTATCATTGGATATCTGATATTTTCTTGATTGACAGAGATATCTGTCTTGGAGAGGTTTGAGACCACTTACTGATGTTCAAAAATAAATCAAAAAACCTCAAACCCTTATAATCTCTGCTATTCTATAGAAGAGTAAACATAAAACATATCGCATTGAAGTTTCGCTTAGATTCTTGATATCTCAAATATTGACTGAGATATCTGGATTGGAAGCTTTTTGACCATTACTCGTCTTTACCAAACCTGTACCATCTGCTACTGGGTTAATACTCAAAATAATGATAGTTCAAAAATTAAACCCTCTAATAATGACTAATATTAGTCATACAAACACTCTAGATTAATTTTAAGAGCTCTGACGTGTCCTGTGAAGAGTCCTTTCACCCTTCATTCATCAAGAGTGATCATTTGTGGTCCCAAAACCACAATTCTGACTATACTGACATAATAATTGATGGTATAGGACCAAAACTCAGCCTAGATAGTAATTATTTCGAACTTTGATACAAGTGAAGGTGCTCAAGGCCCCTGAAAGTCCCAAAAAGGGATAAAAGAAGGCCTTTTATCACTGGAAAAGGACCTCATAATCAATTATTAGTATTATTATATGGTAAAACTTTCTTATAAAAGTATTAGCTTTAAAATAGCTTTTAAAAAATTAAATTTATCAATTATTGTAGTTATCTTAACTGTAATTTGACATTTGATTTCTACGATTAAATTGTTAGTAGACTATTCACAACTGTCATTAAATAAAAATAAATCCTTTGATCTTTTTTTAATAATTTCCAATGTGTCACAGTCAGATAGTAAACAGATTTTATTTAAATATTCAATGCTGTTAAATATACTAAACCTGAAAAATACCAATTTAGTTTGAGCTTTTCAATCATTTCAAGAGTTTTCATATGGAAATTAAAATTTCATTTATCTGTAAAATTTGGTAATTTAGGTGAATTATTCTCTCAATATAGTTAGATACAGTTATCAAATACCTGTCCCAAGATATTGTTTAGAATAAAACAAAGCACCACATGTTTTGAAAAACATTGAACTTATTTTAGTATACAAATTTCATTGTTAATCTTCTTGAAATATGACCAGTTCCCTTCTAAAACCACAATCGCATGCCAAGTACATACTTGTGATATATTCAAACATATATGAAATTCTTGACTTTCTTCTGACTGTTTTGTTGATTCTTTGTACATTGGTAAAGTTTCTTTGGAGATTCCATATTCTGAATATTTTGGAAGATATGAATTTCATAAAAAGAATGAGGGTTTTGGATATTTCATTATTTTGATACATATTGGAGTCATTTATTTGAGAAGAAAATCTAGCATGAATGGGAACAAACCTCTCTTGATGACAAGACCTAACTGAATTGACATTAAGTAACTGAAGTTCATTTATATCAGTCTAAAAAACGTAATTTTAATAAAATGATATGTTTCATTCTTGTAAAAATACAAATCCGCATCTGTTGGAGGCCTTTGAGACAAGGGTATAATGATTCCATTCATGAAACTCGCACAACCTAAAGAGACCTCTGAGATTTCCATTATTTTTTGGTAAATGAGTAATGAGATATAATTCCTCTTTTACTTTATTGAAACCTTAATTAGCCTATTTTTATAATATACAATTTCTCCTTAGCGAACTCCAAATAGAATTCCTAGTTTCCTCAATGATTCTCGATTTTCATTTGATCCTAGTTCGGATAAATCCACGGTCAATTTTATGCCTGTATTTCTCTGTTGATATTGTGAGAACTTCTGAGACCTCATCATCTTAGATAATTAACAAATATATTTCAAAATATTCATGAATATTATGGAAAATATCTCTGAATTTTTGAGTGGATATATGTACCAAATCCCACAAAATTGTGGTATTCCATACCATTATTACCAGATTCAAGCTTACCAAAATCTCATTATATTTTAATCTCATAGTTAATAAATGAAAAAAATTAGTTAATATGGTGTCACACATTTGAATAAGAAATAGCAATCGAATGTTAAAATTTCACATGAGATGCGCTATACAGAAAATCTCAAATAAGACTCTATATCAATAATAACAAAAAAATAGTTCAGTTTTAATATACAATAAACATATGGTAAGATAGTTGCAGTTAAATTTATTCAATAATTCTATGGAAACAATTAAATATATAAAATTACATCTTCAATACAATCAAGAACTACAAAACTAAAAAAGAATGGATTAAAATTGAAATATATAGAAATAAGAACGGAATCTTACATCTTGAAGTTACAAGTTTCACACAATAATACAGAATAAAAGTCAGAAAACAAATTACATCTATAGCTTAGACAATACATTCCAGGAGAGGCCTTTATATATAAAAGGTTTGTCAAATACTATATAAAATTAAATGACTTAGATATGATAAGAAAATGGAGAAAATAAATGATTATACAATTTTTTCATCTAATTTCAGCCTCAAATTACAAAAGCATAAATCTTAGAAGAAATATGGTAAGTAAAGCTAGATTAATACTTAGCACAGCATTAGTTCTGTACTCTAACCACCTAAATTTGATATAAATATACAAGTAAAAAATAATTCATTTTAAAATTGAAAAATTTCCTAGTGATAATGAAACAATATCAAATTTAATCATTCTTAATTAAAATGATGTCACCTTATGGTCAAATAACCAGAAAAATTCTCTTAAGGCTATGTATTAAAGTTCAAATTCGTAATTAAAAATCAGAAAACTTGAAAAAAATACTTTATTCACCTTTTTTAAAGCTGAATGAAAGTCCACTTAACAGAAAACTCTATATTTTATCCACTTTCTCCTTTTCCAAGAAATAATTACAAGCTGAATTATTTCAATGAAATAATATGACTTAAAGTCATTAGACTTTTCAGAACTTGTATTTCCACTAATATCTCCACAAAAATAAAGACAACACTAGCTCAATTACCTTCATGAAATCATATGATTTTGATAATAAACTTCAAATTGACAATATTATCTCAGAAAAAAATAATAAAGTCACCATAAACACTATCTCATTGGTCATAATCCAGATAATCCAAGCTTTACATCTAAAAGATTTGATTATATGTGATGCATTATTCTAATTGGCCATTAATTGGGTAGTAATTTAATTTTCTTAAAAAAAACATAATAATGATTAGTTAAAATTTCTCACCATTTGACTTGTTAAGTATTTTTCTTTTATAAAGCTCTATGGAAGAATAAAAGATATAAATTAAGTCCTTTTCTATATTATTTTTCCAAAAATCATAAAAAACATGTTTTAATCCTAGGAAAAAATCCATCTTTAAACTGAAAGGATACTTGAAATAAGATTAATGTTTGAGTTATAAAAACATGATTATACTTTATTGGTATTTTATTTTTATTAAAGAAATTATCAATAGTTATATTGAAGTAACATTAAAGAATTTTTGAGAAATTATTCTTATTATTAAATTAATTTCTCTTATCATTAGTATATTATAATTAAAATAATAATTATGCTCAAAATAAATGAAAAAAATGATCATTGTATTTAAATATGAATCTCTTATTATCCTTAGTTAGCTACGTTTCAAAATCTTAAAGCTTTACTATCTTTCCAAAATGATATATCTTATGGCAAGAAAATTACAAGTATTAATTTTATTTATAGATATAGTGTTATTTCAAAGTTTCAACTATAGTATTTTTGATATTTCTGATTTGAGGGCTAGTTATAAAGCCTCTTTATGTTATAAATCCCAAAAAACTGTATCTTATTTGGCAATTCTCTGTAATATGACTTTTCCATATTGCTTTGTGGGACATTCCAGGATTCTAGAAATGGCATTCATGGCTATTGGATACTTTTTGAAATTCAAAAAAAGACTTCAAAAAAATTTTCCCCCTCATAAAAATTTATTGATAAGGGAGTAAGATCCCATTGAATACTTAGATGATGTCAAAGTGAGGTGTGGGTTTCCAAATTGAAATAAGAATCAGATTTTAAAGTATTTAAATACTTCAATTCCTTTATTTCTTGAATTAAAGTCATTTTTGATGATTTTTTTGGAACTCAAGAATTTGATAACTTGAGTGAGGATTATGAGCTTCAATGATGGGTTTATTTTTCATTCAAAAGCTGTGAAGGAGGAATCATGACTGAAATTGTTGAATTTCATATAAGACTCTTGTATTATTCAATTGGGAAATTTTTTATGCATAAGTAAATTCACTCAGTGAGGTGTATTATGAAAGAACTAAGGATTTAGAAAGATTCAGGTGGCATTTAAGGTATTTAAACTTGGTATTTGCACCAAAAATATGAGTTTTTAGACTCTTCAAATCACACAAGTCTTGAGGTATGGGATTTCCGAAATTCCCAAAACTCAAATGCAGGTTTTGGTGAAAAAAAAGTGATAGTCTTGTTGGGGAAATTGGTAGATTTGACACCCCCTATTCTTGTTATTTAAGAAATAAATTATTAAAAAAACAGAAATTTATAACTAAGGTTTTATTTTTGGAGTATTTCTAATCCATTTTTTTCATATAAATACTATATTAGATGACTTATAAATGCTAATTTAATATCCCTATCAGGTGAGAAATAAATCATTTTTCCTATCAAACCTTTTAATTTAAATAAATATTATGAATTATCTTTTTTACATTCAAAAAATCCTTTTTAATATATCAATAGTAGCTGTATTTTTGATAAATACTTGTTTTTCTTAATTTTCATAATTAAAATCAAATTATTATTATTGTTTATGAAATAAAAATCTCATTGTCAATAAATAAATAAATTAATTAAAATTTAGGAAAGTTTTGTTCCAAGTTGAGTGATATATTGTTATTGATTTAACTTTAAATAACTATATTTAAATTTGTTCATCCTTTTGGAAAAGAAGTTTTTTGTATAATTACTTTTAGTCAAAAAGATACTTTGTTAATAATGGCCTACTTTTTATGATACTTAGTAATACTTTCCAATTTTCATCTTGGAAAGCTTCTCCAGCTCCCACAAGATGTATATGAGCTATTGCAAAGTAAATACAAGAAAAACAGCGAAAATGGTACGTCTGGATGTATGTTTGATGTGTCCATAAAGAAATCTAGAGCATCAAGTAGACTAAATTTGGCACCACGCTATTAACTTAGTCGGTTTTAGCTCAATTTAGTTGCAAATCAAGAATAAATAATTGAATAGATTTCATCAATAGGCGGGAATAAAACAACTTCTGTAGTGTGTAAAAAATAGTAGGTTTTAATTTTGATTGAATATATTGATCTAACGCTACATAAAACGCTTTGAGTCGCAATAGCTGTGCTTTGAGCCAGCAGTTCCTTGATCGAAATCACATAAATCTTTTCCAAAATATTAAATTCATGCTCAGTCGTTTTTAGTTGAACAGAAACTCATACCAAAAGAAAAATAAAAGGGCTTACTTTCCAGCTAAACTAGCTAAACCACTTAACCCCCCACTATTACCTCCACCGCCCATCATTTGGCCCATTTTTTGTTTCATCATTAACTATTTTCAAAACGTTCGTACAATATAATTTTTATAAAGCATAAAAAGACTATAAATTGGAACAAATTTTATGATAAATTTGAATCGACTAACCTTCATGATCATTTTTCCGGCAGAGTTAACGGCATCTTGTTTTTGTCCACCCGATGCCCCGCCTAACAAAAGTGATGCAAAGGGAGATTGTGAAAATCGATAACCAAAATCAATGTGTAAAGGACTAACCACTTGAGTCAAACAATTTAGCAGCTTGAGCCATAGCCAACCCAATTAGCTTACTCTGTCCTCCACCACTGGCACGATCACCACCACTACTGCCACCGCCACTATTAAATTGATTAAATGCTTGTAAAGCAGCTGCCATACCCATAGAATTGGCATCGAGGGATCCAGCTTGATTTTTATTGTAAGCTCTATCATGAGCTTGAGCGATTTGATGTTCATCCAAATCATCATCTTCATCATGACCATGATTTTGAGTTTGAGATTTTAAAAATGACATTGCATTACTAAAAAGGGCTTAAGAAAAAGCAAAAGCATTGCGTTAAGTTTTATTGAAATTTTAATGAATTATTGTGAAAAAAGTGAAAAATGAAAAATGAAATTAAGATTTACTAACAAGAATCAGCTGCGTTTCCAGAATGTTGGGAAGCATGATGAGCAGCTTGTTGAAAATCAGGAATTCCTGATTGAATAAAAATTACATTATCAAAAAGATTTAATTAGTTTTTGTTTTCGTTTTCGTTTAAATTTTTAATATATGACAGATAATCACCATCACCATCTCTATCTATCATTTGACCCGAAGATGTAGTTGAATTAAAATGTTGGTTTGATTGATGAGACTGATTTTGATTAGAATATTCTTGATAAGCTTGTTTTCCCTGTAAAATAACAATTTTTGATTAGAATTTCACCTAGAAAACCTGAATTTTACTTTCCCTTAAGGATCAAAAATGATAAAATTACTTACTAAATTAAGCAAGTTGTCCATTTTTATTTTGATTAATTGAATTAATGATGAGGCAAAGCAGTTTAGAAATACTTGAGATTTCTCGGGTTGAGAAATTTCCAAAAGATTTTATATCAAAAAAGTTAAATGACTGATCTTGCGCTTGAACTGGATTTGGGGCTTTCTTGACCACAACAATCTCTCATCATCGTAAATTGGCCCTGGTGAATTTCCAAGGGAGCTAAATTTATGGATTCTGTCTCCATGATGATTGACAGCCTGATTGGATGAGAAAATTCATGATAAATGAGGAAATAGATGGAATTCAATCAATAAATTAAATAAAAATATTGCAATTCTCATAGTCACCACAAAAATTCCTTGAATTTTAGTTTTCACTTTCAATTTCAATTTGTGTCATAGAAATACTTTTGTGATTAATTTATGAAATGTATTAGCTTATCAAAAAATAATGAAATTACTTTACACATTTAAAGAACTTTTTAAATTTTCTTAAAATAGAGCCTCCTTTTCTCTCAATATGCTGATGCTTTTTTACTTTTGGAAGGACCTTATTACGTAATTTACAATGGAAAATAATTTCATTTTCTGATTTTTTCCTTTTCAAAGAGGATTATTTCTCAAGTTATTTTTTTCAACAAAAATGGGAATAAAATTGGAATTCTCAACAATATGCTGATTTTTATTTATTCATAATAATAAAGCAAAAAATAATGGAATTTGATTTATAATTTTGAAGCAGAGCAATAATACAACAAATCATGAATTGAGTTAATGTTGATTAATCTATATTTTATCTTAAATTTAGAAGTTATATAGGAAAAATGAAAAGATAACAAAATATTCGGTTACTTAAAAAGGATTACTTGGTTCAATATTTGATTCTTGGAAAGCTATTATAAAGATAAATATAGAAACAAAATTTCCTTTTCTCTATATAGAAATTCAGGTACTATGGTGAAAGAAGTGATGAATAATATATCATTTATTGTGAGGTTTGACTACAAAAATAAAAAATATCAGCTTTTGACTTGATGTACTATTACTGTCCTTATGAATAAAGAATAATAAGATAAAATAATTACAATAATAAAACATATCGTAATTATGGCTCCAAATTGATAATATTATTTATTTAAAATGGATAATAATTATATAAAACAAAATACATTCATATGAAAGAATTGATATAGAAATAATTCAGTTATCATTGTTACAAATAAGTATTCATTGCACAATAATTGTTATTTTGAAAATAAATAACAAAGTATAACTATAGTATCGCCAATACTAAAGTTATTTATAATATAGATACTAGTTATATTATAGTAAGGATAATTTTTGGATTTTTAAAAAGAGATGAATTACAAATAAGATGAAAAACTTACTCTGAGAACTTAAAATAAGAATGTAGGCCTTAAATAGTAAATACAACTAAGTTTAGATAGTAATAAAGAATAGTAAAATTACAAATTTTACTATTTTTATGTGGACTGATATTTTTAGAGAAAATTGAAAAAATAAAGCAAAATATAAATTCAGTTACTATAAACTTAGTGAATTTTAATACTAATACCTTTTGGATTTAATATTGAATAGTTTTTAATAAAAGAATAAAGCTTTAACTTTATTTATTTTAGTATTTTGGTAGCCATAAGCATTTAAGATCCCAGGTGAAAAATGTTTGAAGCAAAACTGAAGGCTTCTTAAGTTTCGTTAGCTCATGTAATTCAGTCAGTGCATGGAATTTTTTTCTGCTCAAAAGGCTTTAACCTTATTTAATTTATATGTAAATGGTATGATCACTGGAAAAACCTCCCCATTCCTATTATCTGTCATGAGAACTTACTTTTTATAATTTTCAGGACTGTAACATATCATTTTAAATAATATGTATAGCCATCAGTTATTTGGTCTCCCCATGGATCTCACTCAGTATGTGTCCTTGAATTTCAATACTAGGATTAAAAAGCTTATGAATAATTATAAAAATAATAGAGCTTCTTCAATGCAGTTAATAAACTAGACGACACCTAACCACTGAGATCAAGAAATTTTGATTTTGTAATATTATCACCCACCCAAGCTATCCACATAGACCTACCTGAAGTTTTTAAAAATAAAGGTTCTCCTATCAGTCCTCATTAATTCAGATTCCCTCAATACCTGAACCAATTTATCATCTTCCTAATTGAAACTTGCTAAAATGGTACGAGGTTGAAACTGCCCTCAAGCATAAACTTCTAAAACTCTCTCCTATTCTGTATCTCATACGATTCAGTTCTACAATAAGCCTTCAAATTATAGGCTTTTAAGCCTTAAATTAAAATGTCATCTTGCATTTCTATCTTTAAATTCAAAAAATGACATGTTCCAATTTTTTAATACAATAAAACATACTAATGAATGATATAAATGATTTATGTAAAGTATATGGCTTCAAGCCCTATTTAATAATTTCATTTAGATATTAATCGCTTCTGATTTTTTGCTTTTCCCCAAGCCACTCCTTCATCCAAAGCCATTCTTTTCAAGAAAACTACTCCTGTTTTCTTTATTTGATCCATAAATTGACTATTTAAAGATTTTGCAATTTTACATAGGTTATTGTCACTTATATTTAGATTATCTGATTGATCAAAAAGGAATTATAGAACAAGAACTCACACAGTTTCTCCATATTGGAGGATTTTACTCATTTCAAGTGAAAATGTTTTGTTGATCATTAAGCAAAAGTCTTCCTTACCCAAATTCTTTCCAGATTTTCAAAAGGAAGATAGGCCTTAAATATATCTATTTATTTCCATAAGATACTGAATTAGAAAGTATAAGTGCTTAAGAAGGAGTAATTCGAGAATAAAAATGACTTCCGGTAAGAAATAAGGGGTTTAAATCTTCTAAATCAATAGTTTCAAAAGCTGATTCTTTTCAATCAAGATACTTAGTCTAATCTTTATCTTTTTCAAAACACCAAACCTCAGGAGCTGTGGTAGTTTAAGTCACCATAATGTAATTTTTTTCTCCTAAATCCTCAATTATTTCTCCAAGATCCCAAGTATTTTTGAAAATTTATATAAACGCGACTTTTGCTCAAGATTTATTTCTTTTACTATAAAATTAAATACATCTTCACCTTCTCATACTTTTTAATCATAAATATTTTTTTAATTTCTTCATATACACCCAGAAACAACTCAAAGAGGTGTTTCAAGTCTAAAAATTAAAAAACACCAAAGATTTAATCAATATCTCTACTCAAACTTGATATTTTAGCAACCCAATCTGAAAATGTCATTGAAATTTAATATGATATATGGATTTTTCATGAAATTTTACAGGATAAATACTCAAGGCCACAGGGGTTCTTTGTCTCTCCTTATATCTTGAAAGAAGAGAATCTGTAAATTTTACCTTATAGAAATCTTAAGAAGATATTTTATAAAGAATACAGATCATTGCTTTGTTTGATTTATATTACTGGAAAGGATCAAGCATTCCAAAAAAAATCAAAATATTATCAACAGGAGCCAGAAGCTCAAATAGTATTGGACCTTTCAAGACTTGGTTGAAATAGTAATGGTACATTGGTTGGGAAAATCTGGGAGATTTTTGGTATCAGCAATCACCATAAAAGAAAGCTACCCCTGCCAGCGGGGGTAGCAGGTTAAACCTAGGTCCAACCAGCCTTCTGACTTGCTTCATAGTTGGCTCTAACTTGCTATTATTTTTTGGTAGTCTGCCAAGACAGATTTTAATGATTAAGAAATACTTCATATCAAATAAATTAAATTATGTAGACTCTTGCAATCCTGAATAATAAATTATTCCAGCGTATCATTTTATTCCCAAACCAATGGATTTAACATCAATATCAGGCCAAAAATAATGAAACATGTCATTTCATATTTATAAAAAATCAAAATATACTATCTTCCCCTTCCCTATCTCATCTTTCCCTTGATGAGTTTTTTTCTCAAATTTATCTTGTCATATTTTGATATTTCCACAGTCAAAGATATTTATTTCCAAATAATTACCAATCATGAGTTTCCCTCACTTGAAAGAAAAACAGAAGGTGAATGCTTAATCATCACTCTTTCCTGAAATCTCAATTTATTCTTATTTAAGGAAAATGAATATGTATATATATCACTTTCTATTTCAAACACTGGAAAACTATGTTAGAGATATATTTTAAGTATCTAATTCAAAATAAATCTCTTGTGAGAAAATGTTTACTGGCTATAAGAATCTATTCCTCTATTTATTATACCTTCTTTGTCTTTGGAAACTAAGATAAAACACTATTTGGGCTTTTGTCACAGCCATGGAGACAGGCAGGGAATTACCATTCATTACTAATGGAAAATCCTCCAACACCTAATCAGCAAGGGGTTTGATGGAAGATTCACCAAATACAGTTCCAAACCTCAATACAGCTCAATACAGGCAAAACCCAAATACAGGATTCACCAAATACAGGCCTGCCTTCAATACAGGTGCAAACACCTGTACTGATTCAAATATCTGTATTGGATACACCAATACAGTTTCACATCTCAAATACAGTTCTCTCAATCATACAATCATGGTTTCTCAACACTCAAACTCCAGGCTGGCACTTTTTCACATATACCAGCCCCCTTTCACCCACCTGGGGGGTTTTCCCCCAGGTAATTAAAATATTGAATTTTTTATTTAATATTATTTTATTTCTCATTAAAGAAATATTATTTTATTAATTATTAAGTTAGTCTTTGCCTTCCCTCACCTGTTCAGTAGAGTCCTGGTGGCCATGTCCTTTATTAATCCTTTTCTCTTTTCTGAACAGGTTGAAACAGTGATACAGAATTATTTGTGGTTGTCTCTCTATTATTGCTTTTGTTTTTCTCTCATATCTTTTAATGCTTATTATTTTATGACGAGGAGTTTATTTCTCTTATCTGGTTACTCTTATCAATTGACTATTTATTCTGAGCCCTCCATAAGTAAGTCTGTTCACTGACTGCCAGGCCCTCTTCATTTAGAAGAGCCCCTGTGACATCATTTTAATTAACTCATAATTGCTTCTTTTCTTTCATTCATTATTATTCATTTCTCTCATTCTCAATTATGATTTTTTTTCATGATCTTATTATTTTTATGATTTTGTTATCTATGATCAATTTTCATCTCAGTCATTTCATTCAAATGAAAATTGATTCTCTTTCTCATTTCAAAATTTTGCTGACCATTTCATTTCCTTCTTGATTTTCAATCAAATTTTATTTTCATTTTCTGTCTGAATTCAGGTTCTTTTATCAGGTTTAATTGATTGGAATTCGGGATTAATTGATTCATTGTTTCAGGAGTTTATTGAATTGGGGTTATTATTTTTGATTTGAAATTCTTAAGAATTCTTTATTGATTGATCTGATTATTCAATAAACTGACTTTACCTCAAGACTCTGATTTGATTTGATTTAATTGATTGATCTGATTTGATTCCTCAAGATAGCTGATTTATTCTCAAGATTTGATTTAATTTATTGATTTGAACTTGATTCCTCAAGAAAATTGAATTGATTTTTGAAGATATTGATTGAATTCCTCAAGACACAATTGATTTGACTTTAAATTGACTTGATTGATTTGATTTGCTTTATTGATTGACTTAATTTGATTTATTGATTGAAATTGATTATTCATAAGAGTTTGACTTTGTCATCTTAACTCTTCAAGATTTATTCATATTGATTCACTTCAAGACTATTAATTAATTTCTCAAGCTCATCAAGATTCTCATTTGATTGTTTTGGTCAAGCCTTGTTTATTCTCAAGTATCATCAAGTTTTATTTTCTTTCTTCAATAATGCCAGTTCAGCATAGCCCCCCAGCCAAGAATACAAGATATCAAATACATCAAGCTGTTCTCACTCCTACAGCAAGGGCTCCTCTTGACCACACACCATCAGTTCATCAACTGAGTGCAAATTTGGACAGAAGACCACCAATGGAAGGAGCAGCACCCTCCAGAAGAGGAGGTGTGAAGTCAAGAAGATCAAGATCATTCTCTGGCTTGTTGGGTGGCTATCCAAGCATTCCTCAAGGGCCTAGAAGCCGATCAGGGGAAGCTGAAGATAAAGAGGGGGAGGAGTCTGAAGAAACTGAAGTAGCAGCTGCCTTGGCAGGTGCCCCTGAGGCTTCTGAAGCTCCAAATCTAGCCCATTCTAATCAACATCTTGTCTCTCAAGCTGAAAATCTTTTTTTCCAAATGATGGAGCAGATGACTCAATTCATGGGACAACTCCCTCAAGCAGTTTCCCCAAGAGACACTTCAAAAGCCCCAGAATTCAAGACTCCATCAATGAAGGCACCTGATTCCTTTGATGGTACTAAAGCTTATAAATTGAGAGGATTGATTCAATCTTGTCAATTAATTTTCCATAATGACCCAGAAAACTTCTTCTCTGACAGGAAGAAGGTCTTGTACTCAACTTCTTTTCTTACTGGTAGAGCTGGCAAATGGATTGAAGATTACCTCTCATATATCTCCAATGAAGACCCTTCTTATCTCCTCAATAACTGGCAGTTGTTTGAAACCCAGTTATTCACTCTGTTTGGTGATCCTAATGAAGTCAGGAAAGCTGAACAAGAGTGAGAAAATCTTAGGATGAAAGAAAGTGGTCCAGTTTCCTTGTACATAGCAGATTTCAGAAGCTTAATGTCAGGAATTGGTGACTGGGGGAAAGGGCCTATATTCATGTGTATAGGAGAGGATTGGCATCAAGATTGTTGGACCAATTGGCTTCTCACCCTGGAAACTTTGATAGCCTTCAAGAAATCATGGACATCACTTTGGAATTAGATACCAGATAAAATGAGAGGCAGAAGGAAAAGGGTAGTCATCAAGAGAAGAAGACTCCAATCAGTGGATCCAACTCCTCCAAATACCCTCAAATTTCATCATCAAAGAAGCCTTATCACAGGAAGAATAAGAAGGGAAAGAATTTTCAAGTGTCCAAAGACAAGACTCATTCTGCTCTCCTCAATAAGGACAACAAATTAATTGGTTCTGAAAAGCAGAGGAGGATTAAATAAGGCTTGTGCAACTATTGTGGTGGGAAGTACCCATTTGAAAAATGCTTCAAGAGGCCTGAAAATAGGCAGGGTTCATCAAAAGGCTTCCCTAGCAAGAAGGGAAAAGCCTGAGTGGGAATCATGATGTGTTCAATGGTTCTCACTTATTTCCTTCAAGAGCACAATTGTGCACTCTGAATACTAGTGTCAAGAGATCTTCAAATTTTCTTATTTCCTCTTTTCTCTCTGATATTTTTCATAGTATTCTCATTGATTCTGGTGCTAAAAACTCTTTTATTGAAAATAATTTTGTTCTCAAGTACTCATTGACCATGTCAGAGCTCCCTGAAAAGATTCCTCTTTTCATCTTGGATTCCAATGAATCCACTTCCCTGTTCATCACCCATTATACCATGTGGGTTGTTGACTTGCCTTCATTCCCAAGCTTTGAATGGGATTTCTTTATCATAGATTCACCCAAGGGAGAAGACCTAATATTGGGCTATGATTTTCTTTACCATTTTAATCCCACTATTGACTGGAAAAATGGATTGATCACCCATGATTCTAGTCATAAGTATTCTAGTGGGATTATTTCTTCTGCTAGTAATTACTTTGCGACTGCGGTCAACAGTGTTGCTGTGGTTGGTGAACTTAAGACACCTTCCCTTCCTCCTTCTGTCCATATCCCTTTCATCATTCCCTCTCAGTCATTACTTCGATCATCAGATGAAGTATTCAAAGAGATAAAAGATGTTGGAGAAGATGCTGATATATCTTCACTTCATCTCTTTCAAGGGGATATGGACCTTCCTCCGTTATCTCTTCATGCCTCCCTGGGGGAGCAGTGGGATGAGGAGGAAGATCCAGAAGAGATTGAAACTGTGCTTAAGGTAGTCCCTCCTGCTTATAACCAATATTTGGATGTATTCTCCAAGGTGAAAGCAGAGAAACTTCCTCCACACCACGCCTGTGATCATCATATTGAACTGGAGGGTCTTCTGCCTCCAGTTGGTGTTATCTACTCTTTATCAAAAAATGAGGCAGAAACACTGCGGGCCTACATTTCAGAGAATGTAGAGAAAGGTTTCATCAGGCCAAGCTCCTCTTCAACAGGAGAACCTGTCCTTTTTGTTAATAAAAAGGATTGTGGCCTTCATTTGTGTGTTGAATACCGCAAACTTAATGCTGTCACTAGAAAGAACAGGTATCCTGTTCCTCCAATGAATCAGCTCCTTACTGCCTTTAACGGTGCAACTATCTTCTCCAAGATAGATTTGTGTGGTGCTTATAACCTCTTGAGAATTAAAGAAGGGGATGAGCACTTAACTGCCTTTAGAACTAAATATGGTAGTCATGAATATTTGATTATGCCATTTGGCTTGACCAATGCTCCTGCTTCATTCCAGAATCTTGTGAATGATATCTTTGCAGATTTCTTGGATATTTTTGCTGTAGTATACTTAGATGATATTATGGTCTTCTCTGGTTCTCAGGAGGAACATGTCAAACATGTGGCCTCTGTCCTCCAAAGACTGCGGGACAATAATTTGTTTGCCAAGGCCTCAAAGTGTGTATTCCATGCCCAAAGTGTGGAATACTTGGGCTATGTTGTTTCAAGTGAAGGCCTCAAGTTGGATTTTTCAAAAGTTCAGCAAATCCTCAATTGGCCTCAGCCAAAGAACATCAAAGCACTCCAATCTTTCCTTGGCTTTGCCAACTTTTATCATTGTTTCATTAAAAATTATTCCAAAAAAATCTCTGCTCTCACATCCCTCCTTAACAAAGATTCTCCTTTCATCTTCAATGAGGAAGCTCTTAGTCAGTTTCAAATACTCAAAGAAGCTTTCACCACTGCGCCTATCCTATCCCATTTCAATCCTTCTCTACCAACTATTGTAGAGACTGATGCTTCTGATTATTCCTTGGGTGCTGTACTGAGTCAGGCGAATGACTCAGGAAAGCATCAAATTGCATTTGATAGTCGCAAGCTCCTCCCAGCTGAGCTCAACTATGAAATTCATGACAAGGAACTCCTTGGCATAGTTTGGGCTCTCAAGCACTGGAAAGCCTTTCTTCTTCCTCTTTCTGATTTGTTTGAAGTCTTGACAGACCACTCTTCCCTTCAATATTTTATGTCCTCCAAAGTCCTCACTTGCTGTCAAGCCCGTTGGGCAGAGTTTCTCTCTGAATTTCACTTCTCTATCACTTACCACCCAGCCAGACTGGCCACTTTACCAGATGCCTTGTCACGTTGGGCCAATGTGTACCCAGAGAGGGGGGTGCACTTCATCAGCAAGAATCCTCAAAACTTTCATCAAGTTCTCAAGCAAAATGAAATTAAAGAGTCAAGATTTTTCTCAATCAAAGTTGAAGTTTTCTCATATTTAGTTGATCAAATTCAGAAGGCAGTATGGCAAGACAAAGATTATAAGGAAATTCCAAAGCAATTAGCAAGAGGTGAATCAGTCTCAGATTATACTCTTGAACCTCAAGCCAAATTTTTATTATTCAAAGATAGAGTAGTCATCCCAAGAAATCGTTTACTTCAATTGGAAACCCTTCAAAAGCGTCATGACTCACCGTTGGCTGGCCACCCTGGCCAGGAGAAGACCCTCAAGCTCATCAAGAGGGATTTTTATTGGGCTTGCATGAATCAAATTATCAAGGACTATGTGTCCTAATGTCAGAAATGTTAAAGAAACAAGAACATTCATCATGAGAAGTTTGGATTAATCAAGCCTCTTCAAATTCCATCTTGTCCTTGGAATTCACTATCAATGGACTTTATCACTCAATTGCCTCTGTCAAGCCACTTTGATTCAATTTTGGTAGTTGTAGACAGATTCTCAAAAATGGAAATATTTATTCCAATATATTCAACAATCACCTCTTTGGACTTAGCTCAAATCTTTATTAGTCATGTCTTTTCCAAAAATGGTCTTCCAATCAGTATTTTTAGTGATAGAGGTTCATTATTTGTTTCATCATTTTGGACTCAATTGTGTCAGCAGCTCAAGATATCAAGAGATCTTTCAACTGCCTTTCACCCTGAAACAGATGGACAGACACAGAGGGTAAATCATATTTTATAACAGTATCTTTGAATGTATGTCAGCTACTATCAAGATTACTGGCACACCTGGCTCCCTCTGGCTGAATTTGCCTATAAGAATGCAGAACATTTATCAACAAAACAGTCACCATTTTTCACCATTTATGGATGAAATCCCAGCTTTGACTCAATTCACATTTCTCAAGATACACCTGCTGGAAAGTTATCAACAAGAATCCAATCAGTACAGAAAGTTGTCAAAGAAGAATTAGAGTCCGAAATAAAGTGTTTTAAGAAGTATGCAGATAGAAATAGAGCAATTCCACCTGATTTCCAGCCTGGGGACAACGTATAGCTAGCTTCCAAGAACATCAAGACAACAAGACCCACCAAGAAACTTTCAGATAGATGGTTGGGATCCTTTGAGGTTCTCAAGAAGATTGGAAGCCATGAATATCACCTCAAGTTGGCTCAACAATGGGAGTAAGTTCACCCTGTTTTCCATGTGTCCTTGTTAGAACCAGTGAAGAAATAAACTATCCCAAATTGACATAAATTTCCACCACCACCAGTAATAGTGGAAGAGCAAGAAGAATGGGAAGTGGCTCAGGTTCTGGACTCAAAACTCAAGAGAGGTACATTATGGTATCTAGTGGAGTGGAAGGGATTCAATGAAGACCCTGAAAGAACAACTTGGGAACCAGCTTCCAACCTTACCAACTCCCCAGATCTTGTCAAAGATTTTCACACTTTGGATCCAGACAAGCCTGGCCCAAATGACTCAAGAGTTTTATTTATGGTGCTTGGCGGGGATTGGAGTTTATGAAAGTAAGTTCCTCTCCTGGAATGCACCTTTAAGGGGGTATTCTACCCAAATATGCTGTAAGCATCACCTTGGCCACTTTTTGAGCACTTGTAAACTTCTTTGGACAGGTTTAGAAGGCCTTGAAACATCAATACCCTTGAATTCAGACCTTTCATCAAGATATGGCCAAATTCCCTCTTTACTTTTTATTCTTTTTCTTTCTTTAACAATTATTATTCCAAATTATGCTGTTCAATATTACTCAAGACATTCTTTAGCTCAAATTAATTTATGGAAACTTTTTCTATTCTTTTATGATGCTTGGTGGGGAGTGGAAGTTATGAAAGTAAGTTCCATCTCCTGGTATGCATCTTTGAGGGTTCTACTTCTTGTAAAACAACACCTTGTCCACTCTGTGAGAATCAAATGTTTGGTTTTATCTTTTTCAGGAAAATTATGGCCAAAATCAAGCATCTCACCACAAGAAGATCAATCCTCAGAAGTTTTGCTTTATTATATTTTCTTTACTCTCTTTTTCTCTCAACTCTTTCTTATTTTTATTTCATTTCATTTTATTTTTACTTGTATAATGTTATTTTCTATTTCTTGTTTTCAAAAGCAGCAGTCATCTCCCACATCTTGCTTGGGGAAGTCAGTTTATTTAATAATCAAAATCAAACACTAGTAATGATAAAGACCAACTACAGATAATTCTCATCAAAATTTCTTCAAGGCTTCTCTAAACTCAACAACCATGGCATCTTCATAAACAACTGCCTCCTTGGCCAAAGCAATAGTGGGTTCCCCTGGAATAGCACTCTTCATAGCCTTATCAACAAACACCTCAGTCAAAAAATCAAATTCAGCAAATAGGGAGGTGACCACCTTCTTGTTCACCCTTTTCTGATCAGCGAAGTTTCCAGTTATATTCCAGCGGTGACGGGTTTCAAAGATTGATTTATGTTCTGGAGAAATTGGGTCTCTAGAAGTGCTGGCCACAGGTGGTTGGATACTGTTAGAGGTAGAGGCAAGTGTGGATTGCCTGGTTGGGGTTCTAATTGGAAGTTGAGGTGGTTGGGGGATCTGATCACTTCATGATTGGTGGTACTGGCTTGGACTAGGGATAGTGAAGGGGATTGGATTCTTCTTTTTTGGATTGGGGTAGTAATTTCAAGATCTTCTCCATCAATCTCATCACTGCCTTCAGAATCAGTATCAATTTCATCTTGAACCACCAAATTTCTCCTCAATTTTGCAAGTTTCCCATCTTTTCTGGTGACCAAAATGGGAACCTCTGGGGCCACTCCAATACAGTTTCCTTGGGGGTGAATGGCTCCTTCAATGTTGGCCCAGGAACTGCAGGTATTATTCCATTGTTCGATACCTCTCATCCTGGATCCAGTCACTGAAGGAGAAGAAAAGAAACAATAGACGTCAGTAACACATCAGTTTTATGACCAATCAACTCACAATTGGAGTGACCAGAGGTGGAATCAGAGGTGGGGGGTTCATCAACAGGAGCTTCAAATCCAAATCTTCCACCCTTCTTGATGCTGCTCCATAATCTCCTGGGATTTTCAGGAAAGCTATGGTTGGCTTGAGAACACTTTCTTTTTCCAAGATTGCAGAATTGACACCTGGTGGACCTAGCAGTAGCAGATTCAACGCAAGGAATCCCTTTCCCAAGAATTGGTGCAGGGTGGCTCAATAACTCTGACAGACTTGAAACCATTGTAATTTCTAGTTATGTCATAAATCTCTATAGGGGCCATATTCTCTTCAGAAATCTCCCTCAAGTTATCAAAAACACCAGGACCATAAATTAGAGAAGGTGGCAAATCAGAGTTGTTGAAATCACAAAGGGAAGTCAGCCTTGAACTAATCTTTAAGTCAAATTTCAAAGTCAAGACCAAGAAAGTTATGGACAATCACAAGTCAGCAAGTCAATTATGGCAATTTGAACTGCAAGAATGGGTTGAAGCACAAGAAAAATAGAAGAAAAATAATTCAAAACTGTTGATAGGCATAATTGGCCATTTTTATGCATTTGCACACTTTTGCACATTTTGCGCACTTTGATGCATTTGTGCATAATACCAGCAAATAATACTTCAAACATGTGAAAGGCCTTCAAAAACCCAAAACCCAAAGAAGTTAGTCTAATTGTGCATTTTGCGCACTTTTTCACATTTTGCACATTGTGACGCATTTTGGCTTCATTCTCCTTCAAAACCTTGGTTTTATTCAATTTTTCACCAAAATATGCCATTTTAATCATATTGGCATATCTGCGCACTTTTGCTCACTTCTGGCTATTACTTCTTCAAAGCATTAAAAACATCAAATACAGTGATTTAATCAATGACTAATCTAAATATTTGATATCTTCAATATCCTGAATTCTGCACACTTTTGCCCATTTTGTGCATTTTGGGTCTTTTGGCCAAGAAACCCCATAAAAAAACAAATTTGGGGAATAATTCAAGGAACTCTGAAATATTCCAAAGCAAGAAAAAATCCAATTTTGGCTCAATCTCAAAATGAAGACAAATTTGATGAAACAGCAGTGGGTTCTTACAACATAGACATGAAATCAATATTTATCATGAGCCATGTGGACTCAAGTCGAATTGAGTGAAGAACTCTGCAATAAGAAGAAGATCAAAATAGAAGAAAAGGAGGAAGTGAAGAAAGTTCAAAGAAGGGGAGAAGGATCAGAATCAAGTCAAAGAAGAAGGACCTACAAATTGTGAAGATGAAAGGGTTGGAAATCATGATTTATGAAGGGGAATTATGAGGGATGAAAATTGGGTAATTGGGGGAATAATCTTCAGTTGATCTTATCAAGAGTCACTACTCTTATGGTGCTCAGAGCTCACCATATTCAAGAAGGGGGTAATATCACAGCCATGGGGACAGGCAGGGAATTACCATTCATTACTAATGAAAAATACTTCAACACCTAATCAGCAAGGGGTTTCATAGAAGATTCACCAAATACAGTTCCAAACCTCAATACAGCTCAATACAGGATTCACCAAATACAGGCCTGCCTCCAATACAGGTGAAAACACCTGTACTGATTCAAATATCTGTATTGGATACACCAATACAGGTTCACATCTCAAATACAGGTTTCTCAATCATACAATCATGGTTTCTCAACACTCAAACTCCAGTCTGGCACTTTTTCACACATACCAGCCCCCTTTCACCCACCTGGGGGGTTTTCCCCCAGTTAATTAAAGTATTGGATTTATTATTTAATATTATTTTATTTCTAATTAAGAAATATTATTTTATTAATTATTACGTTAGTCTTTGCCTTCCCTCACCTGTTCAGTAGAGTCCTGGTGGCCATATCCTTTATTAATCCTTTTCTCTTTTCTGAAAAGGTTGAAACAGTGATACAGGATTATTTGTGGTTGGCTCTTTATTATTTCTTTTTTTTTCTCTCATATCTTTTAATTCTTATTATTTTATGAGGAGGAATTTATTTCTCTTATCTCATTACTCTTATCAATTGAGTATTTATTCTGAGCCCACCATAAGTAAGTCTGTTCACTGAGTGCCAGGCCCTCTTCATTTAGAAGAGTCCCTGTGACAACTTTTTTACAATTGAGAATTTACTTATTTTCATGCCTTTCTCCCTTGATACCAATATTCTGAGATCTCTTAATGCTTAAAAAATCATCTATTACCATATCATATAACACATAGCCTACCCAAAAAGTCTCAAAATAAACCACTTTAAAGAATATATTTGGAAATCTTATCTTCTTCATCATGAGATTATTATTGAGAAATTCTTACATAGAAGTCAAAATCAAACACCTTTATGATTTTTATTTTCTTTCACAGAGAGAAATAAGACACATTATGATAAATATACAAGTAACAACAGGGGAATAAATAAATAGTCCTTTCTTGAAATAAGAATATTCAAAGTGGTTTCAGATTTATAAGTCTCATTTATTTACATAAAGGATATTAGTATTTAGAATAAAATTATGAATTAAACTGCATATAAGATAGAAAATCATGAATTCAATTTCAAGGTCTCTTTTTGGTTGAGTTTTGATTGGGAAGAGTCCTGATTTCACTGAAAATTAACTTTCATATAGATATTGAATTCTCTCATAATGCCTTTTCCAAAGGGAACTGTTCATGCCACAAGATTTTCAGATTTATTTCACAGTTTATTTTGATATTCCCTTTTTTTACTAATTATGATTTGACTATCACTATGATATTTAATTCTTTTTCATTATAATTGTAAATTAATTAGGAATATAATATAAATTCCAAGATTTTTGTTCAAAATTAAAGTAATTTTATATAGAAATTCCAAAAAACAAGTTTCAAAACCCCCTAAGAATTAACTATCAATAAAATAAAATTGAGGATTTTTGGAACTTTATCAAAAGATTAATAATTCTCTTCATATCAAAGTCTCTCATTTTGATACACAGTCAATTTACCAAATTGATACTTCTCCCTATAATTAATAAGTATTAAATTCCAAACTCATTTATTAATTCTATTTTAATAAGTTTTTCAATAATATCTTCATATTTATAATAAGCTCAAACAAATTACACAAATGAAATATTTCAGAATGCTCATTTCATTCAGAAATTTTAAATACTTCCAGAAAAATATGTATTTGTTGAGCCTGAAAGCTGTAAGATACTATTCCTCAAAGAGTTAATCCACTATATATTTTGGAATTATTGATAGACTAAAAGTGTGTTTTATACGTATTGAGCTATGAATGAAGTTTTCTTTTGGCCTTTTGAGGATCAAAGGGGATAGCCAAAAGGACTTTTTTGGGATTAATATAGTTTAATAGGGTAATGGAGCTCCACAGAAGATCCTAATCAGGATTTGAGTCCTGTAATAAGGGAGTTGGAAGATAATTTTAAACAATAAAAAGCCCTAATTAAGTTTAGTAATTATTCCTTCAAGCTAGGGATTTTGTTCAAATATGTGTGAATTAGATTAAGTTATATGCTTTCTTCCATGTTTTTCTATATAATTTTTCACTAAAGGCTTATTGAATTTCTTTTTATAAACTATGTTTCAATCCCATCTTTATAGAATACACAAAAATTTCAAATTCAAAAACAATTATATTCATGAACTGCAAGACTGTGCTAAAAATGTTTCCAAAATTTAATGTTTGAGCTTGAAAAGGTAGCTTTTGATTTTGAAATTATTTAATCCTAAATTATGTTTCCATAAATCCCCAAATCTTTTTTTCTCTTGAAAAGGAATTTGTATTTCCAGAGCTTTTTTTCTAAAGAGTCAAAAAAAATACAAAAATTATTTCATGAAAATAGCTTATGGCTACTTTTTACACATTTCTATTAGTAGAAACCATTGAAAAATTCATGCTTGTAAATTTTCAACATCATTTTATATTAATTATATTTCAAAATTGCTATTGGATTATTATCTTTTTACCCTCTAATTTCAAGTACATAGGAAAATTCATGGAAAGAATATTTAGGGATTACAATTTCTCAAATTTCAGAAAAGTAATATTTCCATTTATTTACCTATGTAAGAACTCATAATCTGATACAAAAAGCTTTACATTGAGAAAGACGCTGAATATAAACTATCAATATTTCTGCTTCAATTAGAATCAGATTATACTTCAACATACAAATAACCTTGCTACATTTTTCCTTATTTTAAGAAAAAATGATACATTAACAAGGGAGAATTTCATAAACAACCTTAATGGACCTTCTTTGGGGGATTTGAGGTTTCATTTGATTGGTGAATAAAATGTGGGTTCAACTTCTTTTAATTTCTTCTAAAAACTTTTCCCAACTGACACCCAATGGATGGGTTGGACCTTTGTTACATTCATGTTGGAAACCAATTGGATATTTGAAGATTTGGTAAATTGGTATTCTTATAAAATTCATATTTGTTGAATATCTTGGAGTATCTTGGGGGCTGTTAAACTGAATGACTTACACATAAAATTTATTATATCATTTTACAGGAAAATCCTTCATTATCTTAACAATTATAGTCAAAACAATAATCAATTTTTCCCTTTGATTCTCTGGAAGGTGTTTCAATTTTGTTAAGAGAGGGCCATCAAATTTTAAATCAATTTTTGCATCAGCATTTCTTGATCCACAGGAACTTGTGAAGCTGAAAACTATATCTTTTCAAATATGTAAAAATACTTGAACCAACATTCTTTCTTATGCTCATATGCTATTTTTCAACAGGATTATCTACATATCACACAATTGACAGCTTTTTGATTCAATATTGAATTTTTGATAATTATATATTATCAGTATTATTTCCAATCATATGTTTTTATCTGATTTCTTGATTTTTCCATTTCTAAGTTTTTGGATTATTGGGATTTTTGTTTGTTTGCTTTTCTTTGTTCATTATGATTTTCTTTGTTTTTGATGTTTTTGTTATATTGGAAATTTTTCTTTTTTTTGTTTTCACTATTTCTTAATATTGGAGGATAAAATTAATTTTTTTCATTTTCCTTTCAACTTGTTTTGAATTTAATTTTGAATTTTTTTTGTCTTGTTTCTAATTATTGTTTCAATTTTGTTTGAATTATGTTTGGGTTTTGTATGATCTTTTTATGAATTTCATTTGTTTGATTTTTTTGATTTTCTTATATATCTTTTAGTTATTTTTTGAACTTGTTTTTTGAAATATGCCTTTGGAATTTAATCAATTTTTTCCCTTTTAATCTTTTTTGGAGTGTTTGGGGTAGAGATGCACTGGATTCAGTGTCATTATACTTATTCCAACTTAATGAAACTTATTCAATCTTAATGACACTGATTCCTGCAATAAAAATACATAAAATTGAAATTTATTAAAATGGAAAAAATTAAGATAAAGTGAAACAAAAATCATATAAATAATTAAAAATAAAAATAAAAAACAACTAAGAATGAAAAAATGAAAAACTAAAAACAAAAAAAACAAAAAAGGGTAAAAAAAATAAAAAGAAAAAATGACAAAAAAAAGAAAATCTTGAGCATCAAAAAAATGAAGAATGAAAATAAAAAGAAATTTAAAAATTCAAAAAACATAATGAAGAAGACTTCCAAATAATGAAAAGAAATTGAAATAAGTAAGGGAAAAACTCAAAATGGAAAAAGCCAAAACATTTAAAGTTCAAGAAA
This sequence comes from Austropuccinia psidii, assembly GCA_023105745.1. NCBI lineage: Eukaryota > Fungi > Basidiomycota > Pucciniomycetes > Pucciniales > Sphaerophragmiaceae > Austropuccinia > Austropuccinia psidii. The sequence goes on from JALGQZ010000003.1 coordinate 54,260,841, forward strand.
GAAATGTCATTTCTGTGTGAAACAAAAATTCTTCCTAATAATTATTTTGTTTTTTCAAATTTTAATATTTCCAATACTTAAAAGGATTGAAAAATCAAAATCAAAATTTCAGGGGATTCACAAATGAGGTCAGAAATGATAGAGCTCAAACCAATATATGGGAGCCTAAAAAAATGCTTCAATTTTTTACACCTAAATGTACATAATTTTCAATAGAGAACTTTCAAGAATTATGGGGCTTCGTAAATTAATTTCAAAGATAAGAAAAGAACTGTACTGAGATTTTCATTAGGAACACACCTCATTACTTGCAGCGCTTCAAAACAGAATATTAATTAATTTGACATTGAAAATGACTTTTCATTATGAAATACTTTCATAAAATCAGAGGAAGCTCATAAATCTTTAAGAAACAGTTGAATTGATACCAAAAATCTCATTTCTTAAAAAAATCTTGCATGATAAAGGTGATGGCACTGATTCTTGAAGAAATATTACTTTTTCTGATTTATTTACAATGATAGCTGAAATATTAACCATAAGCTTCAAGAGCTTGTGAAAATAAGATAATCCAAATAAGTATGGTAACTATGTAATTATAAGCATTAATATGATTGATTTTATCAGAAAATCATTTTAATTTGTGAAGATCCCTCTTCAAAAATATGTAAACTACTTTAAACAGTAGAAACAAAAAAATCATGGTTTATAATCTAGCTGGAAGATATCCCATTTTTGTATAGGTAATTATTTATGTACTAAAGGCTTGATTTCCTAAAAATCTCTATATAAAAATATTTAAATGGTGGCCACATTTGAGATATGTGTTTCAATACAAGTAGAAATACGATAGAA